>CM034360.1:101263245-101645745 GCA_019925275.1 Mytilus edulis
TTCTGAACAGCCGCCATAACTACTGCTGATGTAGAAATGGCGATCAACGGTTTGGTCGCTGTGTAAAGAAATTAAACAAATATATGTTATCCCATTTACTTAAAGACATATTTATTTTGCACTCCAAATGACCCCAAAAATATGCTTAGCTAAATATTTGTATGAGATTTTATAATTATTTTAGCTTTTGTTGAGTTTTTATAACCATTGGGTCGAAGCAACTGCCGGGTGGCATTTCGATCTTGTAGACAGTGTTATTGTAACGACTATTTACAGTACTCTTTATTAAATGTAAATGTATTCGAAACACCCTCGGTTTCCTTTTTCTAGTCATACCTTAGCCATAAGTCGCAGTTTCAGAATCTAATGCATCCTGAGTAACATTTTCAAAAGTGGACACCAAAACGCTGTGATTGGTTTAAAATGTCATACACAATGACAATTTAACCAATGACGTGACGTTATTTTCTTTTTGGGGTACGAACTATGAAATTACCCATGGTTCTTCAGATTCTAAAACAGCAAAAAATTTCTTTTAAGAGTTTGATGTTTTTAACATTTTTTAATTCCAAGTTTTAAGTTGCCTTCGAACAGCTTTGATTCGTATAAAACGGAAAATAACCAAAAATACCAAACTCAAAGAAAAACCCAAAACGGAAAGCCCCTGCTACTGCAACTGCTGATTTTTATGTAGACAAAATGCCAGCCCTTCGATATGTTCTAGCGTATCAACTAATGAAGCTGGTATTTTAGTTGAGAGTAAATGTCTTGTATTTTACTTATAAAATATATGCATGTTAACATTTGAACATAATATGTTTAAAATCAATTATTGACATTATAATGGTAACATGCAACTCTAAAGAAATGAAATAATTTACCCATCCATAGAGAAAATGTTGGAGATAGACGTTTGTGTCAGGTCGTTGAAAGAACTATAACACAGCCGTTCCTTACAAAACCAATTGGAACTTTTTGAAAGGTGGCCATCGAAATAGATCTCTACACCCAATTTTCCATTTAAAAATAGCTCAACTTTTTCCTAAAATGATAGTTTACTATACTATATTTTCTAAGTTATTGTAATTATCTAAACTAATCCATATCAAAGAAAATTCATATTTTAAGGCTGACTTCATACAGATGCTTCTTATAAAATATTTGAAGAACCTAGCATTATCGTTTAACTTTACGATCCGCTATTAAGATAATGTCCACTCACTAAATAATTCAATGTTTGATGACTATTCTGAGCGCATATTTCCAATCGAACTTCAATAAAAGGAACTATAGATGCAGTCAAGTATGCTTCATAAACTTGACATGCATCTAGAAAATGGTAATAAAGGTCGGTTGAAAACAATCCTTTACGACACAAGAAATAATTTCAGCTTCTTTATTGTGGACATTTCTGCGTAGCAACATTACATCAGCGCCTGAATATGCAGAAAATCTCTACTTTAGATACAATATTCAAGAGCTTTCATTTTCCATCACGGTTTCTTTGATAGAGGTTTGCTGCTTACAAGGAAGATATAAATTAAAGGTCTCAAGTTAAAGTCATCCGTTTTGAATTTTAACGGACGCTATCACACGATAGTTGACCGTTATAGAATATCTGTTTCACAAATGTCGAAAGACACAGTCCAAAGTGTCGTTACCACCATGCCGTCCCTTTTATCCCGAATTGAACCTGGTTTTATGGCTTGCCAAACTTCCCGCTTATATGGCAATGTTTCAAATACCGCTAAAATGACAAAACTCTGTGACAGGAATATAGTACAAATAAACGCAAGAACACTCAGAACAGATACATACATAAATAAATAATTTAACAGTATATTACAACATGTAAAACGCCGCATAACAACAGACACCTCCCACTAATTTACGACAGTAAAACTTCAGGGTTTGCACTCTTAGTTATTCTTTAATTTTTTAGTTTGTACTTTTTATTTTATGAAAAAATAAGCTGACAGGCTAGATTATTTATAAACCATTGATTATTAACTTCATTCCATATTAGTTATCTATAGTAGAAATATGTATTTTTGATCCAGTCCTTGTGTGATTTTCGGAAACTTCAGAAATGTTTTTGACTGAGATCTTGGTATTAACATGATTAAGAAGTAAAAACGATAGATTATGTGTTTTGGTAATGTTAGTGTTTATCTTAATATATCATTTTCATGACCATATATTGTATACATTTTTCAATTATATGAAAAGTTAAATTGTTACGGGAAATACAAATTTGAGTAAAACAGAATTAACATAAAATGTAAAAAGGTTTACATTTGAAGTTTATAGTCCAAATTATTTTCCAGCTGACAACACTTAAGGTTGCTCGGGTGTCTTCCTCCATCTTGGAATTTGAAGTAGCAGATAACAATTGGTCTAGATCTTTAATAAAATGTGCAAAGGAGTAGGTTCAGTAAGACCCCTTTTTGGCCCCAAAATTAAGCAGTTTTGCAAAATCGTGAAAATGTAATCTTTTAGCTTTTTTTTGGAAAGTAGAATGCTTCTGCTACATAACTATGTGCTGTTTTTGACAATACAATGCACATATATCGTGTACTAGCATCATAAAGTCATGCTAAATTACTGAAATCTTCACAATTATAGCATTTTAGTTAAATTTTAGACAGTTTCCGTCTTAAATGAAAGTGGCCGCATTCGTGTTCATTCATAATATTGAAAGGTAAGTTGTATTTGATGATAATACATAACATATATAAAGGTTGAGGATGAGCACGGATGCGGCCACTTTCATTTTTGACGAAAACCATCTGAAAAGTGACGTTTTTTTTTGGCATATTTGATAGATTTTTCATATTTAAGCTTCAATCGGAGCGTTTTCAATGACTGAATCAGTTAAAATCTTTTACATAAACTAATCGAATCAATTGAAATAGACACTTAAGTGTTTAAAAAGTGTCATAAATATCTCGTTAGATGAAACTGAAATTTGGGGCTAAATCGGCCCTTACCAGACCTACTCCTTTTGAGAGAACTATATAATTTATGTGTAAGACTTGTCATGTTGATATAGAAAACTAAATGTTTTATCATATTTACGGCTATATTTTCTAAAAAATACACAATATTTTGGTTTGATTTTTTTTTCAATTTTGCCACATAAGGTAAGATAACCCAGATAATAGGGGAGAAAACTAATATGACGTAATTTTTTATATTAGAAAGTGTTGTGAATTTACCAATTTTTATATGTAGCAGGAAAACAAGTCCAGTGATCCCATTTTTTCTTTTTCTTATCTGAAAGCATGTTATAAGAGCTAATTTCTCACATTTCATCTTAAAAGATTTTAAAATTATATGGTGTAGCTTTCTTTTTATCACACAAAATTGGATTTCCATGCATAATCTATACAAAATTTGACAATTTTGCACAACCCGTAGCGTGAAAAATAGTCCGGTGACCCATACTTTTTATCATATTTTGGAAAAATGCATGATAAAACCATTTGACTAATTATGGAAAAAAAGTATGGATTAAGACCGCCACCCCCAATCTGCTAATGTCGAGACATTTGAAGTTAGCAATCCACTTGTTTTCCAGCTTACAATACTTTACATAAAACTCGTGCCTGTAAACTTTTCATGTCACAAATATGCTTATGTGGAAAAGTTCGTAAAGTTGATCATATTGAAAAAGTATACAGACATAATATTAAAAGAAATAACCCCTCTTTCACTTCACATCACTATGTTGTCGATGGAAACAACTTTGATTTAAACAAAATACTTATATTTTCAACATTAATGAAGTTGTTTTGTACGTCAAAAGTATTTTATGCAATTAAAATATTAACAGATTAATAGCATTTTAGATGAAAATTAATTCGTTTAGACTAAGTTCTTTGTAACTTCAAAGTAGATTGTCTGCTGGAGTAATTTAATCTTAACCTCATTTTTACCTTATTGTAGTTTTAAAAAATGTCAATTATTTGCAATGAAATGTATATTTATCATGTTTATGTTACATGTACATGTGTTAGTTATGTATTGAAAATGTATGTTTTGTGGAGGATACTTTGTCTTTACTCATTTCATTTCTAACTGAAGTGTCACATTGTATGTCTTTATGCATTTTTCTTTTGAACATGGTATTTTCTGCCTTTCTTTGCATTATTAAATATTTGTATTCCCCCTTGTCTTCTTTTCATTTCTACATGTTACATGTATAGGGTCAACTAATTGTCTTTTTAGCTATGCACCGAGTATGTGTTTTCAGTCCGTACATAATTGAAGGCACAATGGTTTTGTGCGAGATGCTCTTTGTTAAATTTCAATGTACCTGGTCAATAATCGACCCATTCCAGTGGTCAATAATCGAACTTCTGAGATGTCCAGCTTTACATGAATCATTAATGTTTTCAATTTCTCTCCCAATAGACGTCGTTCTCCAAGTGTCCAGTACTGACTGTCCATTCCCACTGCATGCCACAAATATTGGTTTAAATTCTAAAAATAAAGACCAGTCTTATGTTAATTGACATTCTGAAAGGAGTAGGTATGATACGGTTTTTTGTGAACCCTTGAACTAAATCTATCAAATAACATCCTTAAAACGGTCACAATATAGTTGGTCTCTTATAGTAAAAGAAAAGTAAATGAGGAATATCTAATGGGAAATTTCACGACCTTTTTTGTACCAAACCAACTAGACCGTATTATTTGTCTCTTGTGTATCTATATTAGCCATTTCATTTTTCCGTTTTATCATTTGGGTTTTTAGTTTTATTTAATTCTTTCTTTGTGTTCACACGTCCGTGTGGACAAAAAAAAAGTCCTAATGATAAAAAGGAATTATGAAATGACAAATGTAAACCCATACGAGACAGATTATTTGGTCTTATATATCAACATTTACGGCTTCAGAAAAATATCTGATTCAACTTGGATATATTTTTTAAACCGACAACCTATAGTGGCGTTTGGCACATTCAGTTAAAAACATGTATTTCAATAGGTAAATGTACTACTTTTTTACTCATGTCAGCCATTTGTTTTTGCACTTATATAAAACAGAACATTATACATTTTTCAAAGACCAAGGAGATAAATCATCTAGCAAAATCCTCAACTTTTATATATTTAGATACGATAATCAGTCTTTTAGTATTTAAGCACGTACATGTTATATATCCGTTTCAAATTGTTTATGATGACGTGATCTATGAACAATAAAAAAAACCGGATTTTTATGATGATTTTAAAAGCAAATGAGCATAGATCGTCCAATTTTAGGCAACCAGTTAAGTTTAAGTTACTAAAACATGACATCAACAGGACTAAGTAAGATGTTGGTGCATAGTATGATGTAAACGAGTCCAAACAACATGAACAAAGAGTTTATAATTTAAAATAGATTGCGGAGATGTGTATTCACAGCCAAAAAGTTATGAGAAAGAACGACTGAAATTAGCATTCTAAAAATGTTCAAGTGACTATCAAGATGATCGTTACAGCAAGTATCGCTAGTGCAAAAAGTAAAATCACAAAAATACTGAACTCTGAGGAAAATTCAAAACAGAAAGTCCCTAATCAAATGGCAAATTCAAAAGCTCAAACACATCAAACACATCAAACGAATGGATAACATTGTCATATTCTGACATGGTACAGGCATTTTCTTACGTAGAAAATGATGGATTGAACCTGGTTTTATAGCTAGCTAAACCTCTCACTTGTATGACAGTTGCATCAAATTCCATTAAATTGACAACGATGCGTGAACAAAACAAACAGACATAATAGGTAAAAATGTCAAAAATAAGAGGTACAGCAGTCAACATTGTGTTTTAATCTTAATCATTATCAAAATAAACAGATATGTAACAAAAGATGCACCAAAAGGCATCTATGTTAAATCCACTCATAAAGGATTGGAAGATTTTAAGTATTGGGACCGAATCATTACCCTGACTGTCACATAGTTAGATTAACATTAACTCTGACGTATAATCGCACGTTTGACTTGCATCGGTTGATCTGCATGTAAACGTCACACAGGTAGATATAAAATAATTTTGTCGTTCAAAGTATGAACATAATATAGTCTATAATTCTTTTTGGCAAATCCTCTAAATAATCTAAATTCGAGATTTCCCTTGTTTGTTGTGAATTTCGTCTAAAAAGGAGCCACGTCATTATGTATCAAAGAAACACAAAAGGGCATATAGACAAAGCATTAGCAAATATGAAAGCCAAAAATACAAAAATGATCATAGAACAATAACACAATGGCGGTTTTAACAATTCAACTGTGTCAAAAATCAAACATTCTACTAAAATCAATCTAAACTGTTTTTGTCTCTTGCATAGTTTTGACAATTCCACATATTCTGACTTCGGATCATGTGGTGGTTATTGCATATATAAAGGGTTTTTGTTGTTGAGACATGCAACCTTAATTTCAATTATTTGCACGAAATGTTCTACAAACTAGTAACTATCAATTTGGCAAGGAATTTAAACAAGCTGTTCGTATCAAAAAGACGAAGTTTATGAGAGTTCAAAGTAAGTTCAAATTTATACATCATTGGCTTTCAAATATTCGGCTTTGAGCGTTCCTTATGAAGGTAAATCCAGAGAAGCGCTTCAGACGCATTAAATTTATGTGTGTTGTTTTCATTTTTTTCAAATGTTTATGATATTGATCGTGTGTTTTGAAGAAAACCTGCAAATATCATTTTCTACGTCTTTGTTTTGATTTTGGCGATCAAACTTCTGCAAAATAACTGAACTGTTTTGAAGTAATTCGGGTTACGGCAAATTTAAGTTTAGTACCTTCATTGTTTTATTTAATGCCGATACAGGTAGCGAAAACATCCTGGAGTAGATAATACTCAGCCTTTGTAAAACGCTATCGGTGTCTTAGCACAAAATTATTGATCCACGGTTTTGTCAAAGAACGTCTCGTCCTCTTTCTCAAAAAGTTAATCGGAAAGTAGCTGCTTGATCCAGTTCATTTCTACCTTAATCTGTTATGCCTGTTTGAGTTGCTGACCCAATTGTCAATATAACGGAACTAAAAACAACTGTCATACAAGATGGAAGTTTAGCTAGCTATAAACCCAGGTTTAACCTACCATTTTCGTCGGAACTAGGTCAGGAATACGGCAGTCGTTTTCACTTGTTTTGTTCGTTGAAAGCGTTAAATTTTGACAGTTTTAATGGACTTTCTTTATTTGAATATACCTTGGAGTTTGGTATTTTCCCTACATAAACTCTTAATGATGTACGCTTCAAAGAACAACTTTTGCTTCGCATTAGATAAGAAAAATAAAGAAATATATTAGAATAAGAGGATGTGGTATAATTGCTAATGAGCCAATTCTCCACCATAGACCAAATGATATAGAAGTTAACATCTATATGTCGTCGTATGGCCTTCAGTAATGAGCAAAACCCATACCGTATGGTAAACTTCAAAAGGCCCCGGAATGACAAATGTAAAACAATTCAAACGAGAAAACAGGCGGCCTGATTCATGTACAAAACAATAAACGCAAATTTAATATAATAAACAGCAACAAACGACAACCACTGAATTACAGGCCCGAGTCCTGACTTGGAACAGGTACATACAGAATGTGTCGGGGTTAAACAGGTTGGCCGGCTCCAATCTCTCTCCCTACAAGTACAACAGAAGAACAATCTATAAAAATCAGTTTAACAAGGCTTACTAAGTAAGTCATCAGATCAATACAAAGCATTTAAAAATCCTAACAAAACCTACAATCCACAAAGTACAGATCTGAGAGTACTCACTGTTACTAAAAGCTAGTTCAAAGTCTATAATGTGTTAAGAATACAATATCTGTCGGCACACATCCATATATGAACTTCCAATTACCTTTGCAAAACTGATCGCGATCTAAGTATATATCTTAATAAATTTATTAACAGGCATGACGTTAATCATTTCGTACTTTAACTGTCACATATTATTTCAGTTTAAACTTTGAAAATATCACAATCGAAAAAAAAGTTAAATCACAAAAATACTGAACTCCAAGGAAAATTCAAAAAGGAAAGTCCCCAATCAAATGGCAAAATCAAAAGTTCAAACACATCAAACGAATGGATAACAACTGTCATATTCCTGAATTGGTACAGACATTTCTTCATGTAGAAAAGGGTGGATTGAAACGAAAGTAGATATTGCAACTTGTTTGATTTCTTAAGTTGAACAGACAAAGATTGATTACTTATTCAGAAAATCGCCTAGTGTCCCTTATAAATTGCAATCAACAATAGTAAATACAATGTAAACCATTATGCTTATTTTTTTTTGTTTTTTGTTTTTGTGTTGTTTTTTTTTTGCGTAATGAACATGATGAGATGATATAACCTTGTTTTATAGCGAGCTAAACCTCTCACCTGTATGACAGTCGCATCGATTTCCAAACAGTCGTCTTTGTTTATTTACTAGTATCTGTTTCTTTAAAGAGAACAACATTAATCTCTATCTTCATCATTCAAACGTTGCAAAACTTTTCATTAAATATTCGCGTTCGAAAAAGGTAAACTGTTATTTCCCTAACGTTTATCGTTTCATATAAATTAGGCAATGTAAACTTTTTAAAAGTGACGACATCTTTACGAAATTTTAAATAAAACAAACCGATACAGAGATACAAATGCTTTTTATTTTCTACATCAGTGTGATAATGTGGTTAAGATATTTGACATCATATAATTAAGTTTTTGAAAATTTCCGGTATATATTTCATAACTTTAGGTATATGTTATGTGCAGCAAAACACACTTGATTTTCATCAGATGAACATTTTTTTATTATAATCGGACGATCCCATCTTTATACGAAATTCAATAGTTGTTTTTGGTTGTGTTTTACCATATAGTTAAGGATACAGAACAGTACATATATAAATGATTTAATATTGCTGCAAATACGAAGAATAAAATACATGTAACACATAGTATAGAAAATTTACGAATTTCAGGGACAAAATTGTTTCCGTCTGAGGAAGAAATTGGAGGAATGTTTAATACAATAAAACAACCTATATTCTAACATGTGGAAATTCCATGACTAAGATTTAAAAAAGAAATATGCCTTTATTTGTCTTAACTTTTTTATTAGAGCGTCAATGATCAGTCTTTTGTAGACGAAACGCGTGTCTGGCGTACAAAATAATCAGCCTTGTATCATTGATAAGATCTTTTTTTATACATGCAAGATAATTTAACGCGTTTGTAAAGATATCAATCACAGGTATATTTAATATTCATTTTCTATGAATTACCAGAAAACATATATTTCAGTTTGAGTAAATATTGAGAAAATGTTGCAATTTAAAAAAAACACTTAAACTTAATTTGCTTTCCTATTATGAATCAGATTGTGTCTGACAAATGTTGTACTTAATTTAGTTATAAGGCTTTAAACATTAACAATTACATATTTATGATATTCATATTGGAAGCGATGATGTTTGAAATTAAATATTGGCATGTTAAATACCTTTTATTTATTTTTTTAATTATATTTATTTTATGGTGGATATGTTTAAGACCCTATGAGTATTTGTTCTGGATCATATGCATACAATTTTTTCAAAATACAAATACGGTCGGACTGTAAGCGTGCGGTCTGTCTGAAGTTGGTCAAGTTTCTTAGATACAAATGTATATTACAAATCAACATAACTGAAATCTAGAAATAATATACGTAGTCTAGTAAAAGTTTAATTGTAATTGAAAAAAACAACTTCTATACATATAATATTTTAATTTAAAAAAAATCACTTTACACCAGTTATACATGAAATTGAAATATGCTCACTAAAATTGAAGTTATCTAAAGTAAATCTGATACTGGAAGAAAAGTGTTAGAATATTTAGGATTTTTTTACTACAAAAACCAGCTGTGTACTTGTTGAAGGAATTTCATGACATGCTGCCGCAAAATAAGCTTTTCTCTTTCTAGAAAGAGATGCAAAACCAAAGGCACATGCATGAATAAAAAATGTTAATGTAAAAAATCTGACGTTTCTTGTGGCAGCAAGACATTAGTGTCACCTTATACGAGAATGCCAAAATAGGAATCAAAAAGCCATTTATTTAATTTCAACTCATTGAATGTTCACTTGTTCACTTTATTCATCTAATTTTATTCATTTAATAATATTTATTTGTAAATCTCAATAAAAAGTTTGGATAACTGTTGTCTAAAATTAATCATTATGGTCCAAATACATGTATGGTCCAGCTAGTACGGTCTTGGACAGATATTATACCCTATAGTTTTGTGTTTTTCTAGTCTTAAGTAAGAAAAAAATCATGGTTTCTTCGTCACTTTTTATTTTTATGAACTAAAACGCAGATAATTGATCCAATAAGGTGTTCAAATGATACACGATATTGTACTTTAAAGACATTGTGTTTGGAACAGTCTGTAGATAAAACTGAATATATTTGAAAGATTTTATTTTGTATTTTGAAAATGCGACGTTAGTGCCTTTCATATTTGGTATATTTCTGTTACTGCTGTTGGACTGTTGGTATATGGCTAAATAGGTATTTAGTAGTAGTGTATGCCCTTATATTTTTTACAGTTAGGGGTTTTTTGCTTGTGTTATTCTATTATCATGATTAATGATCTATTTCTTATACTGTATTGTCATTTTGGTCCCTTGTGGACAGTTGTCTCATTGGCAATCATACCACATCTTCTTTTTTATAGACAGCACAATCATGTCAAACCAAAACTAATATAAAATAGACACAGAATGAGAGCAAAATAGATTTGATAATATTAAGAAACAACAGTGGTACAATAACTATTTTATACTAATAAAGAGTAAATAAAGATTATGGAACAGACTTACCTGATATTTTTGTTTTATGGAAATGCCTGTTTATTCGTTGAAAATATAACTTAAATTATGATCAAGGTCAGATACAACTTACAACTTACAACTATTCCATACGCCAAACATAGGTGACTTAATGGTTGTAGTCTCTGAGATACGGACTTGACCACGTAACTTCAACCTTGATCCCTGATCAAGAAAATGAGGTTGAGATTCAGCTGAATTTTATTTGACGGACATATAAAACGTATACCAAATACAGTTATCCTATTATTCATAATAAGTGAGTATTTTACTTTACGAAAAAAATCTATTTCGAGTAGTCAATGAACTATTGAAATTGACTCAAGGATAATGGACATATGACAAACGGAAACTTCGTCACATAATGTTTTTTTGCAAAAAAAGTACAGATGGGTGCAGTCCTAACCTGTACAGCAAGTTAACTTGATAACCAGTCATTTGGACTTGTCAAAGTTAACTTGTGACCAAATTTAGGACCGCTCTGACCAGTCCTAGGACAAAAATCTAGTTAACTTGAAAAGCGGACTTGGTCATAACACTGTTTTTATGTCTGCCAAAAAGTTAACTTCGAAACAGGTCCGCTATTGATATAAGTTAACTTCAAACCAGTCCTGCCGTAAAGTTAACATAAGTTAACTTCGAAACCAGTCCTGCCATAAAGTTAACATAAGTTAACTTCGAGACCAGTCCTGCCACAAAGTTAACTTTTGCTTTGACAAATCCGATCGAAACCAGACCTGTTCCCAAGTTAACTTTTGACTGGTCTGCTCAACACTAAGTTAACTTATAACCAGGACCGCTCTACATCGATTTTTTAAAAATATTTTTTAATATCTTTGTTTCGTAGTATAAACATCGAAAATATTAAAAGTAAAACTAATACTTCCGTTATATAAACAGGATTTAATACAAATATTTGAAAATAAAGTTCGCATAAAACGTTGCTTGAAACACAAATTTAGCTGTGATCTGCCAATCTATAAATTAAAAAACGATCTTGGTTACAATGATAACGGGCACTGAATATATATTCCAATACCTATCAAATTCAACCATATGTGGACTTTGTTTATATGTATATCATTTTAACACATGACTACAAATTTTTGTTCGCATAAATTTAGGGTGCCAGCATGTCCTCCTTTTATTCAAAATATTGATGCATAAAAAAATTTAGTTACGTTTTGATACCTCATGCTGACTTGTACAACAATAGTATTTGACCGCGTTGACCAAAACTGACCATGTGTGCACTTTTATTTATAAATCTATATACCTCCATAGTAAATCAGCCATATTTTTTCAAATTTTTGTTCGCATAAATTAAGGGTACCAGCATGTCCTCCTTTCATTCAAAATTTTGATACGTAACAAAATTTCAGCAGTTTTGATACCTCTTGCTGACTTGTGCAACACAATTATTTGACCGTGTTGACCAAAACTGACCATGTGTGCAATTTTTTTATAAACCCGCATAGTAAATCAGCCATATTTTTTCAAAATTTTGATACGTAAAAAAAATTCAGTAGTTTTGATACCTCATACTGACTTGTACAAAAAAAATTATTTGACTGCATCAACTAAAACTGACCATATGTGCACTTTAATTTGTAAATCTATATATACCAGCATAGTAAATCAGCCAAAATAAAAAAAAAAGAAAGAATTGTGTTGTTATTAATAATGTCTAGTAGAGTATAGCGAGTAAAGAAATTTGCTATCAGAGGCCTTCTTGGGAAGAACAATGCGAATGTTGTTTATGCATATTTTAATAAAGCTATTGCAGGTAGGTTAATGCTGTTCGAGAGTAAATCGGTTATTTATTCATATAAAATCAATGAAATTTGAAATTATTTAGAATTTTTGTCTTAAAACTTTCATACCCAGAACTTATCTTTATCATCCCTAATATTATCCAAAGTTTTATTTTCTGGTGTCTCAGAACCCTCCATATGGTTGCCATGGTAACGGGCAGCATTCAAAGATGGCGTGTGAACGTCCAACTTCAAGAGCCTGGCACACCCCATAGAACTAGACAAATGAATAAAAATAAAGTTGTATTTGGTTGACAAATATGTTATCTTTCCCGTAACAGCTGTTTCATTCTTTAAATGTGCCCTTTTATAATAAAAAATAACAGAAATGACATACAATCCAACCGTGGCCCCACCAAAAGTCAACTATTTTGCCAATTTTAGATATGTTATATTCATTTTAAAAACAAGAAACAGCAATCTTCGTATTCATGAGCTTTTCAAGAATAAATATGCCAAGTTTTAAAGAGATCAATAAATGTTAACGGGGTGTGCCAATGCGATCTTTATAGATGAATGATATTCAAGTCCTTACTCGGCGACATTTAAACACTGAATTGATTCAGATCGATTATTCCCCTTTTCGGTGTAAAAATGCAGGGAAAGAAATAATCGACATTTTGATAGTTTCTGACTAGAGATAAACACATTAAAAAAGTAAAATAATGTTTTTTTTTCACATTTTCATACTTGAGTTGTTCATGAATCTTTAAAGAATCACCATGCATACGAAGAGAAAGAAGGGGGGATACTGTGACGGTATACTTTGTGAGGGTTTTCGTAACCAAATGTTCATTTCTAAACATATGTGTGTCATATCTGCCGATTGCAAATAATATTATCTTGCTTCCTTCCTTAAATTTAAATATCATAGGGTCTTTACGACTTTTAGATTACCAAGGTTTAGCATAGTGAAATAACGTGATGACGAACGGCATAACAGTATTTCTTCTCCTGATAGGGAAAACACTTTTTAAAACGAGCACTAGTGCATGGTAGTATGTAGCCCCTTCTATCAAACTCATGTTTTATGAGAAATATTTATCTATTCAGCCCTATTAAAGTTTTTTCAATGTTTTTTTTATTTAAAAACATTTTTAATTAATTCACTGAATTATAAGGATCAGTTACTTTAACATCACATGTGTGAATGGGTCTTTTTTAAAACTATATCAGCTATAAGCAATAATTTCTAGAGCTATGTTCATTTTTTGAACGTGCATCATTCATTCATTGCACTTTTTCCAGTACAAAACAGTAAATTATTATAGAAAAAAAAACATTAAGAAAAGAAATTTCCTTGAGATAAATCTATTTGTTTATTCAATAAAGTTGTATGCATGTGAAAGCCTTGAGTTCAGTATGAGTATTATCTGCCTATTACATACAAATGTGACTACTTCAAAGGTTTCAATGTCAAAGAAACTTATAATTTTTCATTCATTTCAAATAGTTTTCTCAAAATTAAAACAAAAGGCATTGCATATGTCACATTGAATTTAAACTAATAATCCTTATAACAATGCATACAATACTTCCTTGTAGGTTTCCATGATCCATAATAAATGTATAGACATATATACATGTATCATCCGGTTGGTTTTCATATGATAATGCTGTACTAGATAATTCTTTATTCCTATCCTTGTCTTTTTTATTTCACATGTATCATGCAAAGAATATTCCTATATATCCATGTAAAATGTTGTGAATTACAATATATATACCAGTAAGTACATGCAGGTACCACATATGATGTTTGAATTATAATGATCACTTAGTTCACAGCTTTATGTAATATATCCAAAATTATCTCAACTACTGCACATGATGCATAATGATATGAATATTTCCTTTTGTGTGTTGATCCTTCAAAAAAGAAGTGCACTGTCATTTCCTCTCATGTTTTTATTTCTTTATTTCTTTGTCTTGAATGTTCCAGAGTCAGTTTTAACAGTAATCAAATCCTTCCTTTTATCGTAATACTGAAAATCTCTGCATTCCAAAAGTTACATGTGACATGGCATGGGGTTTTCATATTCAGCACTGTTTTAATATTTTTGTTATATATCATCAAGCTTTTATCTAAAAAAAATATTGATTTCACTTTTCTTTTCATGCATATATCTAATACTGCCCCCATATCTGGTTACAAATTGTCTGATAATTTCCTTGTGTGGGTTGATCTTCATAAGAAAGAAGTGGTCACTCTTTTCCTCTGATAACTTTTTTTCAAATTTCAGTTAGGCTATTATAGTTAAAACTAACATGTATGACACCATTGCCTCCAAGACATCTTCATGCATGTACTGAAAAAAATATGTAAACCATTAATGGCATTTAAAAGTAATTGGTATTCATATTATGATACAAATAGAAAACTTCAGTCAAAATTGTCACATTTGTGTATTCCTTAATTATTATTGAATTAAAAGAAAACTTGACACA
Source organism: Mytilus edulis (assembly GCA_019925275.1). Taxonomy (NCBI): domain Eukaryota; kingdom Metazoa; phylum Mollusca; class Bivalvia; order Mytilida; family Mytilidae; genus Mytilus; species Mytilus edulis. The sequence continues at coordinate 101,278,400 of CM034360.1, forward strand.
AAGTTTAATTGATGAATTGTCTGTAAAAGTACAATAAAGTTTGTAAGTACAACTTACTTTAACTGATATTTACCCATCACATTGCTTTGCCAATTTGTTATTAATAATCAATATGACTTTAATAATCAAGATTGGGTGAGTGTGACTAAATACACCAGATAACTTATATACATTCACATAAACTGAGGGTCTGAATGGTGTTTACAGAATAGATACTCCAATCATGTAATAATCCCTATGGGCAAAAGTGCAAAATTTAAAGGCTGAGACATTAAAGATTAAAAAAACACTGATAATAAAAGAGAATGATGGTGTGTTAAAATACAAAGAATAGAGAATAATGAGCAAAACAGATAAAGATTATAGAAAATGGTATATAAAATATAGAACTGAAGGGAATCATTCATTATAATACAATTAATACTTACATTTAATTGTGTAGACCTCATATCATAGAAACTACACTCTTTATGCATTAACAGTCAACTTATTAGTGCCAGTTGTAAATCAATCTGCAAAAGAAGTTACAATAATTACACAATTAAGAGTGATCTGTTGATGTAAATTGTTTATAACAAGTGTGTCAAAATTTGAAAAGATTTACACAAACACACATATACTTCAGATACACATTATTATAGTTAATCAATATTAAAAGTACATATTTAATGTAATCTTATGTCTATATATTAAAAAAAGATAAGACAAAAAATTAATAAAGACAAAAAATTCAAATGTACACTAAAAGGGGTGATTTAAAAATAATACTATAATGACTTAGCATCAAATTTAAAACCATAAATGAAAACTTTAAGTTGTTAATAAATTATGGCCATGATAATAAATAATATTTCTCACATATAACATATCTCATGTGAATGCTCACACAATTTTACTAAATACAGACTGAGGCATAAGTATGATGCACAGAGTCATGCATGCATATATTTTGAATAATTCTTTGTTTTACTTCTACAATATGTTATAAATTGGAATAAGGAATGATTTAATATGCGATCGATTTTAAGATTAAGGTACAAATATACCTAATAGATATTTAAAGAAAATGTTAAGGTGTTTGCATACGAGACTAATTAAAGGGCGGTGGGGGGGGGGGGGTGCATACGAGACTAATTAAAGGGCGGTGGGGGCTGATAAAGGCATAGGTGAAAGGTGGCGGGCCTCAGCCGGCATGTTGTTCGGACATTTTAACAAATTCTACTGCTTACGTTGCATGGTTGATCATGGTTTCTGACCACCGAGATCCCAAATTTAAACATTTGACCGGCATGAATGCATCCCTGGTCAGTCTGCAAACTGTCGACGTGAAACTATTTTTATAAAGTCGATCAATAGCTAATAAAGATTGGATTGTTTATAAGCAAGTAAAATAGTGTTAACGTGAAAAATTAATTCAAAGGAAGTTTCAACAGACTGCCCACATCATGCTGACAGCGAAACTTGTAAATAACCACATTTTTTAAGTAAACATGCAGCTTTCTCTTCAGACTACATTCATAATCGTGAATATCCAAGATCCTCGGAAGAAGGCTAAAATAATTTAAAACTATTAACGTACCTCAAAATATAAGCAGCCCACATCTATATTAACGTGTTGTTGTCGAACTGAAGACTATGACTTCTATCATACCAAGATGCCCGATCAGCTGTTGGTGACAAGCTCAAATTTGACGTCGACGAAACGTTCTAGCCAATCACGTGTCGAATAGTTAGGAAAATGACGTCAGATTTAGATTGCGATGCAAACACCGAAAATCATTGCTAAATTTTTTTAAACTGCATTAACATGCCTGCGATAGTCTGATATGAAAAGTCGCAAAAACGATAACATTTCATAAGCAGACATGTCCCCAGGTCTGGTCAATAGCAGACTTGTCCACAGGTGTGGTCAGAAGCAGACTTGTCCACAGGTCTGGTCAGGAACAGACCTGTCCACAGGTCTGGTCTGGGGCAGACCTGTCCTCAGGACTGGTCAAAAGCAGACTTGTCCACAGGTCTGGTCTGGAACAGACCCGTCGATAGGTCTGCAGCAGTCATAAAAAAGCGGACCGTAGGTCTGGTCCACCGTAGATGAAGTTAACTTGCTGGTCTGCTTAAAAAGCAGTCAACAAGTTAACTCTAAGTTAACTTTTGTCAAGGTTGGGACCGCACCCATCTGTATAAAGCGTCTACCTTCTGAAATATAAGATTTTAACGAACAGTTTGTGTCGTCACCGTCGCCACCGTCGCCACCGCTGTATTGTTACCCTTATGTCTCGTATTCTGCTATTCTGCTACTTCCGTCGCAAGCGAGACAAAAATATGTTGTCAAAGGGTAAAATGTAAAAACAAATAAAAGATAAAAACAATTAATAGATAAAAACAAATAAAAGATAAAAACAAATAAAGATAAAAACAATTAATAGATAAAAACAATTAAAAGAGAAAAACAAATAAAGATAAAAACAAATAAAAGATAAAAACAAAAAAAAGATAAAAACAAATAAAAGATAAAAACAAATAAAAGATAAAAACAAATGAAAGATCAAAACAAATAAAAGATAAAAACAAATGATAGATAAAAAAAAAAGAAGATAAAAACAAAACAAAAAGATAAAAACAAATGAAAGATAAAAACAAATAAAAGATAAAAACAAATAGAAGATAAAAACAAATATAAGATAAAAACAAAAAAAAAAGATAAAAACAAATAAAAGATAAAAACAAATAAAAGATAAAAACAAATAGAAGATAAAAACAAATAAAAGATAAAAACAAATGAAAGATAAAAACAATTAAAAGATAAAAACAAATAAAAGATAAAAACAAATAAAAGATAAAAAAAAAAAGAAAGATAAAAACAAATAAAAGATAAAAACAAATAAAAGATAAAAACAAACGAAAGATAAAAACATTTAAAAGATAAAAACAAATAAAAGTTAAAAACAAATAAAAGATAAAAACAAAAAAAAGATAAAAACAAATAAAAGATAAAAACAAATGAAAGATTAAAACAAATAAAAGATAAAAACAAATAAAAGATAAGATGTTTTTGCTAAATTAAAAAAGAATACAATTTGAATCAATGTACAAACCTCGTTTGCTACGTTTTCTGATGAATGTTGCAGTTGGTAAGACCAGTGTTTCCGGATTGCATGACGAAGAGAGGTTGCACGACGTCGTCTCATAGTCGAAACTTGCTGTTTTACAAAAATCATAACTGCTGCATTGAGAAGCGCACTCCATCAAAGATTTGACGATCACATTCTTTTTGATTAATTTTGTTGAAATGATCCCTTTAGATGACTTTAAATCAAATTTTGTTGTGTTTATAGCTGCACTATCCACTGTGTATACAAAATAAATAAGAAGAAAAGCTATTCTTGTTACAAACATACTTTTCCGTTGTCTAAGAATTCTTGAATATATAATAATGACGTATAAATTGAACCAATTAACACAATGACAGACAGTTCATCTTTAATAGAAATAACAGTAAGTTTAATCAATATTACAACAAAAATTATAATACATAACACATTAAGTGTTATACAATAGATTTATAAAGGTAACAAACTTGTTTTTATAATTAGTTCTTATAAGCCTGCTCGCTTACATTTCAACAATCATCTTTCTTAAATTCCCAGATCATTGATTACATGTATCATAAATTTGCACTTATAATAAAGAAACGTTCGATTTTTCTAAAATACACTATTATATTCAAGCTTATTCATGTTATTTGTACGATTTGCTTGTACCAAGTCAGGAATATGATAGTTGTTAATCATTCTTTTGATGTATTTTAGGTTTTGATTTTACTATCTTATTAGGGACTTTACTTTTTGAATTTTCCTCGGAGTTCAGTATTTTTGTAATTTTATTTTCTACACCTTTATACAATGTAATTTAACGTTTGGTGAGTGTTGTATGCATCATACCATCCCTTCCTGAGCTAAAGGATACAACATATACAGTTGAGTCTGCTTCATAACTTCTAAAAATCGACTACAAAGGTCTGTTAAAACAAAATTGAAAGACAAACAAGATGATATTTGATTACCAATTGTGAACTTTCCATATATATGTCAAAATATTCCACCAGTGCCTGCTTATGGGGTATATATCTCGATTTTTATGCGGCATTCAAGGGCTTCTAGTTTCTGTAATGATTTATTGATAGATGGTTGCTGCTTACAAAGACGCTGTTGCATCAAGGGTTCCAAGTGGTAAAGTTGAAATTGTCTCTATTTTACGGACACAATCACGAACTGGTTGACCGTTATTGAATATCCGTTTCAAATATGATGACGGATAATTATGTTCGAATGACCGCTATTTGAAATTATACAAAACGACTAATCACCGGGTATGTACGTACATGAGCAAAACGACTGGTGTCACATATAAAGCAGAATCTGCTTTCTCTTCCGGAGCATCGGAGCATCGGAGTTCAACCCCCGTATTTGGTGTGGTTCGTTTCTAGCTTAATTAGTTTCGAGACGGATTTGCAATTAATGCAATACTTCCCTATGTGACTAGAATGTGCTTTTTTTCTGTCAGATCTGCCCTTGCACTATTTGGCACTACAACCCTATCACTTTTGAAAATCAATCCGTTCTGAATCGTTAGTTTTTCTCGAAACGGAAAATTCTTCTGTATCTTAATATCTACGGCATCCTTGTTAATCGGCCATTCATCTTTTATAACTTTCAAAAGAATTTGAAGTTCTTCATCTTCTGTGGTAGCTGATTGTAGTGTTATACATCTTATGGCGGTGATCGGTGAGAATTGAATCGCATTCACAGTTTCAACTTCCTTCTCGGTTTCCGATCGTCTATCTTGATTCTTTGTTAATATATGCTCTACTCAATGTGTCTGCCATATACATTTCAACTCCTGGTTTGAAAACAGCAACATATTCAAACTTTTGTAAACGTAACAACATTCTTTGTAGTCGTTTCGGAGCGGTAAGCAAAACTTTCTTACATAGACTCTCAAGCGGTTTGTGATCTGATTCAACAACGATTTTTCTTCCATATGTGTATGTTTCAAATTTGTCCATTCCAAAAACTACTGCTAGTAATACTTTTTTCAATTTGAGCATAATTTTATTCGGTTGGTGTTAATCGACGCATATCATACTGGTTGTACCGCCTTCAATAAGCAAGTACCAGTCCTGATTTCGATGCATTACACTGTAAAATGACTTCTTTCTTTTCATCAAAGTATCGAAGTACCGGTGTATTTGATAATACGTTTCTTATTTGAGCAAATGAAAGTCCGTGTACGTGAGGATCCCATTTGAAATCATTTTCGGACTTAAGCAATTGTGTGAGTGGAGCGGTGATTTCGGTTAGACATGGTGCAAACTTCTGTACATAGTTCACCATGACCAAAAGTCTCTGAACTGCTTGTCGGTCCTCAGGTATCGGCATTTCCGTAATAGCTTTCACTTTTTCGGAGTCTATTTTTAGTCCTTCAGCGATAATTATATGCCCAAGATAGCTAACTTCCTGTAATCTTAGTGTCAGTTTGACTTTATTTAGTTTCAAACCTTTCGGTCTACACCGATCAAATAACCGTAACAGGTTCTTATCGTGATCTTCTTGTGCGTCCTTGTCGTTAGTTCCGCAACCATATATCAAGATATCATCATGAATAACTTTCACGCCTTTTAAGCCCTCTACGCTGGAATTCCTCGGGCGCTGGCGAATTACCGAACGGCATTCTCTTCCAACGGTATCGTCCCCACGGATTACCGAAAGTTGTCAAGTAACTAGTCTCTTCCTCTAACTGCACATGCCAAAATCCGTATTTTGCAACTGCTACCGAGAATCATCTTGCTTTTTCTAAGTCTGGTAGCAAATCGTCGATCATCGGAGTCGGGTAATGATTCCTTTTCAACGTTTCATTCAGTGGTTTCGGGTCTATACAAAGTCTTTCCCGGACGATTTCGTGACAACAACCAATGACGATATCCAATCGGTCGGCACATCAACTTGTGAAATTATATCTTTTTCAACCAAAGAATCGAGTTCTTTTTTGATTTTGTCACTGGCTCTTTCTGTGTAGCGAGCTTGACTGGCTTAACGGTTTCATCAATGTCTAACTTCAGTTTTCCTTCTCCATTAAACACATCTGGATATTGCTTTTCAAGCGTCTGTTTTGATACAGCACTTACGGTGCTATCAGTTCTTTGATTTTCAGTTTTATCATTTACTTTCGAAATATTGTCATTGTGAATATTAACTTTGCTCACTGTAATAAATTTCATCCGCTGAATCGCTTCAGATCCTAGAATCGGCTGAACATTTCTAGTTACAACTACGAATTCTAAATTGTACCATTTCTTATTCTTTGGATTGACTATTGTGATTTTCCTCTCTCCAGCAGACTTAGTTTCGGACTTTTTAAACATAACTAGTATCTGATTTGACGGTTTCAATTGCGCAAGTTCTTTATCGTTGATTATCTTCTTGTAGTCTTTCGTTGGAAGAACATTCACGGTCGATCCACAGTCGAGTTGGACCTGAACTTGCTTGTTTTGAACGTTCTTATATACCTATATGGAGTATTTTTCTTTCAGAATGACAGGTCATTCTTTTTCAGAATCAACCCGGACGATACCATCTTTCAATGACATATGCTCCAAGGCATAAAATAATGACAAACATGCAATCTATGATTTACTTCAAAACTCTATTCGTCTAATAGTTTTTTGTTGCCTATTTGAAAAATTTGTTTTTTAAAGTTCAATCTATGATAGGCGTAAAAGAAACCGTCATTGTAGTCCCGCATTTTAATTTAAGAGACAAATAACGTGAAGTTTTGTTAATTTATCGAGAAACATTATCATATATGTCAGATGAATTTAATGTAGACTTTCATAAAATAAATCCAGATTTAACATATTCGTGTGTAAGATTTTGAAAATCTTATTGAGTCAAACTGAATAGGTTGATTGATTTTTGGTTGCTTGCTTAACGTCCAGTGGCAAATATTTCATGCATGTTCAGAACGATACACACTGAATAGGAAATCATACTGTGACCTACATGTATTTATATTCGTCTTCGTGTCAGTTCTTAACTTTTTAAAATTTATATATACCTTTTACTCTATCAAATGATCAACTAATAAGATAATCTTATATTCTATTGAATAACATTAACGTAACTCACGAAAGGGTCGGGTGCGGAGGGTATATAATTATATCCTGATTATCTTTTAATAAAATGTATTGCTATTCAAAAGACAATCTTTCTGAATTTTGCATTCGATTCAAGTAAAATTGTTAAAAAAATAACCACTTTTCCGCGATAGAAATAACATAACAAATAGAAAAAAAAAACATACCCCCTCCCCCTTTTTCATAAGCTAAGAGGTACAATAAAGTACTTACAATGTGTCTTGTATTTGTCATACACCGATATCGCATGGTAACAAGACACTTGTGTCTTACTTCATGCAGTTAAAGTAATATTTTAATTGTGTATGGATAATACTTTTTAAAAGGTTTATATCTAAATTATTTAGTGAGTTTTATTTCACATTCTAAATGAGCCGCAGGGCGTATGAGAAAGGAATACTAGTATCCCACTTTAAGGTTGTCGGTAAAATAAGAAACTAGATTTTTCAAATTTTTCAAATTTTTTTTTTTACGGTATATTTTTACTCCCTCCGGTCGGTCTTTCATTTGATCAATCCTGACACCCCTCTATAACATAATTGCATTTATTCTTTTTAGCCCAACTGTTTTTACGCCATTTTCTACATGTTTTGCCCCATGTTGGACATGCTTCTCTTTTCTGCACGTGTTGTCTTCCACAATACTTGCAATCATCGAACTTCTTAGCGGTCTTGGAGTAAAGTTTTTTCTCGGTTTCTGATCTTGTCTCCTTACATACTGGACCTCTTCTTGTGAAATATCTTTCATTTGTATACTTGATTTTTCATTTGCGCGGCAGACGTCTACACAACGATTTAAAGTTAGTTTCGCATCCTGTAATAACTTCTTTCTTTTTGGAATTATACTTGTGTGCCTAAACTCGTGTTGTACTTCTAATTGCTCTCATATCTTAGGATTAACGATCCATTGTGTCAGATGTGGTTGCAAATGGACAATATAAATCACAGCGAATTATGTGCACCAGAAAGTTTATAAATAACATTTAAATCGAGACGCCATCATCCCAGCATTGTTCGGATTACACGTTTTGTTCAAGAACATACAATTCACTATGTACCGTGAGTTATTTATAACTTCCTAATTATCAATTTCCCATTTCTCAGCAGTAACATACCCTCTGCCCCTTCGTATGGTTTTTACGTATCTCAATTGCTACGTTATTCTCGTGCTTGTTCACACTTTACGAAGTTAATATACAGGAGTGTGCTCCTTACGCAGAAACTGCTCCAACAAAGTTATGAGGAGGACAGATTGAAATTGACACTCCGTAAATTTTATGGACACCATCACGAATTGGTTGATCCGTTCGATGTTTTTTTTATCAAACTAGCTAGGGGCACTTTTACCACGTGGTAGATTGTGGTTTGTCATTACGTCGTCTAATCTTTAAATTACCGAACGTAACTTAATCCCGATTGTGACTCTTTTGCTGAGTGTGAATTCGCATTACTATAAGACGTGTTACGGTACTTTTCTATCCCAAATTCCTGTATTTAGTTCGATGTTATATTTGTAATTCTCATCTGATTTTGTCATATGTGTCGACGTCTTTTCTATTATATTCATGTGTTATGGTAAAGAAAATTAATCACCGCCTTCATTTATTAGATTTGATTTTGTTCAACGTAATTTGTACGATGTTTTACGTTTGCAGTTAGATTCAAATAAACCGGACATAGCTATATTATACAGTTAATTGCTACCTCAGTTTGCTATTAATAAGTATTTCAATTTGCATTGTTATTTAATGTAATATCAGCATTTACTTCAAATATAATCTTAAATCAATCCTAATTCTATCTTATTTTTGAGAAATAGTTTAAGTCATTCAAATGTGACGTCATGTTTTGTGTGCTGTTTCAGAATTTCAAATGTGACGTCATTTTTGTGCCTTTTCACCACTTCGTAAGTGACGTCACTTTTTTCACTTCTTTTGTTGGGACCTTGACTAAGTCGGGCGTGTCTATTTTTTGTGTTGGTGTATCTAATGTAACCGGGTTTTGTTTTCTGTAATTAGTTAATACTTCAGTTTTATCATGTATATCTTTTATATTCATTTGATAAAATTTACTGTTTGCAATAGGATAAATTGTTCTAAACAATAAGGAAGTTTTTATCCCAAGCAGAAAACCCTAGCCGTGTTTGGCACAACCTTTTTGAACTTTTGATCCTCAGTGCTGTACAACTTTCTACTTGTTTTGACTTTCCAACTTTTATATCTGGCCATCACTGGTAAGTCTTGTGTGTTTCTTTGTCTAATATGTTCTCCTATTTATTTGTATTGTAGTCCTGTAGTGTTATGTTGTCATTTTAATGTTATATTTAACATTGCTATTAAAGCGGGGATTTGGCATGCCACAAAACCAGGTTCAACTCACCATTTTTTTCTTTAAAAATGTCCTTTACCAAGTCATGAATGTGGTCATTGTTATATTATAGTTCGTTTCTGTGTGTGTTACATTTTAACGTTGAGTTTCCGTTGTGTCGTTTGTTTTCTTTTTTATCTGAGTGTGAATTCGCATTACTATAAGACGTGTCACGGTACTTTTCTATCCCAAATTCTTGTGTTTGGTTTGATGTTATATTTGTTATTCTCATCGGATTTTGTCTAATGCTTAGTCAGTTTCTGAATGTGTTACATTTTAATGTTGTGTCGTTGTTCTCCTCTTATATTTAATGCGTTTCCCTCAGTTTTAGTTTGTTAACCCGATTTTGTTTTTTGTCCATCGATTAACGGGTTTTGAACAGCGATATACTACTTTGCCTTTTTTTTATACGCACTCCTCTACAACAAAATAAAACGAGCTTCTAATCACGTTTTTTTTTCTTTCGAAAATGCATTTTATTCATAAAGTATTGTGATATATACATATAAACAAATAAGATGTGGTATGATTGCCAATGAGACAACGCTCCACAAGAAACCAAAATTACACAGAAATTAACCAATACAGGTCACCGTACGGTCTTCAACGCTGATCAAAGCACATACCGCAGACTCAGCTTTAAAAGGCAACCGAAATGCAAAACAATTCAAACGAGAAAACTAACAGCCTAACTTATGTACAAAAAATGAATGAAAAACAAATATATAACACAAACAAACGACAACCACTGAATAACAGGCTCTTGACTTTGAACAGGCACATGCATAGAGAATGTTGCGGGGATCCCAACCCTCCTCTAACCTTGAAGAGTGGTATAACAGTAAAACATAAGAACGAACTATAAAAATCTGATGTAATTGTTCTCGTCTTCTTTGCATAAAAAAGGCTTCACTACTTAAAAAAAAACATGTTGTTGGGCATACGTGATTAACAAAATTTTATACAAATTCGTAAAAATATTTAATATCAATTACAGTGTTCGCATATACAGATTGTGATTAAAAACATGACTTTTATGTACATATTTTGGTTTGAATTTCTTTATTTGAAGCTAGAGAGAACACCTGTTGTTAGCTGTGGTGGTTTCAATAATAACAAAAAAATAGGAGGTAGCCAATTCCATTGTATTATTATCCGCGGGAAATATAACCATTTGTGTGTGTCCTTGGACGTTTGGATGTCCCTGTATGTCTTTGTATGATTTTGTCTTGTTCTGCTGTCCATTTGTTCAAGAACAGTGCGTTTGAATGGCTACAAGACAGTGTAATACTTTATAAAATAAAATCAGTCTGGTTTGTAAACGTCTCTCAGCTAGTAGTGGCCATTTCAACTGATTTAACATATGTGTGACACTGCCAGTGTAATCGTAGTTATTGTGTTCATAACGAGCAGCTGGTCCCTGTACCTTTAGAAAAAGATGTTTGTAGAAATTTGCGACTTTTTTTCTCACGAAGGCTGCCTTTTTACCTCATATTGACATTGAGTAACAATTTGGAATAGCATTTTATACCTAAACAGTATAAATAAATTTCAAATCCTAACATAAACATATTTAACCGCTAACATGTTTATCCCCGCCACAATATGTATGAATGTGCTTGTCTCAAGTCAGGAGCCTGTAATTTAGTATTGTCGTTTGTTTATGTGTTACGTATTTTTTGTTTTTTTCCGTTCAATTTTTTTTTAAATAAGGCCGATAGTTTTTTCGTTTGAATTGTTTTACATTGTCATTTCGGTGCCTTTTATAACTGACCATGCGATATGGGCTTTGTTCATTGTTGAAGGCCGTACGGTGACCTATAGTTGTTAATTTCTGTGTCATTCTGGTCTCTTGTGGAGAGTTTTCTCATTTGCATTTATACCATATCTTTTTGAATATATGATTCCCAAAATTTTGGATATTTTGACAACTCTTTTTGGGAGATTCGATCACTTCAGGGTAATTAATTCATATACATGCATCATACATTACTTTCCTTCTATTTTTTTTTTTTTTATCAAATTCTAGGTTAAGATTATTTTTTTTAATTTTGAGATAGTTTACAAAAAATAAGTTGCTCAACGTTAAATTGTATCCCTTCGAATTCTTAAAAACAAGAAAAGGTTGGAAACTATATAGCTATCCTGTATTTTATACATTTTTTCAACCACTAAAAGATATTGCTAAACATTTGTTATTTGTAACAGATATTAAGTTTTTACAGTACTTTTAACTGCAAATGATAAAATAAATATTTTTTTCACTGTAACATTTGAATAAAACCAGGGTTTCTCTCAATCGGTTTAGGGCTTTCGAACAGCGGTATATTACTGCTACCTTATTCAATCTTCTTTAATGTTGCCAAGGAGTTATTTTACAGTTTCAAACATCTTTAAGTTATCACTTGTCCAGGAAGTAAAACTTGTATAACTAGGTTTGCTATTACACAAGAAGCCTTTATATCAAATGTAACCAATCAATTTGTAGTAAAAACATTACAACCAGCATACAATTTAACAAAGAAACTTATGCATAATCTTATCAATTGTTACGGCATCTCGCTGTCTACCCACATAAGACTTTTCAAAGATAAAAATATATGACTTTAGCACTGCAAAATGCGTTTTTTTAAGAATAGTATTTTTTTTACAGAAAAAGAATTTTATATAAACCATATAGATAGATGATTTTATTATCATTAGAGTTACCATTCTTAGAACCTATACATGTGATTAGTTTTGTTGTAATGGGTGTGTACGAAACGCGCGTATGACATATTAAATTATAATCCTGGTACCTATTATATTTATATTTATATAACTATTTAGACCACTTGGTCGATGCCACTGCTGGTGGACGTTATGTCTCCGAGGGTATAACCAGCCCAGTAGTTAGTACTTTGGTGTTGACTTGAATATTTATTATATTGTCATTTTTATACATTTCCTGTTACAAAACTTTAAATTTTTCGAAAAACTAAGGATTGACTTATCCCAGGAATAGATTACCTTAGCCGTATTTAGCACAACGTTTTGGAATTTTGGGTCCTCAATGCTTTTCAACTTTAGGATTGATTGGCGTTATAACTATTTTGATCTGAGCGTCCCTTTTAGATGTAATACCACCAAATCATGGTACGTCACATCCGGTTGTATACGAAATTAGGTCAAAAATAAATATTTTCTTGAATTTGACGGTTGTAGGTAATTAATCCTACATTTTATTACAGTAAAACATTTCTGTGTCATAAAGATATGTCTTGGGTATTTCAAAGAACCTTTTTTTATTTGGGGTTTCTTTAGAATATTTTGGAAACTTGAGGTTACATGGTTATTAAAGCTTGAACACAGGTTAAATTTGGGGAGACATTTGATTGGTTAACTTCCAGTGATGGTTATTTTCAATATTATATGCAATGAAATATTATGTGAAATATTTTCTATAGTACTGAACAGGAATAAAACTTTACTCATGCCAAGTATATCCTTATTTGAAACATAGATAAATTCTGCACAAAAGTGCAAATTTAAGAAATACTAATAGGGTAAAATCAATGGTGGTATAACACCTATGAGTCTTATGTAGACGACACGTGCGTCTGGCGTATTAAATTGAAATACTGGCATTTGTTTACACCTGATGTTCAGTTGTTGTCGTTTGTTGATGTTGTTCTTTAGAGTTGTTCTTTATGAGTTTTTTTTTATATAAATTAGACCGTTGGTTTTCCTGTTTTAATGGTTTTACAATTAGTCCTTTCTGGTGTCCCTTTATAGCTTGCTGTAAGCCAAGGCTCAGTGTTGAAGACCATTATTTGACCTATAAGGCTTAACTTAATACTTTGATGGAGAATTGTCTCATTGGTACTCATATCACTCTCTGTAACTATTTGCACGCTTCTGGTTTTTTGTGTTTTTTTGTTGCTTTCAAATTTGAAGTAAAGGTCATTGAGATTTAAACACTAACGAGATAAAACACAAAGATACATCAAGTGAGCAACGTGCAGTTTTTTAAAAGATATGCGGTTGGATAAACGTAACGTCAGCTATACTATTAAAAGTTTTGGTTCACTATCTTCTTTCAAATCAGATAGTTGTTAAGGAAATCATTTTAAGTAACGCATGCTCTAGATATTCCTTCCGGTATATATATTGGGGTTTCTTTAGAATATTTTGGAAACTTGAGGTTACATGGTTATTAAAGCTTGAACACAGGTTAAATTTGGGGAGACATTTGATTGGTTAACTTCCAGTGATGGTTATTTTCAAATCATCTACCAAAAACTGTCAACCCGAATTCAGAACTTGTTACTTTTGATATTGTCAGCCTATACACAAATATCCCTCATGACTTAAGAATTACAGCCGTAAAATATTGGTTAGAAAATACGGAAAACGTCATTGAAAACAGATTAACAAAAGAATTTATCCTTGCATCTTTGAAACTTATACTAGAAAGAAATATTTTTTACTTTAACGGAACATACTATCATCAGAAAAAAGGAACAGCTATGGGTACTAAAATGGCGCATTCATATGCCACTTTGGTACTTGGATATTTGGAACAATTATTATACGAAAAAATGAGTGACAAGTACGGAAATGAATTTGCCATTTACATACGTCAAAACAGGAAACGATTTCTTGACGATTGTTTTATAATTTGGAATTCGGATATATCTGTCTCAGATTTTCATTCTGATTTAAATTCTTTAAATCCATATATTCGTTTCACTATTAACAGAAATGTCAGGGAAATGCCGTTTTTGGATATTTTGGTTATTATAACGGAGGAAAATAAGATTGTTACAGATATCTTCTCTAAAGACACTGATACACATATGTATTTAAATTTTTACTCAAACCATCCAAAACATGTAAAATTAAATATACCTTTTAATCTAGCGTCAAGAATAATCACTATTACAAGTACAGACATATTACGCAACAAAAGACTGGAAGAATTAAAAGTGTATTTAAAGAAGCAACACTACCCGGAACAAGTAATAAATTACGGAATTCAAAAGGCACTAACAAAAGGACCAATTATTACAGAATCACGGCGATCCGAAACTACTGAGGAATCATCGAACAATTTAAACAAAATTATTCCGTTTGTCACAACTTATAATCCGCGAGATTATGACATATTTGGTTTCATGCGACAAATTGAAACAAATTTACACAAAAGTGAAAGAATGGACAAAGTCTTGCAGAAAAAGAAGATTACCAACAGCAAAAGACAGTCGAAAAGTCTGAAACGATATTTAACATCTTCAAAATTTGACTTTAATGAAACTGTACCAATTGTAAAAAAATGTACCGATAAACGTTGTATGACTTGTCCAAATTTAATAGAAGGAAGTTCAATTTATTTCAAAAATGGAAAACATTTTACTGTTAAGCAAAATATGTCTTGTAAAAGTTCAAACGTCATCTATTCTAGCATATGTTCAAATTGTGAGGAATTCTATGTTGGAGAGACAAAAAATGAACTGCGGACTAGAATGACTTTACATAGACAGCAAACCAACCATGAAGATTTAACGCTCATCAGGGCAAACGACCATTTCCATCGTTGTTCTAATGGACGATTTAAAATATTTCCATTGTATATGGTCAATCGTCAAAATGATTTTCTCCGGAGGAAGAAAGAAGAATTATTCATAAACATTCTCAACCCGGGATTAAATGATAAATGATATTTTAATTTTAACGTAACATTTTAAAGTCTTAAAATGACATAAGTAGTCTCCCTTGTATTTGTTAACGTCATACTATTGTTAACGTCAATCAATTGTTTTATTTATATACAAGTCACATTACCTGAAGATCTGCGGAAGCAGTGAAAGTACTAGTAAAAAAGTGATGCATTGAAACCGTTATTATCTTTTAATAATTTTCTTATATATATATATGAGAGCCCAGGTGGTCGTGTGGTCTAGCGGGACGGCTGCAGTGCAGGCGATTTGGTGTCACGATATCACAGTAGCATGGGTTCGAATCCCGGCGAGGGAAGAACCAAAAATTTGCGAAAGCAAATTTACAGATCTAGCATTGTTGGGTTGATGTTTAGACGAGTTATATATATATATATATATATATATATATACTTCATATGCAGTATGACCTCGCAAATAAAAAAGTGTATGTTACAGTTACATGATATGATACTTCATTTATTTCGGTGACACAGATTTATAGAACGCAAAACAACTAGTATTTTTATTTTACGTTTTAAAAACAATGTAAGCAGCCAAATATCAAAGCTCTAACGCATCAAACAATATGATAACAAGTCAGATATACCTGACTTGATATTGATATTTTACTATGCAGAAAATAGTGAATTGCAAGTGGTTTTTATAGCTTGCTAAACGACTCACTTGTATGAAAAACTGGTAAAACATACAAGAGTGACAATCAAACTCATATATCAAAAATAAACTGACAACGCCTTGACAGTCGCGTGTGCTTTTTTGAATACATTAAGAAGACAATATCCATGATTTTTTTATTTATATTAATTATAAATTTCGATACTGATATCATCTTTGTGTTATTGTTATTTTCCAGTATGGTATATAAATTTCGATATTGATATCATCTTTGTGTTATTGTTATTTCCCTTTATGTTTTACAAATATCAATACTGTTATCGTCATCTTGTTATTATTTTTTCCCGCTATGATATAGAAATGTCAATATTGATATCCCCATACTGTCATTGTTTTTTCCCGTCATGCTATATCAATGTAGAAATCGATATCACCATCTTGTCAGCTACTGCATAGGTTCCTGAAATGAGAACACAAAATGTGTCAGGTTATGAGTGTCATCTTCAAAACAATATAATTTCAGTTAATATTTAACTAAAGTTTACGCTTTTATTGATATAACTCTTATTAAAGTATGAACTTTTAAAATATTTTCTATTTGATAAAGTTTAATAGAAATACCGGTATTCATAACTGTTGATTTTGTATGGCCTTTTCGTCTCGTCTTTCCTAATTTAAATTTTGCATTCTCCCAATTCTACCCTGGATAACATGAAGACTTTACGTTCTCCCAATTCTAGTCTGGATAACGTGAAGATTTTACTCCATCCCAATTCTACCCTGGATAACATAAACATTTTACTATCTCCCAATTCTACCATGGATAACATGAAGATTTTACTCTCTCCCAATTCTACCCTGGATAACATGAAGATTTTACTATCTACCAACGTTACCCTGGATAACATGAAGATTTTACTTCCTTCCAATTCTACCCTGGATAACATGAAGATTTTACTATCTCTTTATTCTACCCTGGATAACCTGAAGATTTTACTTTCTCCCAATTCTACCCTGGATAACATGAAGATTTTACTATCTCTTTATTCTACCCTGGATAACCTGAAGATTTTACTTTCTCCCAATTCTACCCTGGATAACATGAATATTTTACTCTCTCCCAATTCTATCCTGGATAACATGAATATTTTACTCTCTCCCAATTCTACCCTGGATAACATGAATATTTTACTCTCTCCCAATTCTACCCTGGATAACATGAATCGATTGAATCAATCAATTGATTACCACATAATAATCGATGATGAGTTTGACTTGTCGAAACAGGTATTTGTAATTTACATTGATGAAGTACAAACGCAAAGCATTAGAATATCAAATAACGGGTTTAGTACTCGCTAATACATAAAAGTACGCTACACACTCAGTTTGGAAGTAAAACACTTTTTTATTCGTTTTTCATTTGTTTTTACCATGTCTTTAGCTTCCACTGTATTGTTTTTCATCGATCCGTTGTATTGTAAAGCTTTACACATGATTTGTGCTGTTCCTAAGCTGAAATGGGAAAGTTACATTTAGTTTTTTATCTTTATTCTACGTTTTTGCAGTGGGGTAGTACTATCAAACTTAATGTTTGTATTTTAATACTTGAAGTTGTAAAGATAAACTCCGTCTATTTAAAAAAAAAGGTTAGATGTTTCGCAATGAATCAAACAGTGTTCAGTAAGAAAACATCAAACACTTTTCAACAATATATAATCTAGCTCACCATCATTCAATGTCACTTTATGCTGATCAGGCCCATATAAGATGTATGGATATTCATGTCCGTTTAAGTGATCAACGAAACAGGGGCGATAATTAGCATCTGCCGCATCAATTACTACCATCCAAGTGGTGTCATTTGAACAGCCGTCATAATAACTGTTGATGTAGAAATGACGATCAACGGTTTGGTCGCTGTGTCAAAATAAAATATTTAAAAAATATATACCAAATTCTTAAAGATAGACATATTATATATTTTGCTCTTCAAATTCCCCAAATATAAATACTTATATATGTGTGTGTATTTATGTACTTAGCTTAGCCCTTGTACAGTTTTACTATCACTGTATCGAAGTAACTGCCAAGTTAGATTTGATTCCTGTTTTTGTTTTTTGTATCATTGAAACGTTCATTTACAGTTACGTTTATCAAATAATGATGTATTGGAAACGTTGGGTTTACAATTTATGAGACATAGCCGCCCTACATGTAGCCATAATTGACAAATGTTTTGTCGGCTTTTAATGCTCTTCTGTTACTGTTAAGTCAGTTGTTTTAGATATTCTTTGAACGACAAAATTATTTCATTTATTAATATTACTTTTACTTATGGATCTTGACATACTATGAATGACAAAACTATTTTATTCAATAATATTTCTTTTTTTGTTAAGTCTGTCTTTTATGATATACATTTGACGTGAAACTGTTCTTATGTATCCTGTCATACTTTGAACCACACAATTATTTTATTTATTATTATTACTTCTACTGTAAAGTCTGTTTTTTGTTATATCTACTGTACGTGACTCTGCATTTATGTATGCCGTCAATCGAACGACAACATTATTTTTATGTCTACCTGTGCGCATTTCAAACGCTCAATTTTACACCAATACTGAAAACCTTCTATCCTTTACGGGTAGACTTTACATAGATAAATTAAGTCGTATAAGAAAAGCAATACGAGTATGTTAAATTTGATGTATGCCTTTTTGTGCTTCTTCGTTACATTTGATGTTTTTATAGTGATATTAAGATGATAACACAATATTGACTGCTGTACCCCTATTTTTGACATTTTTACTCTTTGAGTATGTTTTTTTTTGTTCATGCATCGTTGACAATGTAATGAAATTTGATGCGACTGTCATACAAGTGAGAGGTTTAGCTAGCTATAAAACCAGGTTCAATCCACCATTTTCTACATTAGAAAATGCCTGTACCAAGTCAGGAATATGACAGTTGTTATCCATTCGTTTGATGTGTTTGGACTTTTGCCTTTTGATTTTTGATTTTCCTTTTTGAATTTTCCTCGGAGTTCAGTATTTTTGTGCTTTTACTTTCTATTCCAAGTTGAGAATTGCCATTTAGCAGATTCGATGTGTATGCTAGTGCTGTTTGTATGTAGACGACACGTCAGCCCTTCGTTACGTCCTAGTTCTAGCGTATCAATTAATGAGTCTGGTATTTTCGTTAAGTGTTAATGTCTTGAATTATTACTTCAATCATTAACATATAGGTATGTTAACATTGAAGCAGAATATGTTTTAAAAAAAGTTCTGACTTTTTATTGGTAACATGCTACTTTAAAGAAAAAAAATAATTTACCCATCCATAGAGAAAAAGTTGGAGGTTGACATTTTGGTTAGGTCGTTGAAAGAACTGTTAAATAACCGTTCCATAGAAAACCAATTGGAACTTGTTGAAAGGTAGCCATCAAAATAGATCTGTAAACCCAATTTCCCATTTGAAAATAGCTCAACTTTTACCTAAAATGATATTATCATGATTATACAATACAATCTTTTCGATTGGTTGTAATTATCTAAAACAATTCATGTCACAGACATATCATGTTAGTGCAAATTCAATTTATGTCACAAACATGTCATGTTAGTGTAAATTCAATTTATGTCACAGACATGTCATGTTAGTGTAAATTCAATTTATGTCACAGACATGTCATGTTAGTGTAAATCAAATTTATGTCACAGAAATAGATTTAATACAATATCCTCTTACTAAATAACTCAATGTTTACTGACTATGCTGAACGCATATTACAAAACGAACTTCAAATTGCAGATAACATAAAAACAATTTAGTCGGCTTTTTTACGCAAAATCCAGGGTTTTTATCGAAGTTTTTTTTACATAAGTCTGTACATTTTACTCATAGAAATTACACGATGGTAGGTGTTTATCGTTATTTTGAGACACGTTTATTGTGCAAAACATACTTTGGTGTGGTACATTATCAATTTCAAATTAATTATTCATATTACGATTATCTATTCTAGATCAGTACTTGTGTCACTTTCAGAAACATGTATTTATATATTTCAGAAATGGTTTTCACTGAGGTTTTCATATTAAGAAGTACTAACAGAAGGTTATGTGTTTTGATAATGTTAGAGTATTTCACCCGATTTATATCTCATTTTCATGACCATAATTATATTGTATACATCATGTATATAAAACTTGGTACGGAAAACTGATCGTAATATAGAAGAAAGCAGCATTAAATATAAAAAGTGTATATTTGAGGGTTGATTGTGTCAGCAACCTATTAATGTCACCAATCTGACATTATGTGAAGTTAGAAATCCACTACTTTTCCAGCTAACGCAAATAAAACTATTGTCAGCAAACTTTTCATTATCCAATCTGCTAATGGCGAAAAAAATCGCAACGTTGATAACTAATTAGTGACTGGTCTGTTTGTGTTTTGCCTTTTTAGCCATGGCGTTATCAGTTTGTTTTCGAATCATAAGTTTGAATATTCCTCTGGTATCTTGACATCTCCAACTTATGTAGGTTTTCTTTTACGTCAAAAGTATTAAATTCAATTGAACTTCTACCTAAGATTATCCAAGGAGTGGTATGGTTCGTCTTGATCAGTCTAGTTTTTGATGTTGTGTTTTGTGTACTTTTGTAGTTCTTTTTTGGTATCTTTTTCTTTTAGCCATGGTGTTGTCAGTTTGTTTTCGACTTATGAACGTATCTTTAGCATATTTCGACTCTCTTATAGATGCAAAACAATTCTTTTAGATTAATTTTCTTGACTATTCAAGTTAGATTGTCTACTCGAGGTATTTAAACTTAATATGATGTTTAGAGAACTGACTTAAAGAAAGAGTAAAGTATTTGCTTTGGAATTATCTTTGTATATTATGGTACGTAAGTTATGTATAGATATAGGAAGATGTGATATGAGTGCCAATGAGAAAACTTTCAATCTTAGTAACAATTTATAAAAGTAAACCATTATGGGTCAAGGTACATTTTTGTACGACCTTCAACACGGAGCTTTGGCTCACACTGAACAGCAATCTATAAAGGGCCTCAAAAATAACTAGTGTGAAACCATTCAAACGGCATTTAAAGAGTGTGATTTTTTGGAGGACACTCTCCCATTAAATATTGTATTTCTAACTAAAATGTCTCATTGTTTGTTTTTTTTGTATTTCTATTTTACTCTTTATATTGTCTGTCTTTTTGTATTTCTATTTTACACATGGTACTGTTTGTCTTTTTGTTATATAATAAATGAAACTAAACTAACTGTGTTAGATTTAAATATATAGATTTAAATATACCTGATCAATAACCGAACCATTCCATGTGTCAATAATCGAACTTCTAAGATGTCCAACTGAACACGAGTTATCTATGCAATTGGTTTCAATTTCTTCTCCCATAGACGGCGTTCTCCATGTGTCCAATACTGACCGTTGATTTCCACTGCATGCCACAAATATTGGTTTAAATTCTATTGAAATATATGTAGAGCATTATTCTTATATGAATGGACATTATGTAACAAGAAGTTATGATGAATATAATAAAAGAATATGTGGTATGATTGACAATGGAACAACATTCTGCCAGAGACCAAATATTCAAGAAGTTAACATTTATAGGTAACCTTCCGCATTTCGACAATAAGCAAAAAACATTCAACATCAAGTATAATTAGTGTTAAGGTGTTATAAACAGTCAGAGAAATAAAATCATGACATTCTGCAATACAAACATACAGGTATCGATAGATTATGAATAAGCCTTATATCATGTATATGTCATTGATGATATTTATCTATCAAATGCAAGATAATGTAACGTTTTTGGAAAGAAATCAATATTAGGTATATTAATTAATCATTTTCTATGAAATTTTAGAAAACATATTTCAGCTTGCGTAAAGAATAATCATAAGGGAATTTAAAGAACAATTAAAGAATATTCGCTATCTCATTTAGAACTAGTTTGTGTACGATTAATTATTAATTTTAGTTAGCAACCAAGTTTTGAAAATTAAATATTGCATATTTATGATATGAGCATTTGACGTGATGCTCCTTATGTTAAATAATAACTTTTTAATTAACTATTTTGTTCTTGAGATTGATAGGTTACTGTATAGTTGTATGCTTTTCTAGTACTCACAAACGACCGAATCGTGCTTTCTTTTACACTTATCAATTCAAAGAATTAAATCAAAGAGAAATTAAAAAAATATAACTTGTTGGAATCGAAAACGCAAGCTTGTTCTTCGGTGTGAGCCAATGCTCCGTGTTGAAGTCCGTACCTCGACCTATAATGGTTTACTTTTATAAATTGTTATTTGGATGGAGAGTTGTCTCATTGACACTCATACCACATCTTTCGATATCTATTTAAAGATTGTAACAAAAGTATATCAATAAACTGAATCAGTAATTTGTATTTTTCTTCAAAATGCGATTGTAGTGCCTTTGCATTTGTTTTATTCATGTAACTGCCCTGGAACTATTGAAATATAGCTAAATAAAATTTCGGAATGAAAAACCAAACGACCTGACAGCGGAATAATACTAATTTTTAACGTTTATGTTTTAAAATGGTTCGTTACGGGATATAACAGTGTGTGTTTACGCCTTGAATATTATGGGAAAACATTTGAATTTATTACGAAACTCATACAATTTACCAAAAGAAAATTGTATTATCTACGACATGCAAATACTAACTAGAAAATTAAAATAAACTCGTTAAAAGATGTATAAAGTTAGTGCATTCGACGCGGTTTTCTAGATTTAACTCCAGCATGTGTGCTCAAAGTATAATATTTGAAAACAAAGGATTCATAAGATTCGAAGCAGCTGATCATGAAGAACTTTATGACCAAAACATAAACCCGACATTTCCAAATTAGTATAAGGTCAAGTATTTGCCTGAAGAAGTTGAAAATTTGGTTTCCTCATAATTTCAAATAAACTCATCATAGATACCAGGACTAAATTTGTATATACGCCAGACGCGCGTTTCGTCCACAAAAGACTCATGAGGGATGCTAGAATCCAAAAATTTAAAAAGGCCAAATAAACGACGAAGTTGGAGAGCATTGAGGACCAAAATGCCAAATACAGCTAATTTACAATTTTTGAAGCTCTGTTATGAATCATGTCAGTATCAAAACTTAACTTATGATACCCTCGGGAACTGAAAAGATTTATTGACCGAATGCTGTAAAAATTAAAGGATCATGTATCCGACTATTTTTTATCAGAACATAATAATATAACATGCATAATAAATTGTAGTTATCAAATTAAATGACATAAAAATCTATTGGAATTACACCCAATTACCCCCCCCCCCCCCCCCAATTTCAACCGTCGAACTCAATTATTTAAGTATAATAACGACCCCAGAACCAATATATGTCACAACATTATGTAAGGATATCCTTGGTTTTTCCTTGTCCTCTATATGTTCACCAACATAAGTTAAAAGGGGGACCCAAGGAAATCCTCGGTTCTGTAAACTCAATAACTGTATCATTTGTTATTTCAAAAAGACACTAAAAGGTTTTAATACTTATACACAAGTTTTGTAATTAATTTTTCAAATAAATGATTTAAATGAAACCCTTATATTTTTTAATGAGGATGAATCAATATGATTAGCATTTGATCCCTCGGAGTTCGCTATTTTTATTATTTTACTTGTTCATAGTTCTTCAATTGAAGTAAGCCGTAGTGATGCCTGCGAAGAAGCCCACTTTTCTTAAGAAAATTGTGTCTAAAGATATAATTGTGTCTTATTAGTGGGTTATTGATATATATGATTTACTTATTGTCATTGACATTGGTTTACTGAGAGTCAACATTATAATAAAACATCGAATATTTCATCGAATCGTTTCAATGGGAAAACTACAATGTAATAGTCCAATGGTAAATATCAATTTTAAATTTTTAAATTTTATAGAAATTAAATTTTCTACTCCCTCCGACAAGTTGACCTTAATGGATTTGGCTAATTTGTAGGTACCTTTTTGTCATAAAAATGCTCCGCAATTGTTTCTTTTCGGTGATGATGATTTATTGATAGTCAAGATTATAATATAATATCAAATATTTCATCGCATCGTTTCATTTGGAAAACTATCAAAAGTTAATTACTAATTATGAATTTGAATATTTTAAAGAAGTTGAGGTTCATCTCCCTCAGGCAAATTGACCTTGGATGAATTTTGATATATTTAACTTTTATTTTCTTCATAAAACTCTTCAATTGTTTCACCATTTTTGTGGAATAAGAATGCAGTTATTGATTTATTTTGATACAAATTATTAACCGTCATATGATTAGAGTACTTTTTGTACATCAAGATTGCCTGTTCTTCATAAAATATGCTTACTTTAAGGAAAAAGATACTAAATTTTTGTACGCGGTGCCTAAAATCCAAATATTTCTTCATTTTACTGAAAATTATTGACCGCCATTAAATTTTTGTACTTTTTATAGTTTAGAATAGTTTTTTTTCATAAAATTAAAAAAATGTCAGAGAAGTCATACTAAAGTTTTATTCGCATTGTTTCAAATAACCAAAATTATTCTTCTTTTTATTAAAAATGAAACTATTTAATTTAAAATCAGTTATTTTTACCATCTTGAGACAAGTCTTCTAATCAGAATTGAGATATAATGAGAATTAAAATACTTAAACTTTTATTTTTGTGGAATAAGAATGCAGATATTGATTTATTTTGATACACATTATTTACTGTCATATGATTTGAGTACTTTTTGTACATCAAGATTGGCTGTTCTTCATAAAATATGCTTACTTTAAGGAAAAAGATACTAAATTTTTGTACGTGTAGCCTAAAATGCAAACATTTCTTCATTTTACTGAAAGTTATTGACCGCCATTAAATTTTTGTACTTTTTATAGTTTAGAATAGTTTTTTTTTTCATAAAATTAAAAGAATATCAGAAAAATCATACTAAAATTTTGTTCGCATGTTTAAAATAACCAAAATTATTCTTCTTTTTATCAAAAATGATACTATTTAATTTGAAATCAGTTATTTTTACCATTTGGAGATGAGTCTTCTAATCAAAATTGAGATATAATGAGAATCAAAATACTTAAACTTTTATTTTTGTGGAATAAGAGTGGAGTTATTGATTTATTTTGATACAAATTATTAACCGTCATTTGATTTCAGTACTTTTTGTACATCAAGATTGGCTGTTCTTCATAAAATATGCTTACTTTAAGGAAAAAGATACTAAATTTTTGTACGTGTAGCCTAAAATGCAAATATTTCTTCATTTTACTGAAAATTATTGACCGCTATTAAATTTTTGTACTTTTTATAGTTTAGAATATTTTTTTTTTTCATAAAATTAAAAGAATATCAGAAAAATCATACTAAAATTTTCTTCCCATTGTTTAAAATAACCAAAATTCTTCTTCTTTTTATCAAAAATGATACTATTTTATTTGAAATCAGTTATTTTTACCATCTTGAGACAAGTATTCTAATCAGAATTGAGATATAATGAGAATTAAAATACTTAAACTTTTATTTTTGTGGAAAAAGAATGCAGTTATTGATTTATTTTGATACAAATTATTACCGGTAACCGTCATATGATTTTAGTACTTTTTGTACATCATGATTGGCTGTTCTTCATAAAATAATCTTACTTTAAGGATTAAGATATTAATTTTTTGTACGTGTTGCCTAAAATGCAAATATCTCTTCATTTTACTGAAAATGATTGACTGCCATTGGATGTTTGTACTTTTTATAGTTTAGAATAGGTTTTTTTTCATAAAATTAAAAGAATGTCAGAGAAATTATACTGAAATTTTATTCGCATTGTTAAAAATAACCAAAATTATTCTTCTTTTTATTAAAAATGATACTATTTTATTTGAAATCAGTTATTTCTACTATCTTCCATTCTTGAGACAAGTCTTCCTATTAGAACTGAGATATAATGAGAATTAAAATACTTAAACTTTTATTTTTGTGGAATAAGAATGCAGTTATTGATTTATTTGATACAAATTATTAACCGTCATATGATATCAGTACTTTTTGTACATCAGGATTGGCTGTTCTTCATAATACATGCTTACTTTAAGGAAAAAGATATTAAATTTTTGTACGCTTGCCTAAAATGCAAATATTTCTTCATTTTACTGAAAATTATTGACCGCCATTGGATTTTTGTACTTTTTATAGTGTAGAATAGTTCTCTTTCATAAAATTAAAAGAATGTCCAAGAAATCATACTAAAATTTTTTTCGCATTGTTTAAAATAACCAAAATTATTCTTCTTTTTATTAAAAATGATACTATTTTATTTGAAATCAGTTATTTTACCATCTTGAGACAAGTCTGCTGATTAGAATTGAGATATAATGAGACTTAAAATACTTAAACATTTATTTTTGTGGAATAAGAATGCAGTTATTGCTTTATTATGATATAAATTATTAACCGCCATATGATTTCATTACTTTTTGTTCATCAGGATTGGTTGTTCTTCATAAATTATGTTTACTTTAAGGAAAAAGATATTATTTTTTTGTACGCGTTGCCAAAAATGCAAATATTTCTTCTCATATTGGAAAATATTGTAATTTCAATTGCAATCAGTTGTTATATAATGATTTTTATGTTTTTTTGTAGAAAATGTGAATTATTCAAGAATAAATCTGCCTAAAATTATTTCTTTCTTTTTAAGGAATATATTTATGTTTACCACCATTGGATTTTTGTACTTTTTATTGTTTAGGAGTAGTTATTTTTTTATTAAGGTAAAAAAAACTATCAAAAAAAAAATGTAATGTTGTTTGCATTGTTTAAAATTATTCATATTTCTTGTTAAAAAAAACAGCATTTATTTTTGTAATTTGTTATTTTAAAGGCTTCGATTGTGACGAGAATATAGAAAGTCCATGATTATGATAAGTTTTTTTTAAAGAATTTTATGATGATAAGGATACAAAAACTTTAAATATTGAAAAAAAATAGACTACATTTTTCAATAACTGATCCTTTCATTTTGTTTTTCCCGAGTATGTTTGGAAAATAATAAAATCAATTTCGCGATGTAGACACTCGCCGGGTTTGAAAATATGTAACCTAAATAAAACGAAACAGACCATTCTTTAATGATGATATTTTAATTTAGGTTTTATCTGTACATTTCTTTTCATTTCAATTCATAAAACTTTGCTAAATAATTAATAAATAAAATGTATCATTGAACGTTCGATTTTCACGAGTCGCCATTTTAATTAAATTAAACGAAACTAAAATTCCGTAATTTGTATTAGTTCATCATGTGACGTATTAAAGTTCAATCCGTCATCAAGGTCGATCGGTACTATCCGTCCGATCAGTCCGATCAGTCAATTACTTTTACTATAAGTATGACGGATTGCTGACGTGAGTTTGACGCGAACTTGACTGATCGGTGACTGATCGATGACCGCTGATTGATCGCTGAAATAGTAACGCCTAAGGTTGCAAGTACTGTATTGTGTCTGGTTTTGTTTTGTCAATATAATGGAATTTGATTCGACTGTCATACAAATGAGAGGTTTGGCTAGTTATATAACTTGGTTCAATCCAATGTTTTCTACATACAAAATGCCTGTACCAAGTCAGGAATATGACAGTTGTTCTCAATTCGTTTCTTGTGTTTGAGGTTTTAATTTTGCCATTGGATTAGGGACTTATCTTTCTGAATTTTCCTCAGAACGTTCGTCCAGAAAAGTGCTTCGAACGCATTATATGATTTTACGTGTTGTTTTCGTTTTTTAGAACAAATATATATAGAATATTAAATATATTGAAAAGAATAAAGAAAGAAAATGTTAATATATATACATACTTCGTGTTGTACGTTTCTTCATAAATGTTGCAGATTGTGAATCAAATGTGTCTGGATTGCATGACGTACAGAGGCTGCACAACATTGTCTCATAATCGAAACTTGCTGTTTCACAGAAATCATAACTGCTGCATTGAATAGCACACTCTATTACAGAGGCAACAATCACTTCCCGTTTGATTACTTCAGATGACATGATCCTTTTAGACGATTTCAAATCAAAGTTAGTTGTACTGACCACTCTATTTACAGCTGTACTGGTAGCCATAAGGAGACAGACTACGTTTGTCACTAACATACTCCTCAGATTTCTCTGAATATTCTATAGGAATATATTTTTCAATTGATAATTATGACCTTTAAATTGAACCAATTAATACGATGATAGACCGTTTTGCTTCAATAAAAATAATAATAAATGTAATCAATATTACTAACAAAATATCAAACAAAACGGATAAAGTCTTACACAATATAGTTTTATATGTAAATCATAGCATATAAAGTCTTATACACTATAGTTTTAAATGCTAAACATAGCAGATACAGTCTTACATGTATACCATATAGTTTATAGATAAAACATACCAGATAAAGTCTTATACAATATAGGTAAATATGTAAAACACAGCAGATAAAATCTTATACCATATAGTTTATATGTTAAACATACCAGATGAAGTGTAATGCAATACAGTTTATATATAAAACATAGCATATAAAGTCTTATACCATATAGTTTATATGTAAAACATAACAGATAATGTCTCATACAATACTATATAGTTTGATAAGTAAAAACCGTTTTACATTTATTCTTATTAAGAACGCTAAATAGCTTGCTCGCTAACGTTTCAACGAAACATCTTTCTTAAATTCCCAGATCATTATAAATCACAGTTATTACGAATTTGCAATTGTAATACCGAAAAGTTTGATTTTTTTCTAAACTCAACTATTAAAGCAAAGCTTATGTGAACGATCGGCTTCTCTTTTATACAATGTAATCAAAAGTGACTGTTGAACGCACATATCCCATTGAAACTAAGATACGGGATACAACAGATAAAGTTAAGTCTGCCTCATGTCTTGTTTCACATCGAGAAATTGACAATAAGGGTCTGTTGAAAATTTTTTTTTTAAGACAAACGAGATGAAATCAGCTTCTCAGTTGTGAACTTTCTATTTCTATGTAGCAACATTTCAGCAGCGTCTACTTGTGGAGTATATATCTCGCATTTGATACGACATTCTAAGGCTTGAAATTCCGATTATGATTTCCTTGGTAGCAGGTTGCTGCTCACAAGAAAGCTATTTAACCAAGAGTTTAAAGTGGTGAAGTTATTCCTTCGTTAATTTCGTTAATTTTACAGACACCATTACGAGTTGGTTGGTCGTTACGGAATATCTGTTTCACATATATGACGACGGATAATTATGTTCGAAGCGTCGTTATTTCAAATTTAATAAGAATTGTAACCGGGTTTGTACGTACATGAGCAAAACGACGGGTATAACATGAGGAGCAGGATCTGCATACATTTCCGGAGCACATGGGATCATCAGGTGGGTTTCGTTTCTATCTTAACTCTGGAAGTTTCGACTCAACCTCAGCCACAATGCATTTTTGCAAACCATTTAACTCATGATGGTCGACACATCATAAGAACGTCGTGGAAGTATGTCCATCTAGTTCCAAGGTCCCATTGAATATACATTGAAACCTGTGTTATCTGACACACCGAAACGAAGAAAAGTACGAAGAAAATGTCGGATTAAGCAGGGTGTCGGAATACTCAGGTTTTTTCTACAAGGATAGGCATATTTTGGAACGATGAAAATGTGCCAGTTAAAGCAGGATGTTGGGATACTCAAGTGTCGGATTAAACAGGTTACACTGTATAGAGAATTTGTCCAATCTGTATCAATCATGGTCTTTATCAGAAATGAGTTGATTTCTTTAAAAAGTAATCGACTATTTTACAATTACACCTGAATTGAAATGTCGATGATAACATTAGACTACTTTCTTTAAAGCAATCTTGTTTACCCTAGATTACTTATGTTTGCATTGTATACTATTGTATTCAAAAGAAACTTTTTCAAAAATTTGATCCTCACATAATAAAATATATTCAAAGTGAAATATGGTGTTTTTATATTTTCACATACAAACATGTTATTTATAAAAACTTAGAAAAGGAGCAGTGTAATATTTGTACAAAATGTATTGTTTGCTGACAAAACATTGTTGACAGATTCATTTTGAATGTAAATGTCTCGAAATAACATTGTTTTTTTTTGTATACTTTTATCCCAAATTCAAAACATATTTTCAATTGAGAAAAGTAATTTAACAAATATTGATTATTTGATGATCAAGTTCTCTTTTTGTCTTTGTGGATATAATCAACACTTAATTGGGACCCTTTTTAGCTTGGTGTTTGGTGTGAAATAAGTCTCCTTGTTGAAAACCGTACTTTTACCCATAATGGTTTACTTTAAATTAACAAATTGTGACTTGGATGGAGGGTTGTTTCACTGCTACTCATACCACACTTCTTATATTTATTAATACTTAGGTTGGGTACTTTTATTTTTTGGAATAATCAATAAATGTGTATACAATTTATTTTTTTCAGTATATTCTTGATTGTAAAATTTATATTTCTATACAAACAACTAAACTTGGACAATCATGATTAAACAATACAAAATTTCAGTTATGAAAATATTGACAATATAGATGTTTCTAAATTCCACTATCGTTTAAAGTCGAAAATCAAAGTCATTATAAAGATCCAAATTTGCACTTAATATTTACAGTTGAGAATTTTCTGAAACCAAAGGGAACAAACAAATATTAAAAAAACCGACTTATATCATGAGTACTGACTCTCAAAATTGCAACCGTTAGAAAGGGTAATTTTATAGTAAACTGTAAACAAAAAAGCCACATATTTACAACCTACATATCCTTATAAGCATGAGTACACAAAACTAATATTATCAAATAGTTAATCAGATTGTAATCAGAAAATGATGATGACTGATTTCATGTGATTACACTATAAAATGTAATCGAATGCATCTAATGACGATTACTGATTACGATTATCCCATACATTATCTGGTCTGTATGTGCATCGAAGCATAAAAAATCTATTGAAAATATTGATGCATACTTGAACAGCGGGTGCCATTTTTATACCCTTTAAGTGTCCATTTTTGAGATGCAATTTATTTTACAATGTGTTAAGCCGGTCATAACGTACACAACTTCTACAAGACATTTACTGAAACTATTTTTATGTACGATATGATGTATGGAGATATAGGTGGCCGAGAGGTCTATAGCGCTGCACACAGGGCAGGCGGTATTGCTTCCGCAAATTTGCAGATTAAACGCTGTTGTGCTGATATTTAGAGTTATTATGAATATAATATTTGTTTTAGCCATGTGTCATTTTCACTTGTGATCCAATAGGTGGATTTGTCGTAGAGTTGTCAATTGTTTAGACATACTAAAATATTATTTGTTTTGACTGTATCTTAATTTCGATCCTTTCGATAGACATTTATGTAATCTGTAATCAATTCC
This sequence comes from Mytilus edulis, assembly GCA_019925275.1. Lineage (NCBI taxonomy): Eukaryota > Metazoa > Mollusca > Bivalvia > Mytilida > Mytilidae > Mytilus > Mytilus edulis. Next base: position 101,309,818 of record CM034360.1, read on the forward strand.
ATCATCATGACAAATATATCATGTACTGTTTCATGTGTGTTACAACTCTAGATTCTACTGACGATGAAAGTTAACATTTTGTATATAAAAGTATGTGTTTTATTATATTAACAGCTTATGTTTGATTCATTTTTTTTCAGGTTTGCTAGTTTTGGGGAGATAACTCAGATAAAGTAATTTTCAGAACAGAAAGTGTTGTGAATTTATCTATTTTAATTGACCAAGAAAATATTTTTTTCTTTTTCTTATCTGAAAACATGTTATAAGAGCTATCTTCTCACATTTTATCTTATAATTTTATTGTGTATTTTTTTATCACACAATATTGGATCTTCCATGCATAATTATTCTATACAAAATCTAACAATTTCGCCCAACCTGTAGTGTGAAAGAATGTCCGGTGACCCATACTCTCAACTATAGTTTGGTAAAAAGCATGATAAAAATTTGAGAAATTAATCATGTTAATGAAAAAAATTATGAATTTTAATTAAAACAACCGTAATCCTTAAAGAAATCTGAATTGTCCAATTTTCAATAATTAAATTCTAACGAAAATTATAGTTTTGATCGATGAGCATCAGATTCCCGGTGATGATACATTGTATGCCGGATGATATAATGAAGTGATCAAATTTTCATACGAACAAAAATATGTTGGTCTTGCTTTTCTAATTTCAAAAGAATTAAATTCTACAATTCAAAGTACATTTGTATGACATTTCTATGTATTACCATTTTTTTTGAAGATACATGTTAATGGCCCGCCTTTGAAGATCGTTTAAATCTGTTGATCTCAGGTAAATTAGTGTCATCACTTCTAATTTCACGTATGCAATATTGAAAATGTTTAAAAAGAAAAGTCACAAAATACTAAATTCAAAAAGGAAAATCCCTAATCAAATGGCATAATTAAAAGGTCAAATAAAAATGAATGAAAAACAACAGTCATATTCCAGACTTGGTACAGGCGTTTTCTAATGTAATATTAATGTAAAATAATGATAGTTGCAATATCTTTCAATCGAAACAATTTGTAAGCATATTTTATTAAATATTTGATGAATGTTGTTATTTATGAAATACGAACCAGCATGTGAAAATATACACCTTAGTTTACAATGTCCCACAAATCAATATAAACCACAGTTTATAATTTCCAAGAACGTAAAAAAACCTCACCTTTAACATATAGAAAAGCTTACCTCACAGTGGACAAACAATACTAAACTGTTTTCTTGGTTTGGTTTTTGTCATTCTTTTTTTTAATCGGGATTAATAATCATCATGATCATAGCCTCTTGTTTTCTATTACAATGACGAGGTTGCAGACTCGTGACAGACAGATAAACATGTTAGGGGTACATTTGTTTTGTGTGCCATTTATACCCCCCCCCCCCTTTTCTTTGGTTGATCTGTAAATGTCAGGAACAGACTTAGTGGGTACAAATTAACCACTTAGATTTCCGGTATATTAGACAACACAGACAATACTATAAGTGAAGTAATATCAAATAATATCATCTCCATAAATGAATTCTATATCACCTAGAGTAACATCGAACTAATAAATCGACTAATGTAGACGCCATGCATTCACATACACTTAATTCAAGCTGTGTCTCTTATTTGATTCTGTAATATCATAAACAAATTACATGATATGTCCAAATTAAATATTTACTGACTTTCTGCAATTAGTTTTACTGCGTGTCATTCTTTAAGGCTTCTTTTGTTTCCTGATTACTTTCCATTCCCATGTTTATTATAATTTATTCATGACAAATGAAATGCAAGTTAAATGTCATTCATTATAAATGACGTTTTGATTAGATAAAAAAAAACGCTCACAGTTTCCATTGCTTTGTATGTGAAACTGCAAAAAACAACAAACGAAGTTCAAGAACTTTTCTTGTTCTTTTAACAATACGCTTTCATTCATATATTACTGCCTCCTGTTCTTTTGACAAGACGCTTTCTCTCATATATTTCTGCCTCTTGTTCTTTAAACAAGACGCATTCTTTCATATATTACTGCTTCTTGTTCTTTTATCAAGAATCTTTCAATTCAAATATTACTGCTTCTCCAGTGTTGTTTTATCAAGACGCTTTAACTCATATATTACTGCCTCCAGTTCTTTTAACAAGACGCTTTCTCTCATATATTTCTGCCTCTTGTTCTTTTAACAAGACTCATTCCTTCTTAAATTACTGCCTATATATATTGTTCTTTTAACAAGACGCTTTTACTTATATATTACTGTCCCTTGTTCCTTTATCAAGACGCTTTCACTAATATATTATGGCTCTTGTTCTTTTCATTCAAGACGCTTTTGTTCATATAGTAAGTACTACTAATACGCTTGTTGTCTTGCTTTGTTAGCGCCTAAGAGATACCAGACAATTTTGAAAGACGTCCAATGTCATATCGTAGATCCGAAGGCAGTTAGGTCGATTTATATATTCACCGATTCACGTTACTAGTTCTTAAAGTGTTACCAATGTCAAGCTTGCTAATTTCCATAATTTCATTTCGTAGTTAACAGGATCTACCTGTTCCTAACTTTATTATGATACAGGATTAGCAAATTATAACTTTCTAACGTACGAATTTTTCATGCTGATTGGTGGGGCCATATAATCACCATGGAAAAGAGCCTGGAAAAAGCAAATACAACTGCATCCCTTATAAAAATCATTTACTAACATTACCGGTTCCTCTTAAACCTATCTTATCACAAACTATAGAAAACATAATACAATTCTATACCAAACATAAATCACCTACCACTAGTGGTTCCCCATAAAATGACATAATCAAAAACACATACCTTGTCGCCAAAGCCGTCACAATTAGCATGTACCTGAGTCTTGTTTTTGACTCCATCAAGTTGAGAAAAAAAAATAACATTACAAACTGCTCAGAGTCTAAAAAGACCAGTTTTTGTGCTCGACCAGTAAAGTCGAGCACAGACTTTACTCGACTAGACTCGACATTGTCTGAACTGTACGTAACTGTACTTAACTGTGTTCGACTTTGGTCTCGACTCTACTTAATAAGTCTGATTCAGTAATTGATCCTGGTGTAGTTTGAAATGGTCTCGACCAAGGCTTGACCTGTCTCCACCAGTCTTGGACAGTCTCGATATAGTTGAACACATTATTCTACCTCTGAGTTAACTAGTCTTTGCTCTTACTTAAAACTGCATAAACACTAAAAATCAGGCAGTGGTGAAAACATGACAAACAAAATCGCACTACATGTATGCGTATCACAAATAACCGTTAAACTGACGATTCGTCAAACAGTTTCATATTTTATGGTGCTTATGGAATTAGTAAAAGAGGGCGAAAAATACCAAAGGGACATTCAAACTCGTAAGTCGAAAACAAACTGACAACGCCATGGCGAAAAGGACAAAAAGACAAACATTACCAAATTATTCTTTGATTACGAGCAAAAATCCGTAAATGTATAGTCTGTAATTTTACAGAACTTTCGAATCACGTCCTGTTACATTTTGAATTTAAAATAGACCTATGGAACAAACGGGAATGCGTTCAATGTTAACCATGCGCGTTTGAATTCTGATTTTGAATATCACGAATTTTCATATTATTCACGGACCCGAGTAACTACTTCTACATTGTTCTAGTTACAAAAGTTTTCATTAACATGTTCGACTTACGAATCTATTATTTCAGGATGATTATAACACGTATTTGAAATTTCTATCAACGTTCATTTGATAATAACTTGAAACAACCACAAAACATAATAAATTGTTAAAACATAGAACGCTATATGTTAAGACAAAACATAAAACATCACAATGGTAAGTGACGTACTTCCTTAACCTCTATCTAGTCCAGCTGATTCGTGCATATTTTTAGAAGAATTATTGGTACGATGATGAAAGCATGAAACTTTGCACAATTGTAAATATATATTTGGTAGTTAATTTCAGCTATAGACCAACTCTGAAAAATCCAATATGGCGACCAATTTCAAGATGTCTGCCAATCAGCCAAAATTTCCCGACCAGTTATAAATTAAATAACTAATATTCAACCAAATCTTTTAAAAACCTTTGAAATGTAATCCTACGTTTCTGGTAATTCATGGCATTATTTTTGACTTTTCATTTTTATCACAAAATGTTAAAATGAAAAAGATGGAAAAAAAATGAGACAAGGCGTTTCTGAATTTTATTTCTTCGATAAAATTACACTTTGCAAAATTCTATGGATTGCGTTTTCATGATGCTACTTATATGACAATTCAATCAAAGTTCCCATAAATAAAAACATTCGAACGTTTTCAGAACGCCATCAGAATACGTTGTTCGACCGTTAGGTAGAATCTGAGTCACAAATGATAGTTGAGTCTGTTCCATTTTTCCTTGCCACAATCCTTTCTTTTTCCTCGATTTTTGTAACATCAAGATGATAAATAAATACTATTGATCACCGAATTTCTACTTGAAATGATTAACATCCCGAGGACAACCAGTTGGCCAGAAACTTTACACCCTTCCTAACATCTGTTTGACCCCTAGTTTTAACGAAAGGGGACTTTTGAAGTTGATGCTTTCAATGTTGAGTTATTTGCTCTTTAATTTTTAATGTCTGTTTGTCAAACAGTGAAATTCTTGTTTATTCATCGTTTAGGCACGGAAAACATAACTTCATTTAAAACGTTCACATTCGATCAAGCTTAAGATAATTTACATGTACCAATGTTTTTTACATGTTTTAAATTTTGTGAATCTAAGGGTAAGAAAAGAGACATATATAAATCCACTATTATATGATATATGCCTAATAACTGGATATGACTCATCAATCTATTTAAACAAGAGCACCTAGGCAGTAGTCAATTGTTGAACAAAAACAGCGTACCCTTCGTAAGCTTAGAGAATCATGTGTGTTTCCTTTTAGATCTTCGCTGGTGTAAAACACCATGTGGAAAACCTGATCACGTTATATCAAAGGTTGGTTTTATCTTGTTAATCATTATGGCCATGGACAAAACACTTTTAAATGCTGTAGGTCGGTATTGATTGCCCACCTTTTCCTTTTGCAAGTGTGTAACTCTACCTATAGGCTTTATCTACATTTACCATTTTCAAATTACGTTTGCAACTCTTAAACTGTGTAGTTAAATAACATAATATCACACAGGAACATTGGAAGCCATAAGTTTCATTAAAAAATGCAAAGAACCAATGAATAAGCAGTATAATGGAATCTTTGTACACAAAGAAGGAACATTCTCTTTATAATCTCACATCAAAATGTCCAGTTCATTCTTTAATGTTGCAGACCAGTTGTGGTTACGGGGACTTTCAATATCCCTTTCATTACTCCATTCTTTGAATGATACATAGTTCTTACCTCTGAATATTGAATAATGACCAAACTATTATCAACTAATGTGTTTAAAGAATGTTGAAAAGACATTTTGCCTACATTATGTCTCTTTGAACTACCGACATGTACAGCGTTTTCAAATGTCGTTTTCATACAAACATATTGTTGTGGTTGCTTGTTTAATCGCAAAACCAAAAGAAGCACTGAACAGAAAGCGAGCACCTGTCTTGTTAATTACCTGGCATGCCTAGTATTACTGCAATTTTTTTATCATAGCTATGTCACCCTCAAGTTGATCACAGAGAAAACTGTTCGACTCAAGAATTATACATTCTAGCAAAGTCTAGCTTAACTATTAGAATAATGCCAGTGTCTATACGTGATCACTCACTGTAGACTACTGTTCTGCAAGAATGGTACCATAGTTACGATTTTCTTGACTTTCCTGGCAAATCTGTTGATGTTTGGGTTTAGTTAATAAGTTTGGTGCACACTTGGTGTTTGAGAGCATTTAGCTTTACTGAAGGTACGTCAAAACAAAACCCTTTGTAACCTTCTATAAGGGAACAGTTTGTATATCTTATGGTGGCCATCTGGGAAATACCGCCATATCAAAATGTCTTGAAGTCAATAAAATTGAGAATGGAAATGGGAATGTGTCAAAGAGACAACAACCCGACCAAATAAAAAACAACAGCAGAGGGTCACCAACAGATCTTCAATGTAGCGAGAAATACCCGCACCCGGAGGCGTCCCCCAGCTGGCCCCTAAACAAATATATACTTGTCCAGTGATAATGAACGCCATACTAATTTCCACATTGTACACAAGAAACTTAGCTTATATTGTTCGAAGCACCCAATGCTAGTACAACTAACATGACGATTTTGAACTAATATAAGTGATATTTGTTGACTTGGATATTTTGTGGCGGTCATCTTGGAAAAAAGCCGCCATATTGAATTATCATGGTGGGTTCATAGATAATATTTTTGAAAACAACCAGCACTACTGCTATGCCAAATTTTACCATAATATTATATTATATATAAGTGATATATGTTGATTTTGAAATTTTATGGCGGCCATATTGGAAAAGGCCGCCATTTTGAATTTCAAGGTGGGTCCATAGCTAATAGTTTTTAAACACCAAGAACTACTACCATGCCAAATGTGGTGTTTTTATCATCAAACCCACATTTTGTTCAGCGGTCTGCCGGACTAATCAAAGAACTTATCATTAACTATTGTAATTAAAAAATGTGAAAAATAGTGTAATCAACTATTTTTGGAATTTTTAGATAATTTACATGCATTTTCTGTTCCTTTTGATTCAGTTTTGACTTTTCCACAGTTTACACTATACTTCCACATAATCGTGTGAAACTAAAGTTTTCCTTTTTAAATGCATGGTCATTTGATATATTATACACTTAACTTTATGTTGATGATACTTTTCCGTTGAATGATCAATAATTTTGTAGATATAATGCCAATGTTTACTCAAAGAAACTTACTTTAAACAAATCGAATGCATACGGTAATAACTGTCCGTTCCCAGATTTAGATTTTTCAGTTTTACAAGGGAATCTCTATACTAAGTTATACGACAAAAGGGACGATTTTTGGTTCCCTTATGTTAATTTTCCTGTTTTGGTTGGTGATTTTCCATTGACACCATCTTATTGTGCTTATATATCCCAGCTCGTTCGCTATACGGGTGGCTGTAACGTTTTGGGTTTAAATGAACGTAATCTATGTACATGTGGATTCATAATTATTTGTTTGATACAAATTTTCGTGGGTTTCGTTGGTACAGGTGAATCACGGTGTTAATTACAAATTTTCTATAGGCTTTGTATGCAGATCTTGGCAAAACCACGAAATCAAATATCCACAAGTTTTCCTCAATCCACGAAAATTGATACCCAGGAAAATAAATGAATCCACAGTATTGATAATAACAATTGTCATAACATGAGCAACACGACTGGTGCCACATGTGGAGCAGGATCTGCTTACCCTTCCGGAGCTCCTGAAATCACTCCTCGTTTTTTGGTGGGGGTTCGTGTTGCTGTTGTTCCCCTATGTGTGACATTCTTACCTATTGTGTCTGTTTGTACACAAATTTATCAATCACAATTACGACTTTAAAATGCTTTAAATTTTTCGCCATAGAGATGATAAACGACACTAAGCGCCTAATTGTTCATCCTTATTAAATCCCGTCGACACATTCGATTTGTATTATAATTTGTGTTCATCCTTATTTTGTCAAGACATATTTGCCACTTGGTGTTAAACAAAGATTAAATAAATGTATATAATACATTTGCAACTGGTATAAAAAAAAACTTACCACAATGAAAATACAACAAAAGTAACCTGATGAAAACGTGAACATTCCTTATTCCAGAAATATTATCTATGCATAACCTTACATATTCTTTTTTAAAAGAAATTCTTTTTATTGAATATGTACACCAGTTTCCATGACGAAAAAAATCGAATATTTCAAAAGCAAATGTTATCGTATGGTTCTTAAGAATTAAAAGATAATTGTTATGTTTTGAATGAATACAAAGGAGCCGTTTGTAGTTTTTCCCTTTGTCCTAATTACGTAAAACTATTTATTTAATTTGCAAGAAGGTACAAATTCAAACAAATGCATATATTGAATTATTGTTTTTCTTTTATTTCTTTTGTTGACACTGCAAGAATCTTCTTAACATTTAAAGTTATAATTATTTATTTAACTTAAACTACCGCAATTGGGTATATTTTTAATTTTCAAATCTATTTCGAACTGCTAATAATTATTTGCTTACAGCTTTAATTGTACCTTTCAAGTATTGATTTTATTTTTATGTAAATTGGTTTTGAATTCAGTTTCGTTTTCATATTTCATAAACGATTATTTCATCAATGAACAGCAAATTAAAGCAAGGAATGCCATAGTTTATTACATTAAAACAAACCGGAGGCATTGCAAAGAACACGCATAAATTATAAAATATAAACATTTGTTGATCTAAACCGATCTTAAAACTTTAAAAAGTGCAAATAGTCACAAACTATCTTATGGTTACATTTCAGGTTCTGTAACTATGCTATGATTGATATTGTTATATTTATAAATTAACTGTTAACAAAATTTTGAATATTTTTGAAATACTAAGGCTTTTCTACCTCAGGCATAGATTACCTTAGCTGTATTTGGCAACACTTTTAGGAATTTTGGATCGCGATGCTCTTCAACTTCGTACTTTATTTGGCCCTTCTTTTTTTTTTTTTTACTTTTTTGGATTCGAGCGTCACTGATGAGTCTTTTGTAGACGTAATGCGCGTTTGGTGTATATATAAAATTTAGTCATGGTATCTATGATGAGTTTATTATTAGACTGAAATTTATTTACCAGCGAATAAATAAATTGTTAAATTATTAAAAGTAAAGTTATAGTTATTATGTTGAAAATACTTAATAAGCTGATGTAGATGTATAAATACCGGACATTCTGTTGGTAAAACATTTCATCAACTAATGAAAGTACAATTGTAAATTACAATGTTATTATAGTCGTTATATAATATCGTTTCAACGACTCAGTCGTTTTTCCTTGTTCGTAAGTTATAACCGAGTGTGACATATCACTAGATTAATACTTTTTATGCATAACATATCGTGTGTCCCTAGTATTGAAGGAAATGGTCACACCTCAGGCTCACTTGTTTTCCTGTCAAAGCAAAATAGTTAATTCGTGTATTTAAAAGGTGACATTACTTGTCAAAATGCGCATCAGGTGCATTTAAGTTGGTACCATCAATATTATTGTTCATGTTGAAGTAAGCTGAAGTTGTCTTGCGGTAGGATTAAGTCCTTCATTCAGAATAAAAAAGATCACAAAATTCGTTTGACGTGTTTGAGTTTTTGATTTTGCCATTTGATAAGGGACTTTCCGTTTTGAATTTTCCTTGGAGCTCGGTATATTTGTTATTTTACTTTTTTCATTAAACGTTAATTTTGAATAATATCGATGATTAAAGAAATTTTATGTATAGATATGCAAATAAACATTACACATTTAGTTATGTAATCATAGTGACACACTAATTATTTTTGTGAAATGTTTTATGTCATGGAACATTTAAGTTGTTGTCTTTTGCGGTTATTTGTTGAATAATTCAAATCAGATTACCGATAGCCGTGGATATATATATATTTTTAAATTTTATTCTAGTCCATGCGTTTTACAGCTTGACATACATTTTGTATGTAATAGAAAGTCATACTTTGACAGATTGATGTCTTTTTTATGCTTTGGGTAACGTTGTTGTCGCATTGACGTATATCCAATGTTATTCTTGTTTACACACCTGTTCTATACATTCAAATAGTTCATTAAAGGTATTATAACCCTTTACATTTTGTGTGCATGTCATGCGTTTCGAAAATAACAATCAGCTGGTATTCTCAAGACAAAATAAGTTGGCCTTAAATATATTACTAAAAACCTTAACCATGTTCATGATGTTAACCAAAAGAAAACTAGATTATTTTACAGACAATCCCCATCTAATAGATATAGGAAGATGTGGTGTGAGTGCCTATTTTACTTTATCGAATGCAATTTAAATCAAATCGTTCCACACGTAAAACAACTTTAAAACAGTGTGTATATTTTTGTTATTTTTTTTTAAAGGATATCAACACATCCAGTTTTGATTTTGAGGATCGAAAAACAAAATGGCTACGTTCGTCTTATAACACAGGAAATTATTTATATTTCAACGTTAATCGCAAATACGTACTCATTAATATACTATCGAATTAGTATTACCGATACTTTTTTTCTTATAATTGTCGTCATGTCACCACTGATGTTTTATTTACGCCCTGATACTTACAAAATGTGCAAGAATATTCAAATAAGTGACAATCTTACACATGTTACATGTCTTTGGCAGTTACTACTTCAGTGATTCTCGATTTACCTTGACAATGCGCAATGAAACGTCATATAATCCAAATTCATACTGGCTTGGTATCAAGGACATCAAAATAAGAATCAAACTTCTTAGTCATGTATGATAATGGGAGCTGTTTTGTTTACATGTTTGTTTCGCTAGGTGATGTGTATGTCGTTTGGGAATTCATTTAGGTGGTATTTTCTATGTATTATACCCCATTTTACACTATTTAGCTTTCATGAACACCAATGTTTGATCATATCTTGCGATTGTAAAGTCAAATTAGTATCTTTTTCGTTCGTACATTAATGATAAAATCGGACGGATCATGATAATGCAGATTCTTATACCTTCTTTTATAACTTATAAATCAACCGAGTTTGTATGTAACATAAACATTCATTTCTATATCCACGTTAAGGATGTAGTCAGGGAAAATTAAAAAAAACCCTCTGGAATCTAAAATTGATACTATAAATCAGAAGAGCAATAGTTAAGGAACGAATTGAGCTAAAAATATTGATCATTATTATGGAACTCCTTTTCGAGATACTTGATTTAATGAAAATGACAGGAAAGGGCTGACTCAGACTTTTACCTAATATTAAGCATTGACATTATCAAATCGTAAGAATGAAATCTAGAATTTTCTAAAATTTTGATAATGACCTTTTATGTGAGCTATTGAAGTTTTCGATGACAAGAAAAGTGAGTGATATGGAGCAAAATAGTGTACCCTATATCGTAGGAAAATACCCAAGGCGGCTGAACATCTGACAAAAATTAAAAAACCTGAACTATATCTACATACTTAAATGCTGAAGAGGTGTATCAAATCGTCGGGGATGTTCCTGTGGCATTCTCATAAACAAATGAATATAAAAAGATATTTAGTGTAATTGTGCATGTGTTTTAAAACAGTTTGAATGTTGTTAGTCATATAGCATGAATAGCAGAGAAATGGAATTTAAATAATGTAAACCAAAATCATTGTGCCTTCAACTATTTTTTTTATATTTTAGTGTTGAGATGAAAACATGGTAATTCATATGCTGGATTGATAATACACAATTTTTTAAAGAATTGTTTGCAGGATTGCTTAACTTGGATACGTATTCTATATAAACAAATCACGATGTGTTAAAAAAAGGCAATATATTCCTAGGTTTTGAAATAAACGAGTAATTCAATAGATTAAGGCCTTAAGTTGCCAGTAGATTCAATTCGTTTCGTTGGTTGATAACGGACGATTTAGTCAACTTTTTAGGACTTCTCTTTTTTTAATTTACATTGGAGTTCGTATTTTTGTCAATACTTTTGTTCTATCTATGCGGAAATCTCGAATATTGGTAGGTAGCAGTGACAATAGAATAAAAAAAATTAAATGAGTTAAATTAAATTCAAAGATGTAAAGCACCTTGGACCCAACAAAAGGCGAAATATTTTGCCTAATTCTGTAGCACAGCTTATGTCAGCTATTCCAGGGGTAGAAAATCCTAAGGTTTTCGAAAAATTTAATAAAATATCTAATTATAATATTTTTTATATTGATTACCAATAATAACCAATACATCAACGGAATCTGACAGCATTCTGACCTCAGTCTAATGATTCTACATGTGAATGCCTAACAAATTATAATAGTTTTAAAATGTAGCAAACAGGAAGGCTTTATTATTCTTCCTAAAGTCATAATACCTTTCTATAACATTGTAATAACCCAACATTCTCACATTTACTCTAAATTGACTAAAATGAATCTCAACTATCTTACAATTGTACCAAATTTCAAATTGCAATATTTTACGTAAGTATCATATATATAAAAATAAAATTGAGAATGGAAATGGGGAATGTGTCAAAGCGACAACAACCCGACCATAGAGCAGACAATCTTTGTGTCAAAACGAACGTGGATCTTAACTATATCCGTCTTCTCTTTAACAAAAACACAACTGTTACAATGATTTTGATTTGGATCACGTTTAATCAAGTCGATAATCGCCATTGTAAAAAGGGTTATCACTCTAGAATATTGGTGCCTGGTTTTTTATTAACTCGCTACTGGTATTTAATTGTCGAATACATCCGAATTGGTCAATCATGATTTTTGCTTAGTTAATCAATATATTTTTACTTCATTGATTCATTTTAAACAATTTATAAAAAATTTGGCTATTTGCATTGACAGTGAAAAGAAAACCTAGAAAAACCCATCGAAAACAAACTATAGGTTTTCACCACTGCTATGGTAGTGGTATTACCTACTCGAATGCCGATGTCGTTATGTATGATTGTATTTTTCATTTAAAGGCATAAATGGGCATTTAGTCCTGACATAGTACAATGTAGCAAGAGGTTGCAGAAAGCCCAAGTTTCAAGCTATGACCAAAATCGTAAACTCGGACAGCGCAAAAATGTCAGAGAACCAACGATCTTGGTTTGAAATACACGTGAGGCTTTTTCAACGAACACACAGCTAACCACCAACTGATTCAATGATGATGGTGAACATTCGCCCTATTTATTAAAATCAAATTGAAAAATTATAACAAAATTATTGAACTCTAAAGCAAATCAAAATGTAGGAAGTCCATAAAAACTGACAATATCAAACTTTACAGAAGGCAGAGCGGGTTTTGTATGTTTTCTGTTGTTCGTACTTTATGGTGTGTGCTCTGATTCTTTTCACGGATTTGGCTATACTTTTTGGACCTTTTGGATTATAGCTCTTCATCTTTTATTTAAGCTTTGGATTTCAAATATTTTGGCCACGAGCATCACTGAAGAGACATGTATTGTCGAAATGCGCATCTGGTGCAAGAAAATTGGTACCGTTAATTTTATTACTACCACTGGGTCGATACCTCTGCTGGTGGACTATAAGTCCCCGAGGGTATCACCACCCCAGTAGCCAGTACTTCGGTTCTGGCATGAAAATACGGATTTTTTGTGTTATTAAAATTTACTGTTACAAAATGATAGAAATTATTATAAATTAAGGAATGTATCTCCCTCATGCATAGCTCTGATTCTTTTCACGGATTTGGCTATACTTTTTGGACCTTTTGGATTATGGCTCTTCATCTTTTATTTAAGCTTTGGATTTCAAATATTTTGGCCACGAGCATCACTGAAGAGACATGTATTGTCGAAATGCGCATCTGGTGCAAGAAAATTGGTACCGTTAATTTTATTACTACCACTGTGTCGATGCCTCTGCTGGTGGACTATTAGTCCTCGAGGGTATCACCACCCCAGTAGCCAGTACTTCGGTTCTGGCATGAAAATACGGATTTTTTATGTTATTAAAATTTACTGTTACAAAATGATAGAAATTATTATAAATTAAGGAATGTATCTCCCTCATGCATAGCTCTGATTCTTTTCACGGATTTGGCTATACTTTTTGGACCTTTTGGATGATAGCTCTTCATCTTTTATTTAAGCTTTGGATTTCATATATTTTGGCCACGAGCATCACTGAAGAGACATGTATTGTCGAAATGCGCATCTGGTGCAAGAAAATTGGTACCGTTAATTTTATTACATTACTTATAATTAAACGTGAAATAAAAGTCAGTGAGATTAGAACACAAAACCAAACAAAAATAAAAATACATCTTTTGGACAACTTTTAAATGATTTAAATGTAATTCGTTGATTGATTGATTGGTGTCTAACGCCACTTTCAGCACTATTGTGCTATTTGGTGGCAGTCCATTGTTATAGATGGAGTAAGCCGGAGTGCCCAGAGAGAAACACCGACCTTTGATTGATTGATTTTTGTCTAACGCCACTATTGTGCTATTTGGTGTCAGTCAATTGTTATAGATGGAGTAAGCCGGAATGCCCAGAGAGAAACACCGACCGTTGATTGATTGATTGATGTCTAACGCCACTATTGTGCTATTTGGTATCAGTCAATTGTTATAGGTGGAGTAAGCCGGAGTGCCCAGAGAGAAACACCGACCTTTGATTGATTGATTGGTGTCTAACGCCACTTTCAGCACTATTGTGCTATTTGGTGGCAGTCAATTGTTATAGATAGAGTAAGCCGGAGTGCCCAGAGAGAAACACCGACCTTTGATTGATTGATTGGTGTCTAACGCCACTTTCATCACTATTGTGCTATTTGGTGGCAGTCAATTGTTATAGATGGAGTAGGCCGGAGTGCCCAGAGAGAAACACCGACCTTTGATAGGAAAACTGACAATCCTAGTTATAGGTGGAGTAAGTCGGAGTGCCCAGAGAGAAACACCGACCTTTGATTGATTGATTGGTGTCTAACGCCACTTTCAGCACTATTGTGCTATTTGGTGGCAGTCAATTGTTATAGGTGGAGTAAGTCTGAGTGCCCAGAGAGAAACATCGACCTTTGATTGATTGATTGATGTCTAACGCCACTATTGTGCTATTTGGTGGCAGTCAATTGTTATAGATGGAGTAAGCCGGAGTGCCCAGAAAGAAACACCGACCTTTGATTGATTGATTGGTGTCTAAAGCCACTTTAAGCACTATTGTGCTATTTGGTGGCAGTCAATTGTTATAGATGGAGTAAGCCGGAGTGCCCAGAGAGAAACACCGACCTTTGATTGATTGATTGGTGTCTAACGCCACTATTGTGCTATTTAGTGGCAGTCAATTGTTATAGATGGAGTAAGTCGGAGTGCCCAGAGAGAAACACCGACCTTTGATTGATTGATTGGTGTCTAACGCCACTTTAAGCACTATTGTGCTATTTGGTGGCAGTCAATTGTTATAGATGGAGTAAGCCGGAGTGCCCAGAGAGAAACACCGACCTTTGATTGATTGATTGGTGTCTAACGCCACTTTCAGCACTATTGTTCTATTTGGTGGCTGTCAATTGTTATAGATGGAGTAAGCCGGAGTGCCCAGAGAGAAACACCGACCTTTGATTGATTGATTGGTGTCTAACGCCACTTTCAGCACTATTGTGCTATTTGGTGGCAGTCAATTGTTATAGATAGAGTAAGCCGGAGTGCCCAGAGAGAAACACCGACCTTTGATTGATTGATTGGTGTCTAACGCCACTTTCATCACTATTGTGCTATTTGGTGGCAGTCAATTGTTATAGATGGAGTAGGCCGGAGTGCCCAGAGAGAAACACCGACCTTTGATAGGAAAACTGACAATCCTAGTTATAGGTGGAGTAAGTCGGAGTGCCCAGAGAGAAACACCGACCTTTGATTGATTGATTGGTGTCTAACGCCACTTTCAGCACTATTGTGCTATTTGGTGGCAGTCAATTGTTATAGGTGGAGTAAGTCTGAGTGCCCAGAGAGAAACATCGACCTTTGATTGATTGATTGATGTCTAACGCCACTATTGTGCTATTTGGTGGCAGTCAATTGTTATAGATGGAGTAAGCCGGAGTGCCCAGAAAGAAACACCGACCTTTGATTGATTGATTGGTGTCTAAAGCCACTTTAAGCACTATTGTGCTATTTGGTGGCAGTCAATTGTTATAGATGGAGTAAGCCGGAGTGCCCAGAGAGAAACACCGACCTTTGATTGATTGATTGGTGTCTAACGCCACTATTGTGCTATTTAGTGGCAGTCAATTGTTATAGATGGAGTAAGTCGGAGTGCCCAGAGAGAAACACCGACCTTTGATTGATTGATTGGTGTCTAACGCCACTTTAAGCACTATTGTGCTATTTGGTGGCAGTCAATTGTTATAGATGGAGTAAGCCGGAGTGCCCAGAGAGAAACACCGACCTTTGATTGATTGATTGGTGTCTAACGCCACTATTGTGTTATTTGGTGGCAGTCAAATGTTATAGATGGAGTAAGTCGGAGTGCCCAGAGAGAAACACCGACCTTTGATTGATTGATTGGTGTCTAACGCCACTTTCAGCACTATTGTCTATTTGGTGGCAGTCAATTGTTATAGAGGAGTAAGCCGGAGTGCCCAGAGAGAAACACCGACCTTTGATTGATTGATTGGTGTCTAACGCCACTTTCGCACTATGTTATTTGGTGGCTGTCAATTGTTATAGATGGAGTAAGCCGGAGTGCCCAGAGAGAAACACCGACCTTTGATTGATTGATTGGTGTCTAACGCCACTTTCAGCACTATTGTTCTATTTAGTGGCATGTCAATTGTTATAGATGGAGTAAGCCGGAGTGCCCAGAGAGAAACACCGACCTTTGATTGATTGATTGGTGTCTACGCCACTTTCAGCACTATTGTGCTAATATTGTGGCTGTCAATTGTTATAGATGTGAGTAAGCCGGAGTGCCAGAGAGAAACACCGACCTTTGATTGATTGATTGGTGTCTAACGCCACTTTCAGCACTATTGTTCTATTTAGTGGCTGTCAATTGTTATAGATGGAGTAAGCCGGAGTGCCCAGAGAGAAACACCGACCTTTGATTGATTGATTGGTGTCTAACGCCACTATTGTTCTATTTGGTGGCAGTCAATTGTTATAGATGGAGTAAGCCGGAGTGCCCAAAGAGAAACACCGACCTTTGATTGATTGATTGGTGTCTAACGCCACTTTAAGCACTATTGTGCTATTTGGTGGCAGTCAATTGTTATAGATGGAGTAAGCCGGAGTGCCCAGAGAGAAACACACGACCTTTGATTGATTGATTGGTGTCTAACGCCACTATTATGTTATTTGGTGGCAGTCAATTGTTATAGATGGAGTAAGTCGGAGTGCCCAGAGAGAAACACCGACCTTTGATTGATTGATTGGTGTCTAACGCCACTTTCAGCACTATTGTTCTATTTAGTGGCAGTCAATTGTTATAGACGGAGTAAGCCGGAGTGCCCAGAGAGAAACACCGACCTTTGATTGATTGATTGGTGTCTAACGCCACTTTCAGCACTATTGTTCTATTTAGTGGCTGTCAATTGTTATAGATGGAGTAAGCCGGAGTGCCCAGAGAGAAACACCGACATTTGATTGATTGATTGGTGTCTTACGCCACTTTCAGCACTATTGTTCTATTTGGTGGCTGTCAATTGTTATAGATGGAGTAAGCCGGAGTGCCCAGAGAGAAACACCGACCTTTGATTGATTGATTGGTGTCTAACGCCACTTTCAGCACTATTGTGCTATTTAGTGGCTGTCAATTGTTATAGATAGAGTAAGCCGGAGTGCCAAGAGAGAAACACCGACCTTTGATTGATTGATTGGTGTTTAACGCCACTTTCAGCACTATTGTTCTATTGAGTGGCTGTCAATTGTTATAGATGGAGTAAGCCGGAGTGCCCAGAGAGAAACACCGACCTTTGATTGATTGATTGGTGTCTAACGCCACTATTGTGCTATTTGGTGGCAGTCAATTGTTATAGATGGAGTAAGCCGGAGTGCCCAGAGAGAAACACCGACCTTTGATTGATTGATTGGTGTTTAACGCCACTTTCAGCACTATTGTTCTATTTAGTGGCTGTCAATTGTTATAGATGGAGTAAGCCGGAGTGCCCAGAGAGAAACACCGACCTTTGATTGATTGATTGGTGTCTAACGCCACTTTCAGCACTATTGTGCTATTTGGTGGCAGTCAATTGTTATAGATGGAGTAAGCCGGAGTGCCCAGAGAGAAACACCGACCTTTGATTGATTGTTTGGTGTCAAACGCCACTATTGTTCTATTTGGTGGCAGTCAATTGTTATAGATGGAGTAAACCGTAGTGCCCAGAGAGAAACACCGACCTTTGATAGGAAAACTGACAATCCTAGTGATAGAGGGAGTAAGCCGGAGTGCCCAGAGAGAAACACCGACCTTTGATAGGAAAACTGACAATCCTAGTTAATTGTTATAGATGGAGTAAGCCGGAGTGCCCAGAGAGAAACACCGACCTTTGATAGGAAAACTGACAATCCTAGTTAATTGTTATAGATGGAGTAAGCTGGAGTACCCAGAGAGAATCACCGACCTTTGATAGGAAAACTGACAATCCTAGTTAATACAAATAGGAGTCGAGCGCACCTGCCACTTGTGGGATTCGGTTGGATATACAAAATTTTAACTGTATCCTTACAAGCCTTAAGAACCTTGGTTTAACCTTATTATCTGTTAAGGAAATCAAATTATGAAACGCATTCCCTAGTCAATCATTACGTTATTAACATAGAAATATGCCGTATGATCTTTGAAAAAAAGCGAGCGTACATTATTTTACTTTGAATTGAGATTTTCTTCTTTTTCTTGCACACAAGTTTCAAATATTTAAAAATTAGCTTTTTATTTTTAATGTTTTAAGTACAAAGTACCAACTGTTGTTATTTTATGTGTACATTTAAGAAGAAAAACTTTATGATTTTATTTCATTGTTATCTAAATGTCAATATTGATATCACCATCCTATCAGCTACAGCATATGTTCCTGAAATGTAAAAAACACATCAAATTATCATCATAATCCTCAGTTCAATTTAATTTCTATTTTAGATATAACTTCTGTCGCTTTGATTTCTATAACTCTTTCCCATTATCAAATTGTGTACACCTTTGGTATTTTTGATTGATAACATTCAATTGAAATATTCAATACTTCTGATTTTCAATGACATCGGTATACCTTTCGTCTCTAATTTACTTGATAAACATTTTTCTATCTCCCAAATTAACTCCGGATAAAATGAATCTGTTAATTGCATCATTTGTTTAACACATTGTAATCTAGAATTTGCAGCATTGAAACAGCTATATGTGGTTATCCTTTATGACATACGAACACACAGATATTATTATGTCAACGATGGGTTGAGCACTCACAAATATATAAAAGTCCGCCACATATTTAGTGTTCCAGAAAATGTCATTTGTAACCGTCTGTCATAATGTATATATATCATGCATTTAATTTGCTTTTTGATATTGTTTTTTATCCGTTGCATTATCCAGCTTACCATATGGTAGGGGTTTGCTCATTGTTGAAATAAAATTAACGGTACCAATTTTCTTGCACCAAGCCATACAGTGATTAATAGTTGTTTGTTCCTTGGGATAGTTGTCTCATTTGCAATCAAACTTTGTTTTCGTATTTTTATATTAGAGGTATACATATAAACTCAGTGTAACTTGCAAAAGTACGATATTAGGTAGTTTGCATAAAACATATAATCTTTAGTAAGATAAACATCCTTAACTTAACAACACAATATTGTTAACACACCTTCGTTCAATTTAACCTTGTGCAGATCAGGACCATATAAAATGTATGGGTATGCCTTTCCAGGTAATTTATCATAGAAACAGGGGCGATAATTAGCATCTGCAGTATCAATTACTACCATCCAAATTGTGTCCCCTGGACAGCCGCCATAAATACTGCTGATGTAGAAATGGCGATCAACGGTTTGGTCGCTGTGTAAAGAAAAAAGTAGTTTATCCCATATATCTAAAGATAGATATATACGTTTTGCATACTGTATATCTACAAATTTTACGTTATTTTGTAATCATTCAGGCTTTAGTTGCGATTTTACAACTACTGGGTCGAAGAAAATGTCGGTAGGCAATTTTTCCCAGGAGGTACTTTTTGGAAACGTTCATTGTCGGTACAATAAAATATTGATGTATATTTAAAGCGATGAGGTTTTTCTACCTCTAGACATAAGTGTCCTCACTTTCAATTTTGATAATGACCTAACAGTTTTGATTTGTATGCACATGCCTTTTATGAAGACGAAACGACATATTTTCTACTTCTTCTATCGTATCAAATAAAAAGCTTGATAACTGAGTTTTAATAATATATTTCTTTACTAAAAATCATTAAAATAGTTGTGCAAGTATCTTTCAACAATCTGTTTTTGATAATTTATTGACATTATAGTATTTAAATGTTTATTTTTTTTAAAATAATTTACCCATCCATAGAAAAAATGTTGACGGTAGACGTTTGCTTCAAGTCGTTGAAAGAACTAGAACGAAATCGTTCCATACTAAACCAATTGGAACTTGTTGAAAGGTTGCCATCAAAATAAATAGCAAAATCAAATTTTCCATTTGAAAATAGCTCAACTTTTACCTAAAATGATATTATACCATACTATATTTTTAAAGTAATTGTTATTATTTAAAGTAAGTCATGGTAAATACAATTCATATTTTGAGGCAGACCTCATGATTTCCTCTCACTAATTTATCAAAGGTTTGGTGACTCTATAGAAAGCATATACCTCATCGAACTTTAAATAAAGAATGAAAAAGGTACATTTAATTTGCGTCACATCTTGACTTATATTAATGTAAGTGACAATAGATGTCAGTAAAGAACAAAACTTTACGACAAAAGAGATGATTGCAGTTTCTTCATTGTGAAATCACCATTTCAAAAGATTACACATTGTCACAACAGCGCATGTTCATGGAGTATGTATTTCCGGTTGATACGATATTCCAGATCTTGTATATCTTATAATGATTTCCATGATAAAAGGTTACCGTTTACAAGGAAGATATAAAACCAAACAAATGAGGTCGTCCATTTCTAACAGTTTACGGACACCATTAGGAAATGGTTGATTGTAATTGAATATCTATTTTACGGATGACGACGGATTTGTTTCAGTTGTAGTAACGCAATCCTGTCGTCTTTTCCTTGAATGTAACTTGACATTATGAGACATCACCAAATTTGAACTTACAAGAGCAACATTACGGGGCCACATATGAAGCACCAGAAATCACCACCTATTGTTTGCCTTTTCGTCGTTGTTCTATTTTTGCAATGGCGTTCTTAGATTATGAACTTGTTATCCGTTTGGTATCTTCCACCTCTGTTTCATTTCACATTAAAAGTTATTAAGTTCAAATAAAGATTATTATTACTTTTCAATGTTTAGTCATACGTTTTGTTTCCAGATAAGAAATTTCAGGATATGCATTCTTAGTTATTCTTAGATTTGTTTAGACTATATATTGTTGATTATGGTGACAGGCTAGATTATTTATTGACCATTTATATGTTAGTATGCTATTGAAGTAGCACCAACACCACCTTTCAGTTTCGATTAAAGTGAAAAGTGTCAATTGTTTAAATGTTAAAGGTTTCTTGCTGTGTTTATCAGTACTTGGAGATACATTTACGCTGTATAATTCTTCACATCGATATGTTGTCATTTGAGACACTTTCAATAAGACTGATTGACAAATACTTTAACTTTCTACATTGCTGGCGTGGTATTGTACGTCAAAAGTCTTCTGCAATTAAACTACTGACTGATTAAGACTATTTTCGACGAAATATAATTTTTAATCACCAAGTTCTTAACATATTCAAAGTAGATTTTCTACTCATTGAATCTTATCTTAATATTATGTTTAAAGAAACTGTTTATTTTTGTATCCAATTACAGTTTGAAAGATGAGGCCATTATTTAGTATGACATGGATGTAAGTATACATCTATGTTACATATATCAAATATGCATGAAAAGTGTGTGTTTTTGGAGGAACCTTTGTCTCTACCGTTAGATATTGCATATCTAACTGACGTGTCGTATTGTATGTCTGTCTTCATGTTTTTCTATTTTGCGTATAGTGTTGTCTGCTTGTCTTCAATTATTTTTTGTCTGTACTTCCCTTTTGTCATCTCATATATTTTTAACATACTTTTTTAGCTTTGAATCGAGTATTCTGTTTCAGTATTTATATAATTGATGACACAATAGTTTTTTACGAGATGCACTTTGTTAAATTTTAATATACCTGGTCAATTTGCGACTGATCCCAGTTGTCAATAATCGAACTTCTGAGATGCCCAGCTGTACATGAATCATTAATGTTTACAATTTCTCCACCCATAGACGGCGTTCTCCATGTGTCCAGTACCGACTGTTGATTTCCACTGCATGCTACGAATATTGGTTTAAATTCTAAAAATAAAGAGCAATCTTACTTTAATTGACATTCTGAAAGGAAAAGGTATGATACGGTTATTTGTGAACCCTTGAACTCGAAAATAGTAAAAGTTAATAAATTTATCAAATAACATCATTAAAACGATAACAATATAGCTGTTCTCTAATAGTGAAAGAAAGGTAAATGATGAATATCTAATGGGTAATTCCACGACCATTTTTGAATATCTAATGGGTAATTCCACGACCATTTTGAATATCTAATGGGTAATTCCACGACCATTTTTGTACTAAACCAACTAGATCGTATTATCTGTCTCTTGTGTGTCTATATTTGTCATTTCATATTTCCGATTTATCATTTGGGTTTTTAGTTTTATTTTATTCTTTCTTTGTGTTCACACGTCCGAGTGGAAAAACACAATCCTAATGATAAAAAGGAAATGTGAAATGACAAATATAAACACGCAAGAGACGGATTATTTGGTATATATACCATGTACGGATTCAGAAAAAAATATCTGATTCAACTTGGATATATTTTTTAAACCGACAACCTATTGTGAAGTTTGGCACATTTAGTTAAAACAAATTATTTCAATGGGTAAATGTACTAATTATTTTCTCATTTAGCCATTTGTTTTTGCACTTATATAAAATAGAACATTATACATATTTTTTTTTAAACCAAGGAGATAAATCATCAAGCAAAATCCTCAAATTTCATATATTTAGATATGATGATGCGTCTTTTAGTAATTAAACACTTATATGTTATATATCGTTTTAAATTGTTTATAATACTAAAGAGAAAAGTGGATATATGCTTTAGTTCTTTTTTTTTTCTTCTTCTTAAAATTGAGGTAGTAAATTAAGACATAAAGGCCGAACAAAAAGACCCATATTGTTTTTGTTCAATACCTGTCGTTAACGATCATGCACCGGTGTACACATGATGCGCATGTCAGGAAATCAGTATGTTTTATCAATTTGTTTGCCCTAATTAAAAGTCTTGGAATTACCTGAGTTCGTTTATACATTTTAAAAGTACATGGACAGTTGTAGCGTGCTAATGTTATATTTTTCGGATTTTTTTTGTAAAACATGACGTGGTCTTTGAACGAAAACAAAAAATGGATTTCTATGATGTTTTTAAAAGCAAATGAGCATAGATCGTCCTATTTTTAAGCAACCAGTTACGTTTAAGTTATGAAGAACATAACATCAACTGAACTAATGAAGATTGTGGTGAGTAGTATGATGTAAAAGGGTCCAAACAAAGAGTTTATAATCTAAAATAGATTGCGCAGATGTGTATTCACAACCAGCAAAGATATGAGAAAGAACGACTGAAATTAGCTTTCCAAAAGTGTTCAAGTGGCTATCATTATTAAATGATCGTTAGAGCAATTATTCCAGTCTCGCTAAAGCCATTTAACATGTTTAACTCTGTCAAAAATCAAACATTCTACTAAAGTCAATCTAAACTGTTTTTGTCTTTTGCATAGTTTTGACAATTCCTAATATTCTGACTTCGGATCATGTGGTTTATTGCATATATAAAGGGTTTTTGTTGTTGAGACATGTCACCTTAATATCAATTATTTACAAGGGTTGCAACTCTAGAAATTGTTCTACAAACTAGTAACTATCGATTTGGCAAGGAATTTACACAAGCTGTTCGTATCTAAAGGTCGAAGGTTATGGGAGTTCAAAGCATGTGCAAGTGTTTATGATCGTGTGTTTTGAGGAAAAGCTGCAAATATCATTTTCTAGGTCTTTGTTTTGATTTTGTAGATTTCAACAACAAACTAACACACTCGAGGCGATCAAACATCTGCAAGACAACTGAACTGTTTTGGAGTAATTCGGGTTACGGCAATGTAAGTTTAATACCTTCGTTATTTTGTTTAACGCCAATGCAGGTAGCGCAAACATCCTGGAGTAGCTAATACTCATACTTTGTAAAACGCCATCGGTTTCCTAACAAAAAAATATTGAGCCAAGGTTTTGTCAAAGAACGTCTCGTCCTCTTTCTCAAAAAGTTAATCGAAAAGTACCAAGACATAATAGATAAAATATTCTACAGAGTCATCTAAATAATACAAATAATACAAGATGGCCTATAGTTATAGATTCTGGTGCTGCATTTGTGTATTCTTTTATCTTTTAATTTTACTTAGTTTCTCCGTTATTTGTCTTCGTGCTATTATGTTTTTTTAGTCGTATGACTTTTGACGTGAATCCGTATTGATGCCTCCCGCCATTGGGTTTTTTACTTTGTATTTTTATCTACTTAATTTTTACTCTACCGAGAAAGTGTATTTTTATACCGTATGTACTATCAACGACAAATTTACTATTTTCACCCCTTTTTGTTCGCGTTTCTGTTATATTTATTTGTATATATATAAATAAGAAGTCATATGTATTTGTATATATCATGTATATGTAAATAAGAAGAGGTGGTATGATTGCCAACGAGACAACTCTCCACAAGAGCAGAAATTAACAGAAATAAACAACTATAGGTCACCGTACGGCCTTGTATGAATTTTGTAGTCAGTTATGTCTATGATGTATGTTTACACAGTTTTGGCTGCTGGATTCCATTTATTGTCACCTTAATCGTTTATGCCTGTTTGAGTTGCTCACCCAATTGTGTCAATATAACGGAACTATAAACAACTGTCACACAAGATGGAAGTTTCGCTAGCTATAAATCCAGGTTTAACCTACCATTTTCTTCGGAACAAGGTCAGGAATATGGCAGTTGTTTTCACTTGTTCCGTTGGTTGATAGCGTTTATATTTGTCAGTTTTAATGGACTTCCTCTTTTTGAATATGTCTTGGAGTTTGGTATTTTTGTTATACATTTTTCTAACATAAACTCTTAATGATGTACGTTCTAAAGAACAACTTTTGGTTAACATCAGATAAAAAAACAAGGGAATCTGTCAGATACTGTTCACTTAGGATACCCGCGACCCGCTTAAAGTATAAAGTAAACAGGAAGTTGTTGAGTGATGAATCACACGGTTTAACTGACTCCCGTTAACATGTTTAACCCCGCCACATTCTGTATGAATGTGCCTCTCTCAAGTCAGGAGCCTGTAATTCAGTGGTTGTCGTTTGTTTATGTGTTAGATATTTGTTTTTCTTTCATTTTTTGTACATAAATTAGGCCATTAGTTTTCTCGTTTGAATTGTTTTACATTGTCATTTCGGGGCATTTTATAGCTGACTGTGCGGTATGGGCTTTGCTCATTGTTGGAGGCCGTATAGTTGTTAATTTCTGTGTCATTTGGTCTCTTGTGGAAAGTTGTCTCATTTGCAATCCTACCACATCTTCTTTTTTTTATATCATATAAACCCTGAAATCAAATTTCACAAATCCTTGTAATGTAGTTCCTTAGAGAGATGCGACGAAAAATATTCACGGGACGGACGGACGGATGGACGGATTGACTGACGGATGGACGGACGGATGGACGGACGGACAGACAGAGGTAAAACAGTATACCCTCACTACTTTAAAGCGGGGGTGTAAAAAGAGATATATAAGATTAGGAGATGTGGTATGATTGTCAATGAGACAACTCTCCACCATAGACCAAATGATATAGAAGTTAAAAATTATATGTCACCGTATGGCCTTCAGTAATGAGCAAAACCCATACCGTATAGTAAGCTTCAAAAGGCCCCGATATGACAAATGTAACACAATTCAAACGAGCAAACTGACGGCCTGATTCATGTGCAAAACAATAAACGAAAATCAAATATAATAAACAGCAACAAACAACAACCACTAAATTACAGGCCCGAGTCCGGACTTGGAACA
This sequence comes from Mytilus edulis, assembly GCA_019925275.1. NCBI lineage: Eukaryota > Metazoa > Mollusca > Bivalvia > Mytilida > Mytilidae > Mytilus > Mytilus edulis. The sequence continues at coordinate 101,335,852 of CM034360.1, forward strand.
GGTACATACAGAATGTGTCGGGGTTAAACATGTTTTCCAGCTCCAATCTCTCCATTTACCTGGTAGAGTAGTGTACCAGTACAACAGAAGAACAATCTATAAAAATCAGATCAACAGGGCTTACTAAGTAAGTCATCAGATCGATACAAAGCACAAAAACACAAAAGCCACAAAGTGCAGATCTGAGAGTACTCACTGTTACTGAAAGCTAGTTCGAAGTCAAAGACATGTAATAAAATATCATGTGTTTAAGAATACAATATCCATCAATACATATCCAACTATGAACTTTAAATTACCTTTGCAATGCGAAACTGATCGCGATCTCATTATCTTGATAACATTAATCAACAGGAATGACGTTAATCATTTCATGTTTTAACAGTTACAAATTATTTCAGTTTAAACTTTGAAAATATCACATTCGAAAAAAAAAAGTAAAATCACAAAAATACTGAATTTCAAGGAAAATTCAAAAAGGAAAGTCCCCAATCAAATGGCAAAATCAAAAGTTCAAACACATCAAACGAATGGATAACAACTGTCATATTCCTGACTTGGTACAGGCATTTTCTTATGTGGAAAATGGTGGATTGAACCTGGTTTTATAGATAGATAAACCTAAAATCGAATTAATACTCCGGTGATGACTACGCAACATTTATTAAAAAGTAAAATAACACAAATACCGAACTCCAAGGAAAATTCGAAATAGAAATAGAACCATTATGCTTTTGTTTTTTTTTGTTTTTTTTTGGTTTTTTTTTTTTGCGTAATGAGCATGATGAGAGGATATAACCTTGTTTTATAGCGAGCTAAACCTCTCACCTGTATGACAGTCTCATCTATTTCCATTATATTGACAACAATGTGTGAGCAAAACAAACAGACATAGGTAAAATGTCAAAAATTAGAGTACAGCAGTCAACATCGTTTTATTACCTTCATCACTATAAAACAAATAACTATTTCATTAAAGAAAAACAAAGTGGTATGTATACCTTTATTAAATGTAACACTTAAGATCGTGTATTTCGAGGAAAACAGGCGTCTTTGTTTATTTACTAGTATCTGTTTCTTTAAAGAGAACAACATTAAACTCTATCTTCATCATTCAAACGTCGAAAAACTTTTCATTACATATTCGTGTTCGAAAAGGTAAACTGTTATTTCCCTAACGTTTATCGTTTCATATAAATTAGGCAATGTAAACTTTTTAAAAGTGATGACATCTTTACGAAATTTTAAATAAAACAAACCGATACAGAGATACCAATGCTTTTTATTTCCTACATCAGTGTGATAATGTGGTTAAGATATTTGACATCATATAGTTAAGTTTTTGAATATCTCCGGTATATATTTCATAACTTTAGGTATATGTTATGTGCAGCAAAACACATTTGATTTTCATCAGATGAACATTTTTTTTATTATAATCGGACGATCCCATCTTTATACGAAATTCAATAGTTGTTTTTGGTTGTGTTTTTCCATATAGTTAAGGATACAGAACAGTACATATATATAAATGATTTGATATTGCTGCAAATACGAAGGATAAAATACATGTTACACATAGTATAGAAAATTTACGAATTTCAGGGACAAAATTGTTTCCGTCTTGGAAAGAAATTGGAGGAATGTTTAATACAATAAAACAACCTATATTCTTACATGTGGAAATTCCATGACTAAGATTTAGAAAAGAAATATGCCTTTATTTGTCATCTTAACTTTTTTATTAGAGCGTCAATGATCAGTCTTTTGTAGACGAAACGCGTGTCTGGCGTACAAAATAATCAGCCTTGTATCATTGATGAGATCTTTTTTTTATACATGCAAGATAATTTAACGCGTTTGTAAAGAAATCAATCACATGTTATATTTATTATTCATTTTCTATGAATTACCAGAAAACATATATTTCAGTTTGAGTAAATATTGAGAAAATGTTGCAATTTAAAAAACACTTAAACTTCATTTGCTTTCCTATTATGAATCTGACAAATGTTGTACTTAATTTAGTTATAAGGCTTTAGAAATTAACTATTACATATTTATGATATTCACATTAGAAGCGATGATGTTTGAAATTAAATATTGGCATGTTAAATACCTTTTATTTATTTTTTGAATTATATTTTTTTTATGGTGAATATGTTTAAGACCATATGAGTATTTGTTCTGGATCATATGCATACATTTTTTTCAAAATACGAATACGGTCGGACTGTAAGCGTACGGTCTGTCTGAAGTTGGTAAAGTTTCTTAGATACAAATGTATATTACAAATCAACATAACTGAAATCTAGAAATAATATACTTAGTCTAGTAAAAGTTTAATTGTAATTGAAAAAAACAACTTCTATACATATAATATTATAATTTAAAAAAAATCACTTTATCTTAATCTGTTTATCACCTTTATTTAGTATGCCAGTAATACATGAAATTGAAATATGCTCACTAAAATTGAAGTTATCTAAAGTAAATATGATACTGGAAGAAAAGTTTTAGAATATTTAGGATTTTTTTACTACAAAAACCAGCTGTGTACTTGTTGAAGGAATAACATGACATGCTGCCGCAAAACAAGCTTTTCTCTTTCTAGAAAGAGATGCAAAACCAAAGGCACATGCATGAATAAAACATGTTAATGTAAAAAATCTGACGTTTCTTGTGGCAGCAAGACATTAGTGTCACCCTATACGAGAATGCCTTCGTAACATAAGGTTTTTTTGTGAAAAAAGTATGAAGCGTCTACCTTCTGAAATGTAAGCTTTTAACGAACAGTTTGTGTCGTCACCGTTGCACGTCGCCACCGCCACCGTCGCCACCGCTGTATTGTTACCCTTATGTCTCGTATTCTGCTACTTCTGCTACTTCCGTCGCCAACGAGACAAAAATATTTTGTCAAAGGGTAAAATGTAAAAACAAATAAAAGATAAAAACAATTAATAGATAAAAACATAAAATAAAAAATAAAAAAAAAAAAAAAAAAAAAAAAAATAAAAGATAAAAACAAATAAAAGATAAAAACAAATAAAAGATAAAAACAAATAAAAGATAAGATGTTTTTGCTAAATTAAAAAAGAATACAATTTTTATAAAATGTACAAACCTCGTTTGCTGCGTTTTCTGATGAATGTTGCAGTTGGTGAGACCAGTGTTTCCGGATTGCATGACGTAGAGAGGTTGCACGACGTCGTCTCAGAATCGAAACTTGCTGTTTCACAAAAATCATAACTGCTGCATTGAGAAGCGCACTCCATCAAAGATTTGACGATCACATCCCGTTTAATTAATTTGTTGAAATGATCCCTTTAGATGACTTTAAATCAAATTTTGTTGTGTTTATAGCTGCACTATCCACTGTGTATACAAAATGAATAAGAAGACAAGCTATTCTTGTTACAAACATACTTTTCCGTTGTCTAAGAATTCTTGAATATATAATAATGACGTATAAATTGAACCAATTAACACAATGAAAGACAGTTCAGCTTCAATAAAATAACAGTAAATTTAATCAATATTACAAACACAATATAATACATAACACATTAAGTGTTATACAATATATTTTTAAAGGTAACACACTTGTTTTTATAATTAGTTCTTATAAGCCTGCTCGCTTACATTTCAACAAATCATCTTTCTTAAATTCCCAGATCATTGATTACATGTATCATAAATTTGCACTTATAATAAAGAAACGTTCGATTTTTCTAAAATAAACTATTATATTCAAGCTTATTTGAATGATTTGCTTGTATCATTGTATCAAGTCATGAATATGATAGTTGTTAATTATTCGTTTGATGTGTTTTAGGTTTTGACTTTGCCATTTAATAAGGTACTTTACTTTTTGAATTTTCCTCGGAGTTCAGTATTTTTCTAATTTTACTTTCTACACCTTTATACAATGTAATTAAACGTTTGGTGATTGTTGAATGCACCCATACCATCCCTCCAAACCTGAGATCAAGGATTCAACAGATACAGTTGAGTCTGCTTCATAACTTGACTTACATCTAGAAATTGACTACAAAGGTCTGTTAAAAACAAAATTGGAAGACAAACAAGATGATATTTGATTACCAATTGTGAACTTTCCATGTATATGTCAAAATATTCCAGCATACCTGCTTGTGGGGTATATATCTCGATTTTTATACGGCATTCAAGGGCTTCTAATTTCTGAAATGATTTCCTTGATAGATGGTTGCTACTTACAAAGATGCTGTTGCATCAAGAGTTCCAAGTGGTAAAGTTGAAATTGTCTCTTAATTTTACGGACACAATCACGAACTGGTTTACCGTTATTGAATATCCATTTCAAATATGAAGACGAATAATTATGTTCGAATGGTCGCTATTTTAAATTATACAAATATACGGGTATGTACGTACATGAGCAAAACGACTGGTGTCACATATAAAGCAGAATCTGCTTTCTCTTCCGGAGCATCGGAGTTCAACACCCATGTTTGATGTGGTTCGTTTCTAGCTTAATTAGTTTCGAGACGGATTTGCAATTATTGTAAGACTTTTTTACAATCAAAAAGTGTTGTTCATGAATAATCCTTGCTAAATTTGGCAATTTTTACCAACTTATAAAAATAAAATACAACTTCCTTTTGTTTTAAAGACTGGTAAAATCTAAATTTTTGCAAACAATTAAGAAACTCCATATGAGGATATACATGGTTATAAACGACCTAAAAGTTTCGTGTTTAAGTAATGTCAGATCTTAATGTATATTTGAACAATCAGTCATCAAGTCTGGTGTAGGGATTTTGATTATCTAATGATCGACTGGTCTTATACTCATGTAAAAATGAATGTGGGCGTGGGTTCGAATCCCACATCTGACACCATGTATCGTTATTCCTACGATATGAGAGCAATAAGAAGTACAAAATTAGTTAGGCACACAAGTATAATTCCGAAAAGTTACATCATCTACGTATACAACGTCATCAATATCAGTGCTAATCTATGGGGTGCATCATAAACATATATATATATATATCGTAACATCTCCTTTCTTTAGTAAAATCTTTAAATTTCTTGTTCTCAATTTTTTTTTTAAACTGATCTTAATTCGCGATTGTGCCACATGTAACCGTACGGGTAACCGTACGGTCTTCAACACGGATCAAAGCACACACTGCAGGCTCAGCTTTAAAAGGCCCCGAAATGCAAAACAATTCAAACGAGAAAGCTAACGGCCTAATTTTAGTACAAAAAAATGAATGAAAACCAAACATGTTACACAAACAAACGACAACCACTGAATAACAGGCTCCTGACTTTAGACAGGCACATGCATCAAGAATGTGACGGGGATCCCAACCCTCCTCTAACCTGAGACAGGGTTATAACAGTAAAACATAAGAACGAACTATAAAAATCTGATGAAATTGTCCTCTTCTTCTTTGTGTAAAAAAGGCTTCAATACTAAAAAAAACATGTTGTTGTGCATGCGTGATTAACAACATTTTCTACAAATTCGTAAAAATATTTAATAACAATTGAAGTGTTTGCATATACAGATTGTGATTAAAACACGAATTTTATGTGGTTTGAATTTGTTTATTTGAAGCTAGAAAGAACAGCTGCTGTTGTTACAAAATGTAGCTGTGGTGGTTTCAATAATAAAAGAAATATGAGGTAGCCAGTTCCATTGTATTATTGTCCGTGGGAAATATAACCATTTGTGAGTGTCCTTGGACGTTTGGATGTGTCTGTATGTCTGTGTATGGTTTTGTTTTGTTCTGTTGTCCATTTGTTCAAGAACAATGCGTTTGAATGGCTACAAGACAGTGTAATACTTTTTAAAATAAAATCAGTCTGGTTTGTAAACGTCTCTTAGATAGTAGTGGCCATCAACTGATTTAACATATGTATGACACTGCCAGTGTTATAGTGGTTATTGAGTTCATAACGACCAGCTGGTCCCTGTACCTTTTCAAGAAGATGTTTGTAGAAATTTGCGGTTTTTTTCTCACGAAAACTGCCTTTTTACCTACATGTAATATTGACATTGAGTAACAATTTGCAATAGCATTTTTTACCTAAACAGTATATATTAAATTCAAATCCTAACATAAACATAATTAACCGCTAAGTTGTTTAACCCCGCCACATTATGTATGTATGTATGTGCCTGTTTATGTGTTGTGTATTTTTTGTTTTTTTTCCGTTCATTTTTTTTTAAATAAGGCCGCTAGTTTTTTCGTTTGAATTGTTTTACATTGTCATGTCAGTGTATTTTATACCTGGAAGAATAGATAGAAATTATTATAAATTAAGGAATGTATCTCCCTCATGCAAAGCTCTGATTCCTTTCACGGATTTGGCTATTCTTTTTGGGCCTTTTGGATTATAGCTCTTCATCTTTTATATAAGCTTTGGATTTCAAATATGTTGACCACGAGCATCACTGAAGAGACATGTATTGTCGAAATGCGCATCTGGTGCAAGAAAATTGATACCGTTAATTTATTATGCTTTTCTTCAACCATTAAAAGATATTTCCAAACATTTGTTATTTGTAACAGATATTAAGTTTTTACAATACTTCTAACTGTAAATGATAAAAGAATTTTTTTTTACATTATAACTTTGAACATGTTGAATAAAACCAGGTTTTTTCTCAATCAATTTATGATTTGCTAACAGTGGTATACTACTGCTGCCTTTATCTAAACATCTTTAATGGTGCCAAGAAGAAATTTCACAGCTTGAAACATTTTATTACAATCCTAGGAAATAAAAACTTGTATAACTAAGTTTGCTATCACAAAAGAAGCCTTTATATTAGGTGAAGTCAATCAATTTGTATAAAAAAAATAAATTCAAACGACCATAGAATTTAACAAGGAAACTTTTGCACAATCTTACAATTTCTTACGGCAAACCGCCGTCTACCTACATTAGACTGTTCAAGGTCAAGATATCATTTTAGCAATGCAAAATGTTTTTTTTAAGAATAACATTTTTTTACAGAAAAAGATTTTAATATAAACCATATTATATATATATGATTTTATGATTATTATTATCATATCATTATAAGAGTTACCCTTCTTAGGAACTATGCATGTGATGACTGCATATAGTTATGTCGTAATGCGTTTGTAAGAAACTTAAAAAAGAAGCAAAAAATTTCAAAATGGCCGTCAAAAGTCTTATTATCAGAAACTATATCGTGTATATCTAGAAAGCTATTAACAATCTACAAATGTTTGTGCTTTGCAAAACTTTCAGGATTTCAGGTCATCAAATCTTGAATGACATACTTTTTGTTTGTCTTTTTTAACTTTTTTCGATTCAAGTGTCACTGATACATGTACGTCATTTGTAGACAAAACACGCATCTGACATACATAAGTTATCCACAAGGAATATATAGACTAATTTGCGATCAAAATTCTCATAAACTTCTCAATGTGGGTGCTGGTTATCAATCTTTAGCTTACAATATTAAGAAGTTTCATGAATTACGATTGATGCCTGAAGGCATTAATGTATGCATTGAAAACTTAGATGAGGGATCTGGAATAGCACAGTCTTTCGTTGACTAAAAGGCATGTTGGCACAAATCTTGCAACTTAAAACTAAACAGGACAAAGTTGAATAGAGTAGAAAAACAAACCTCACATGAGAGAATAGATGATAAAGCAACCACATCTAAAAAGAAAACTAGACATAGCTTTCCGTTTCGTCCACCAGTACCCCGTCTGTGTGCTTTTTATGTAACAAAAATGCCAAGAAGCCCTTCATTAGTCCTCAACGTTTGGACAAGATACACGTGTGAGAGAATGTGCAGTAAAATTAAATGACACGTTGTTACTTGAAAAGTTAAGTGCTGGTGATCTAATTGAACAGGAAGCAAAGTACCACTCTGAATAGTTCCTTCATATAATCTTGCATCTGGAATTGAAATGAAAAATGATATTGTCGAATCTAAGAAGGAAAGTCAAATCCATAGTATTGCATTTTCAGAACTAGTCTCTTATGGTATCACCAGCCCAGTTGTCAAAACTTCGGTGTTGACATGAATATCAATAATGTGGTCATTTTTTATAAATGTCCCGTTTACAAAAGTTTGATTTTTTTCGAAAAATTAAGAATTTCTTATCCCAAGCATAGATTACCTTAGTCGTATTTGGCACAACTTTTGGGGAATTTTGGATCCTCAATGCTCTTCAACTTTGTACTTATTTGGATTTATAAATATTTTGATATGAGTGTCACTGATGAGTCTTATGTAGACGAAACGCTCGTCTGGCGTACTTAATTATAATCCTGGTACCTTTGATAACTATATAAATAAAAAAAGGTCATGCGATGAGACCATAAGTGTTTACAAGTTGTCAGATCTATGTAAACTTTATACGGAAAGAATAACATGTCTATGTGCATTTGTTTCATCTCGAGTTAATAGTACACGACTAAAACACAGAGTTGTATCTAATTTCCTTAACTTAGATACTTATTAACAAGGCCTTGAAAAAATCTTGCTTTCAAAGATGACATAGGTCCTGCATTGAAGAGAGTCTGCTTAGAAGACTTTGATAATGAGTTTGTCAACATATGAAAAGCAGCTACGTTTGTTCGTAAAGGTATTTTCGCATCAAATTCAGGATTTAAAGGGACCCTTCCCAAAGTGATATATATATATATGTTATTTGAAACTTGTTCTTGTTCTTTTAACAAGACACTTAAATTCATGTATAACCGCATCTTGTTCTTGTAACTAACAAGACGTTTTAATTCATGTATAAGTGCCCTTTGTTCTTTTATCAAGACGATTTCACTCATATAATGACTGCTAATCGTTCTTTTAACAAATGCTTTCATTCACATATTACTCATGTTACTGTCTCTTGTTCTATTAAGAAGACACGTCTGTTCATATACTACTGTATCTTGTTCATTTTTATTCCTTTATTACAAACTACTATTACAATGTCTTGCTTACCCAGATAGCAAACAACATTTTCAAAACAATTTTATACGGTTGTATAAATGACTTATCAAAACGTTGTCAAACAAATATTTTCGTGATGTTATGTAAATATTTTGTCTTTGATTTTTGAAATATTTATTTAAAACATTTTTTGAAAATATTTTTACAGTGATGTAAGAATATTCATAAAAATGTTTTAGATAATATTTTTTAAGATATTTTGTTTGAATGTTTTATAAATGTTCACAAGATATGTAGGTTCTACCACTGAAAAACATTTTATTAGTATATAGGTAGAACATTCTTAACAATATTACTCCGATGTTTTAAAATTATTATCTAAAAATGTTTCATGAAATGTTTAAATAACATCGCCTTTGAGATATTTTAACAACTTTTCTTCATAATATTTGATGAAAACATTTTGAAAACGTTACGCTTTTAATATTGAAAAAAAAATAATATTATGAATATAATTACAAAAAAAGATTTAATAGAAAATGTTTTAACAATATGTTTAAAACATTAATTTAGGTTATGCATGCTATGTAAAATACTTTATTTTATTAAATGACAGTTATTGGAGCTGTACCTCGGCCCCATATATACAATGTAGCATTATATAGTGAACGCATTACTATTTTCCGGATTTACTGTTCCACTACCGACAACAAACGTTTACACATTTAAAATCTAACTGTTCCCGATGATCAACGGAAATGATCCAAAGGAATTTTGGAACCAGTAACCGGAAGTTTTATTTACCGCCATGTGAACATTAGAATTATAGAAAAAGGTCAAACTTAAGGGTTATTTATATGATATTAAAGTCTATAAATACAATCACTTGTAACCATTGAGCATGTCTGAAAAGTTCTGTTACAAGCATGACAAGACAGCCCATTATTTGCTTCAACAGACTGGGCTATATAAGCAGTACTTTATTTGCTCCATCGCTGGCTACATATCTACTAATCAAGGGAATCTAAAATACGCAATGGTTATCAAAGCTTTTGCTATTCAATAAAGCGAGTGTTGTTGCCTCTATAATATATTGTTTTACGTTTTTGTAACTTGTCCATTTGTGTTGAGCCCTACAACCCATCGCCAAGCCAGATAATTATTTATGTGCCGGTCCCAAGACAGGAGTTTGATTCAGTAGTTGCCGATTCATTTCTGACAAATTTGTTTTTTCTTCAAACTTTATAAATTATGCCATTCCTTTCATTGTTTTATAATACGCCTTTACAGGACGCATTATGGTATACCGTGTCCGTCTGTCGATCGGCCTGTCCGTTCGTCTGTCTGTTGTCAACATGTCAGACAATAATTAAAAAAGCTTTAACCAATTTAAATAACACTTTGGTGGATTAAAATTGAGAAAGGAAATGGGGAATATGTCAAAGCGACAACATGTCGACCATAGAACAGACAACAGCCGAAGGCCACCAATGGGTCTTCAATGTAGCGAGAATTCCCGCAACCGTAGGTGTCCTTCAGCTGGCCCCTTAAAATATGTATACTAATACAGTGATAATGGACGTCATACTAAACTCCGAATTATACACAAGAAACTAAAATTAAAAATCACACAAGACGAAAAAGGCCAGAGGTTCCTGACTTGGGACAGGCGCAAAATGGCGGCGGGGTTAAACATGTTTATGAGATCTCAACCCTTCCCCTATACCTCGAGCCAATGTAGAAAAGTAAACGCATAAGAATACTCACATTAAAATTCAGTTCAAGAGAAGTCCGAGTCCGATGTCAAAAGATGTAACAAAAGAAAATAAATAAAATGACAATAATACATAAATCACAACAGATTACTAGTAGTTAACTGACATGCCAGCTCCAGACCTCAATTAAACTGATTGAAAGATTTTTCTTCATCATATGAATATCAGGCACAATCCCTCCCGTTAGGGATTTAGTATCATACTATCATAAGATATATGAGAATAACATAACCCGTGTCATGCCAATAACTGTTTTTTAAATGTGTTTAGTTTCAATGCATTGTTTATATACATGGGGCAGCTGTTCACTTTTGAATGTTGTGGCCTTTGTAGCTGACTATAACAATGCGACTTGTTCTTACTTATATTTTAACTTTTGTAGGATCAATTAGACGTACCAAAATTTATGATAGATTTTCTGAAATGCAGATTAAAATGGAGAATGGAAATGTGGATTTTAAAGAAGAATATAAGCTTAGAAATGACTTCAACCATCTTGGAACAGCAAATTTTATGAAGGTATTTATTATTTAAAATCCTCAATCTACATTACATGAATTTGCGCAAAAATATACAATAACCATAACGAAACTATTTTTTCTTTGTGAGACCAAGAAAATGTTACAGTTTTTCATGGCTGGCTACTTTTTATAGTTGAGAAAACTATAGTGTACAGTATACATGTGCTATTTTAAAAACTGGTGAAATCTACCGTTACACTTGTTTAATAATTAAAAAAAACTTTAGATGTATAAAATAGCTACAATTGTTGCTTCACCATCCATTAACACTGATAAGTTGACACTTTTCAATATTTTTTTTGTAAAACCACTGGATTTAATGAAGAGAAATAGATTATGGTGTAATTTTGATTAAATTAACTGAAGCTTCACTTGTTTAATCATAAACTGAAGTACTAATTTGTTTACACTTTATTTTACAGAAGCCAGCAGATGTCAAAGGAAATAAAAAGAATGGAACAAAGGAAACTTTGAAAAAGAACAGTAATATGAAAATATTGAATAAATGTTTTGCATTTATAATTGTAATTCTATTTTGTATAGTGTTGACAAATAATATATAAAGCAGCAAAGAAAACAGTTAAAAAACTATGCAGAAAAAATATCTGACGGTACATGTGATCAAACATGAGATCGAGAAATACTTCTCAAAAAAATGCACAAAGATATTTAAAATCAGACAAAAAGAATATTTTTCTGTAAGTTAAACCATGACAAACCATATAATATAACATGTTCAATGAATACAAAAAATAGGGTTATGTCAATGAGACATCAATCTGACAAAAGTAAACAAAATATATGTTGATTCAACTGTACTCAACAAACAATTGTAAAAGGAGACGTGGGGTAAAGATCAGTATGACAGCAGTTGTTTTCAGATGCAGATCTAGGATTATGAGAAAAATGGCCACAGGCTCTAAACTAGACAAAGTTATAATTAGATAAACCATAATTATAGCTCCATCAGGGGACCCAGGACCCCCCCATATTTAAACACCATCAAATGTTTTTTTAATATTTTATAAAACGTTTGAATAATGATGTCAGAAAACATTTTTCTAATGATATTCATATAACATTTAAATGATGTTTTGAGAATATGAACATTATTAAAACATTTTGTAACATTTTATTTTAATATGTTTTACGATATTTTCACAACATTTTTCAAAATGTTTTAAAAACATAAACAAAGTATTTTTATGTTAACTGGGTAGTTATAATTCCAAGAGTTTCCAGAAAAAATCGAAACATTTCCAATGTCATATCGTTGATCAGAAAGCATAGTTTTGTGAGGTTGTTAAGTCCATTTCTTTATGCAACGATACACGTAGATAGTATATAGTGTTGCCGATATCCATTATTTTATTTCATAATTAACAAAATCCACCTTTGTCTAAACTTTGTCATGCTATAAGAATAGCATCATATTACTTTCGTGCGTACGAACTTTTCATGTTTAGGAAGTTGGACCATAAAATCACCATGGAAAAGTGTTATGTTAGCTTTGTTAGAGGCCAATAGAAATAATCCATATAACTTATATTTGTTTATTGTAAGACTAAATGATGTAGAACGTACTATGCCATTAATATGTCTAATTATGTTCGACATAGGAATTTGAACCTCCCTCTGATATCGTTCGCTCCACTTTCTAAACTATGTAGAACGTACTATACCATTGCTATGGTTGATTATTTTCGACATATGAATATGAATACCCTCTGGTATATTTCGCTCCTTTATCATAAAACCAAAGTGTGTTTCATAATAATGTATAGATAGAGTCAATGAACTTGAGGTATGCATACATAAACTAACTAAGGACCCTGTTTAGCCCTCCAAGATTGTGGTTGTAATTTATATTACGTCCGTAGGCTAAGCACCTTATGTGAACTTTATCGGAATATGACTCTGTTGTCGAATGAGAATTTACATTGCTATACGACTTGTCTCTTGACTTATCTTAAAACAAATTTTTGCAAACGTTCAGGGGCAAAAGACAGGGACGGAACCAAAAAATGTCAATGGAAATGAGACGGGCTGATTCTAATGCATCTCCATTCTAATGTCGGTGGCCAACCACTAGTTGTTTCCCGTAAATTAAACTCACTTACCACACGTTTGCAGGTCAATAATTTATTAATTACAAGAAAGTGTTAAATAAGCTTGGAGGAAATGAGATTTGTCATGCATCTACATAGAAAATATCATTGACCTACCACGGTTTCCCTATAAACTGACCTCATCACAAATGCATACATTGCTGAAGTTGACAATACCACCGTCGTAAACAGTATACCTAGGCAATGGCGGATCCAGAGGTTATACTAATTTTTATTTTGTGAAGAACCACACTGATTCTTCCATACAAAAATATTACTGAAGATGATATCAAAATAATAAACTTTGTTTTTATATTACCTTTGTTGAGTTTAAAAAGTAAAATCACAAAAATACTGAACTTAGAGGAAGATCAATTGGGAAAGTCCATAATCACATGACAAAATCAAATAACAAAACGCATCAAAAACGAATGGACAAAAACTGTCATATTCCTGACTTGGTACAGGCATTTTCAAATGTAGAAAATGGTGGATTAAACATGGTTCTATAGCGAGGATTATTATTTCGAGAGACCGTCGGTGTGCCTTTGAGTACTTATTTGCACTGGTCACTGTTTGTACTAATATGACACAGAATTCATAGAGAACCTTCTAAAAGACTAAAAGAAAAAGCACAATTTATTCTTTCAGATAAAATGATAATGTCCTAACACCAAATTATCCATATTTCAGCCACTACTTTTATCTCATTTATCCCACTGAACTTGGAATTAAGGACACAACTGATACGACTGACTCATAATTCGTGAACAATTTCTCGATTTCACAACCAAAAGCTTAATCATTTCTGTAAGCGAAAAAAATTATAATTTAGGTAGGGTGTCCCATAAACATTAAAAATTAACTGACGTTGTCACTTCACTAATGGCTCGTCTCTGCAAAGTTTACTGATCATATATTGAGTGAAATTTCTACTTTCATGTTTCTGACCAGTATAGCGAGACTGGCGAAATATGTTTAGAACACAATTTAAAGGGTGCATACTGAGTGTTAGAAATTGATACAATAATCAATAAATGAAATAGAATAATTGACACAAGAAAACGTACCAAAAAATGGACGAGTTCTATTTTTTCGTCGTTAACCCTTTTGCCATTTATTGGGGTTCGTATATCTGCCTAGTACACTATTCCAAGGTATGGAGTGATGTAGTCGTCTTCTAAGAATCAGCGATACGCTTTTAATTCAGGCGTTGTTTTACCAATAAATGACTTCAAACTATTACCAACTGCTTCTAAAGATATATTTTCAGCATATTGGCTTGAAAGTATTGCTGTAATTGTATAATCCTAATTATAAACGGGATATGACATCATATTTTTTTTTAGCTGAGTTTGGTAAAAAAAGCAAGTACATTTAAGATTTTAAACATTTTTTAAAACCATTCTGATATGCATTTCTTTTTTTTGGAGAATTGAAACATGATTTGCATTTACAGTTTGTCCAATACTGCAGGGAATCCATGTATAATTAACATTTTTCTCCTACACATTTGCAATAACTAGTTGGTATCTCCTTGAGTAAGTATGAGAATGGGAAGGAAGGCAATACATTTCTCCGTTTTTAATTCATTAAACATAGAAAATAAAATTATCAGTACTCCACGTGGTAATTTTACCAAATCCTTTATATTATGAGCAGGAGGTTGTTCTCTCTTCAGTTTAATTATTTGTTATCTACATAAGCATTATATTCGGCATTTTTCGACAAAGATACTGTAACCATCATACCAACTCTAGTGCAAAAGGGTCGGCAGTATTAGAGATTTCCAATAAAATGACTTTACTCGATATAACCGACCTAACTCAACGTATTTCGTCCTACTGCATTAAAGCAAGACAGAGGGGAGCATACACTGCATGCATGCTTGCTCTTTGAACAAGCATTGTTTGCTGGAATATAATCTAAGTAAAAATCAACCCCAACTATGTTTTTTAATCTTTAAATATTTTGTCATTAAACTCTGAACAATTTTATTGACACACATATTATAACATGTATAATGGAATAAGTAAGTAAGAAACTTGTAATCAAATACACCCATCATTTCTTGTCATTCATTTGACCCATATTTTTGTTCTTCTCAAATTATGAATTTTAAAAACTTCAAAGACAAAATTTAGCATGAAAATATTAAAATAATGAATTCTGAAGCGAGAAGGTTGACTTTTTAATGTTTTTACAAGTTTTAACGTTTAAAGTAGATTCCAACACACCCCAATGTAAAAGGTGTACTCGACTTTAAAAAAAATAAAATATTTCTATAATTTAATTGAAGATAATTTGATATGGGCAGCAATTCGTATTATTGATATATTTATCAAATAGTACTTTTTCGTATTCATCTATACTAATGTATAGGACGAGGTTTTTTGTCCATGTATACCTAAACGTGCATTCAAGGATACAGGGGTAGAGGGCGTACTCCCCCCTTTCGATCTCCTAATAATTTTGAAAATGTCATGTGTTCCACAATTTCTTTACAATATTTTAGCGTATAATCGTCCAAATTATTTTTCGCATAGCTCCGCTTGTCAGTATAAATTCAATTATCGGGAACTACACGTCTTTTAAATATCTTAGATCCGGCCATAATAACAAATTGTATTGCACGAAAAAAAAACCTTAAATGATTGTCGTTCGACCTTGATAGATACTTTTTGAAAACAACATTGTCTCACATTAGGCATCTCGCATGTGATCTAAAAATTCAAAACTAAATACTGAATTGGATTTTTCCAGTGATTTAGTAGCTCATTGAACACAGAAATGCGATACTGACGTGTAATCTAATGGACACATGGAAACTACATATAATCTGCTATACAGTTATAACCACTAATGATCCTACAGAGACTCTGTGCTTTTGACATGACAAAAGGTCTTGCTTTTCTAGACTGTATATGATTTACTAAATTTGTGATATGTAAAAAAAACCAAGGTACTTATGATTGCCAATGAGACAAATCTTCACAAGAGACCAAAATGACACAGAAAGTGTAACAACTATAGGCCACCGTACGGCTTTCAACAATGAGCAAAGCCCAGTCAGCTATAAGAGACCACAAAATGACAAATGTAAAACAACTAAAACGAGAAAACTAACAGCCAATTTATTGTTAAAAAAAATGAACGAAAACACAAAAAACGATAAGCACTGAATTACAGGCTCCTAACTTGGGACAGGCATATCCATACTAGGTCAATGGTGTAACAGTACGATATAATTGATCAATATTAAAAACTGGATAATTATTCTTCATTTATTAGTTGTAGTTGTTTTTAAGATAGTGTTCAGCAGATGTGGATTCTATCAGATCGGTACATGGAGTATATATGGAAATACTAGAAATTGACGTTTTTATGCTTCGTTTCAGTCTCACGAGTCAATCCCTTTCTTACCGTTTTAATTGTGACATGATCATTTGATAAACATACTTCTATGATCTCTATTGGCTTTAACTTTGATATTTATACAAACAATGTAGCATAGAGATTCATGCGTAAAATAAATTCTCGACATAAATTGGTTAAAATATCAGATTAGAATTAAGCCTCAAGTTATAATACCTACGACGAAGAAACCTCAGGTTATAATACCTACGACGAAGAAACCACAAACTATATACAATACATGTACTTACGACGGAGTTTTAGCCCTCATCTATAGTACGTATGATGGTGATGAAACTGATGTATGTCTTATATCCAGTGACAAATATTACATACTAGTATGTCAACTATTTAAATTTAAAGAAATACAAGACCTGTATTATTTTATTTAAACATACACTTCCTGTCACTGTTGAAAAAAAATCGGAGATTGTAAATTAAGGAGATTAACTGCAGAAGGAGAGTACGCTTGAAATGATGGTTCATAAAGTATGATGCAATCCCAGTTATCAACTTTAACAGAGACACATTCTAATTAACACTTTGAGTTATTTTTGTCTGTAGTTTAAAAAAAAATCTATTTAATAATGAATACACAGGGAAATTAAATATTATAAAACATTAAAAAACGAAAAGAAGAACATTAACCTGATAACGACAAACACATTGAAAATCAATACACATATCAAATAAAAGGTTCATTTAATTTTGCATAATGTACAGTATATCGGAAAAACAAAGTCATGGTCAAAACCATGAAAGACAACTCAAATGAATCGTATGATAGGTAGAAATACGTATATATACGTGGTCTTATGACAGTGTAGTATAGGCGTGAATCTCAATAATCACGTGATTTATAAAAATCATGATTTCCTTCGATTTTCATCATCTTAAAAATATTTGATATTGATAAAATATAATATATATGGGTTTGATAGTTTATGAATGCTTAGTTAAAACTTAAGTTACGCATTTAACAAAATTAATTAGTTAGCAATAACCGGTCCCGTTAGGTGCGTACATCGAGTTAGGTACGTATGTCATTTTATTGGAAATCTCTAGTAGATACTTACTTTAACATTAATTGCTGATGGTATTTAAATGTTTGCTGTTTTTGTGTCGTACTATGACAACGGAGAAAATGCGACCTTCAGTTTAACGCGTATTGCCTATATCCTGCAAAGAATTTTGTGAAATGTTGTATCTTCAAAAGAACTCATATCGAAAACTGTTAGCAAACAACGGTATACTACTAGTACCTTTATTGTAGTGTTCCTTTTAAAAATGTATTTTCCATTATGTAGCCTCTGTGTGGTAATATTTATCGGAATTAACACAATCAGCTAATGACTGCTAAGCCGAAAATTATATAAATTTTCACTTAAAAGGATCCTCAGTTGTAAAATACTATTCATTATAACATGAGGTATGATTTACAATGAACAGGCTAGAAATAATTGATAGTTATATAGATGAAAAGTGTGAAGTGTATTACAAATATAAGTTGTATGTGACTAAGAATAGAAGAAAAGCTTTCTCAAACGTAATGCAGATTGTCTTTATCCTGTAATATAGGTCTGCAATGTTTTAATTTTAAGATATATGAAAGAACAGTTATTTCATTTGAATACTAGTTTTGTTTTCTCCTATGTTGCCTCGCTATAATGACAGTTAAGGGAATGAAACAGCCAGCTGATGACGAACTGCGCTATTTTTATATTAGAATTAATCCTATATTGTTGCTAGATTCAGTTCATGACCACACGTTTTAAAGATTCATGTTAATTCAAACTTATAGCTGCATTCAATTAACATGTTCAGTAACCACGGCTAGATTTTCTTTTAACTTATCACGAATTTTGAAATCATACAGCGGGCATTTAAACACTGAAAAGTGGTCTGAACATTTGTAATGTACATAGAAATTATTGTCCTGTGTGTATCATTTCCTTACTTAATTTTTTGCAAGGAAAACTACTTTAAAAGGGGTAACTTTTAATTCCCTCTTGTAAAATATCTGTTTTGAATGTCAATATAAAAAAGAAGATGTGGTATGAATGCCAATGAGACAACTATCCATAACAGACCAAAATGACACAGACATTAACAACTATAAGTGACCATACGGCTCTTGTAAAATATCGGTATAAGTGACCGTACGGCCTTCAACAATTAGCAAAGCCCATACCGCATAGTCAGCTATAATAGGCCACGATAAGACAATGTAAAACAGTTCAAACGAGAAAAATAATGTTTTGTTGATTTACTATTCGTATCTCTGCCTCGTTTTTTTCCAGTACATTAAGCAGAACAAGATAATTCTTGACTGGTTTCAGTTAATGTTTTCGTCTCGTATACATTTTAAAGAACTAGTTTGTATCTCCTTGTGTGAGTATGAGCAACGTTGAGGAAGTATATACATATATCTGATAACAGGAAATGTTTTTTCTCTGTAAAACCACGTATGAAATTTAACAGATCACTAATTTTATAAGGAGGAAGTGTGCTCTCTTCATTTGAACTAGTTTTTATATACAGTTTAATTAGTTTCGGTATCATTCGAAAACTGTACACCATGTACACAGAATATAAATAGTTGACAACGATATTGTAGCCATCATACCAATTCTGATAAAATAGAGGAAAAAGGTAAGCAGTATTTGAGAATTGCATAGACCATAATTGTTGATTGTATTTAAAAATCTGCTATTTTTGTATGAGACCTGACAAATAAGAATTGCTAGCTCATGCTATCACTTATTGTATTTATCCCGTTATTAATTTTGTGCCATTTTATAACTTACACAGAAAAATAAACTAATTTTGTTGTCGTGTTCCTTTATATAATGTATGTGTTTCCCCTCATGTAGCCTCTCTGTTGTTATATTTATCGGAATTGAAACAATCAGCTGATGACTGCTAAGCTGAAAAGTATAAAGTTCACGTAAAAAGGGGCTTTAGTTGTATATATTTTTTCATTAATAAATGAAATATAATTTTAAATTAAAAATGTAGGTAACGAATAATTGAGATAAAACAAAAAAACTTCCTGTTCAAATGTTTAGTAATTTGTGAATCATACATTTGAGAATACCATACTTCCTGTATATATATAAAAACGGAAAAATGTATTTCCCAAAAATTAGCAGGTTACAAGTATTTGATAGTTATATAGACGGAAAGTGTGTCATCCGTACGAGGCTAAGGCTAAGATTTAGGAGAAATGCACGACCAAGCTTTACTAGCATTGTCTGTATCCTGCAATTTATTTTGTGCAATGTTGTAACTCAAAGATATAGAAAAAATATATACATAACACTTATTTATTTGTAATACTATGTTTGTTTTATCCTATGTAGCCTCCATGTGATACATGTAATATATAAGGAAATTAAAACAGCCAGCTGATGATAAATTCGTCCATTTTAATTTAAAAATGTGTCCGATATTAATTCATGCAACACCTTTTAAATGAATAAACGATTGGGTAGATTGTGTTTTTAAATTATCACGAATATAAAATAATAATGTGGACTTTTACACAAAGAAACTTAGCCAAAACAAATATAATATACATAGCAATTATTGTCCTATGTGTATCATTTGTGAAGTTTATCATTTACAATGAAAAATACTACAAAAGGGGCAATTTTTAATTCACTCTTGTTAAATATTTGTCTTGTATGTCAATGTTCCTTTGGTCATTAACGGTTTGAATATCAGCTTAGTTTACCTTTTATTTAGTGATGTATTCGTCATCAAAGTATATGCGATAAATTATCAAGTCAGGTATGTCTAACTATAAATTTAATTACTTTTGACAACTTTTTCCAAAAGTACAACTATATGGTTTGCATTTGACTGTATCTGTAGAATCTGTATTACAAAACCGGATATGCCATCAGTTTTTAAAGATATGTTTGTTCAAGAGGCAAACGAATTTATGAACTTAAACATATTTTTCTGAAATTCTTTCCTTTCTTTTCATCATTAAAAGTGTATATCAAATACTGCATTAGAATTTATGACTGGTTACATTACGTTTTTTCTCATAAAATTGAGAATGGAAATGGGGAATGTGCCAAAGAGACAACAACCCGGTCATAGAAAAAAAAAACAACAGCAGAAAGCCACCAACAGGTCTTCGATGTTCAGTGATATTGAACGCCATACTAATTTCCAAATTGTACAGAAGAAACTAAAATTAAAATAATACAAGACTAACAAAGGCCAGAGGCTCCTGACTTGGACGGGCGCATCAATGCGGCGGGGTTAAACATGTTTGTGAGATCTCAACCCTCCCTTATACCTTTAGCCAATGTAGAAAAGTAAACGCATAACAATACGCACATTAAAATTCAGTTCAAGAGAAGTCCGAGTCTGATGTCAGAAGATGTAATCAAAGAAAATAAACAAAATGACAATAATACATAAATAACAACAGAATACTAGCAGTTAACTGACATGCCAGCTCCAGACTTCAATTAAACTGACTGAAAGATTATGATTTCATCATATGAACATCAGGCACAATCCTTCCCGTTAGGAGTTTAGTATCATACCATCATAACATATATGAGAAGAACATAACCCGTGTCATGCCAACAACTGGTTTTTGAATAAATGTGTTTAGTTCCGATGCAAAGACCCTATAAGTGAATCAATATTAACGCCAAAATATGCAATCTTTAATGACCTGACAACAGTATCGTAACTATATCCCTTCTTAATAAGTCTATTCAAAGGTTTTGTTAGTTTTTGAGGTGAATACTGACACCTTTGTGCTTTATAAAGAATATTTCCATAAAAAATGGGTGTGAAATACCTGAACGTATAAGAAGTCTGCATGTTGAGCTATATTTACGAATGATGTCCTTATACCGATGATACAATTTAGTAAATGCTTTGCCTGTTTGTGATATCGAAAACCCTGGTGTAATAATTTTTCAGTAATACATAAATTTCCCTCGTTAAAATCTAAAACATTGTTACATACACGAGCGAATCGTACAAGTTGAGATATATAAACACCGTAAGTTGGTGACAAGGGTACGTCACCATCTAAAAATGGATAATTAAAAATCATCTCTTTTATCATAAATTTTAGTATTCAGCTTGCCGTTAGTGATATAGATATCAAGATTGAGGAAAGTTCAGTGGTCATTGTTAGTATTAGCTTTATTTAAAGTAAGTTCAACAGGATAAATTTCTTTAATATACATGCTGAAGTCGTCATTATTGAGAGCCAAAATATCATCCAAATATCTAAAAGTATTATTAAATTTGTTTATCAGATGTTGTTTCGATGGGTCTTTGCTTATTTGTGTCATAAATTGTAACTCATAGCAATACAAAAACAGCTCCGCAATAAGTGGTGCACAGTTAGTCCCCATTGGAATTCCAATAATCCGACGATATACGGAATCCCCAAAGCGAACAAAAATGTTATCTAGTCAAAACTCAAGGGCATTTCCAATTGACATAGTTTTTTTGTTTATTGCTACTAAAAAATGACCTAAAAGAGTTTGAACATATATATTCACATTCTGACTTTTTAAATGCCCATTTAATTAGGTGTGTGAATTTTTTCTTAATGCAAATGAGAGGCAATGTGGTATACAGGGTAGAAAAATCAAAACTTTGAACAGATTCAAAATCACCAATATAAGCATGCAATTTATCAAGTACTTCCAACGAGTTCTTGACACTCCAAAAGTAATTAATTCCACTATTTTCGAAGGCCTTATTTGAACAATTTATTATCAGGTTTATTATTGAATGTACCAAGTGTGATACACATTCGAAATAACTAGTTTGTATCTTCTTGTGTAAGTATGAGCCAAGTTAAGGACGGACATACATGTTTCTATTCTAAATTAAACAGGAAATGTTTTTCTCTGTCAAACCATGTATGAATATTACACATTACTAATATTTTGCAGAAAATGTTTCTTCATTCTTCCTTAAGAATATATTCGGCATCCTTCGTCAAACGTACACAGATAATAAATAGTTAACAACGATATTGTAGCCATCATACCAACTGTGATAAAATAGTGATTGAAGGTAAGTAGTATTTTATAGGTATATATGATGAATGTATTAACATGTCTTCTGTTTTTGTATGATACTACGTAACAGAAGAAATCGAAGCTCCAGCTATTGATATATAGTTACCATTATAATGGTCTATACCTTGATATTAATTTTGTGAAATGCTGCATCTTTAACAGAACTCATATCGATAACAATATCTGTTGTGTTCCTTAAGATAATGTGTTTCTCCTTATGTGGCCTCTGTGTTGTAGTATTTATAGGAATTAACACAATCAGTTGAAACCGGCTAGTCTTAAAAGTAAATATGTCTACGTTGCTTTAGTTGTACAATTGTATTCCTTCTTTAATAAAATTTCATTGAAAATTTGGTTACAAATATTCTAGATGAATTAAGAAAAACTTCCTGTGAAAAATGTAAGTGATTTGAGAATCAAACATTGTTTTAAAGAGAAAAAATATTCCTTGTTAGTAATAAATTTAGAACGGATACACGTATTTCCTAAATGTAAACGGGTTTGCAGCATGTGATAGTTATATTGACAATACGTGTTAAGGGTATTTAAATGATGATCGAACAAGGCTAAGAGTATGAGGAGAAATGCGAGCTCAAGCACGTGATGCCTGTAACATTCAATAAATGTTGTACAACTTTGTGAATATAAACCGATAAATAAAATAATGATTGTAAACAGTTATTTACGTTGTATTATGTAATAATACTATGCGTGTTTCCCCTATGTGGCCTCAGTGTAGTAATATTTAATGGAATTTAAAAAGCCTGCGGGTCACTGGTACGCCGAACAATATTTCAAATGGTCCAGTCAAAAGTATAGTGATTGAATTGAATAACTAGTTATCATATCATAACAAAACATTACACGAGTAACACTAAAATCGAGTCATGTGAAAAGGTAAAACACATCGAAGCAAACTCATAAGCGCTTATTCCTCGTTGTTTAAATTACTGTTAGTTCCGATATATGTTTCGTCCTGTATTTTCATTAACCTTATAAAAAAGGTCTACATACAAATGACACAACTATATCGTAGTTTTCATAAAAGCAAACAAAGTTCATACTTCATATGTTGTATGCTTTTATAATCCTATATTGTCAGGTGATTCGTTGATAAGAATGGCAAGTAGTAAAACAGAGAACTCGATAGAATGGCAGTTGCATTGTGTTCTAAAAAGAGCAGGCCTTCTTCAATATTATGACAGTTTTTTCAGACAAGGTAAGTGTTTCAATTACGAAAAAATGCTTTATCATGTTCATGTACTTTAATTGTTTGCTTGGCAAAGTCTAATGCAATTAAGGATATGTTATTAACTGAACTGGTTTAAAATTAGATTGTTAACAAAACAGATCTATCAAGAATATTGAATTATTTTCTGTGTCTTAGAACTTGCCTATTTTATCAGTTTGTAGTTTCAACAATACCACAAAAGCGCGAGGTTTTGCTGGCCGCAAAACCAAATTCAACCCAAAATTTGTTCCCCTAAAATGTCCAAATCAGGAAAATAGCAGTTGTTATCTTATCTATGTGTGTTGCATTGTCGTTTTTTAATTGGCAATTCAGTGTTTATCGGACTTGGACTTCTCTTGAACTAAATTTACTGTGTGTATTGTTATGCATTTACCTTTCTACATTAGCCAGAGGTATGGGGGTTGTGGTTGAGATATCAAAAACATGTTTAACCCCGCCGCTTTTCTTAGCCTGTCCCAAGTCAGGAGCCTCTGGCCTTTGTTAGTCTTATATGATTTACAATTTTAGTTTGTTGTGTACAATTTGTAGTTTAGAATGGCGTCTATAATCACTGTACTAGTATAGATATTTGTTTAGAGGCCAGCTGAAGGACGCGTCCGGGTGCGGTGACCTCTTCAGTTGTCTGTTCTATGGTCGGGCTGTTGTCTCTTTGACACATTCCCAATTTCTATTCTCAATTTTGTTTCTGTTGTTTCGTTGTTTTCCTCTTATAGTCGGTGTGTTAACCTCAGTTTTAGTTTGTAACCCGGATTTTTTTTCTCAATCGCTTTATCATGTTTATGACTTTTGAACAGCGGTATACTATTGTTGCTTTTTTTAACATATCTAGTGCAATTCTGAAATTAAATAAGTGATTACGAGTATAACAATATGCTGACTGATGCATTCAATTTTTTGACATTTAAAATGATCATGTCTGTTTTCGTCACACATTGTTTTTAATGCTTTCAATCGAATTGTATCCAACATTAATAAAAGTGAGACGGTAACTTACAATACAAACAGAGAACCGCTGTTTAACCTGTACTTGATAAAAGAATGAATGACATTTCAATTTATAAAAGTACATTATATAATAATTTAAGTTTGGATGTAACGGGACTTATGATTAGCTGACGTTATTTTGTTATCAGCCCATAGACATAATGAAGTCATGTGACCGTGACGTCATCAACGTTTTTTCATGGTTTTCTACGGTTTAAAATGGAATTTAGAATTAAATTATAAGACATGACTGTAATATTTTTCTCTCTATTCGAAATAACATAAAAAAAAAATGTGATGCACAATGTTAAATACCCGGCTACGCACGTTATTCAGTGTGCACCAATTTTTTTATATTATCTCTTCATAGACAAACAAAAATATTACAGACAGTCCTTAAATGTTTTATATTGATTGATTTCCTCCCTTGTTTGTTCTTAGTTTTGAATTGAGTATTAAGCACTGCAAACGACGATATTGTACGATGAATATCGCGAACAGTTATTGTCAGTAAAATATGTGCATATTATGCAGTTTTATGTAACTGCTAACAAACTTAACATTAAGTTACATGTTAGCAGTTACATTTTAATCATCTTGAAGATGTAGAACAAGGTTTATCGACCTTTATATTTTAAACTTTGATTCAGGTGAGTGCGATATTCTGCAGTTATCTGAAGCAGACGATAAGCAATTTGCAAACGTCATGGAGAAAGTTGGTATGGCAAAGAAGTTGATACATGTTCGTCAGTTCAAAAGCACGTTACTTGAATGGATGAAAGATCCAGGTAAACCATAAGTTAAGGTAGTTGCAATTCTATGCATAAGTTATTTTTTTAAATAAAAACTGAGGTGCTTAATTGCTGAATGAAAATTGAGGAGCTCAAAAGAAACAATATATTCTGGTTTTTTTTCCTTTTTATACATCGGTACATAAATTATCGTAATAATTCATCTGTTTATTCCCAATGTTTTATAAGTTATGATTCAGAAAACATACTTGGACAGGAATTGAGACCAATCACATTTAAAACATTTGTGAAAAAAAAACCTTACACAAATAAAACAATCTCTCTACTGCCAATACATTGATTTGTCAAATATAAGTTAGTATGTCCTACAAATGGCTTCGGAAAGAGATGCTATTGCTATTGCTATCGATTAGCAGCAGACTTGGCCACGAGCATCACTGAAGAGACATGAACTGTCGAGATACGCATCTGGTGCAGAAAAATTGGTACCGTTAATGTTATTACTATTACTTGGTCGATGCCACTGCTGGTGGATTGTTAGTCCCCGTAAAAATACGGTTTTTTGTGTTAATTAAAATTTGCTGTTACAAAATTTTAATAATTATTATAAATTAAGGAATGTATCTCTCTCATGCAGAGCTCTGATTTCTTTCACGGATTTAGCTATACTTTTGGACCTTTTTGATTATAGCTCTACATCTTTTATATAAGCTTTGGATTTCAAATATTTTGGCCACGAGCATCACTGAAGAGACATGTATTGTCGAAATGCGCATCTGGTGCAGAAAAATTGGTACCGTTAATGTTATTACTACCACTGGGTCGATGCCTTTGCTGGTGAACTGTTAGTCCCCGAGGGTATTACCAGCCCAGTAGCCAGTACTTCGGTACTGGCATGAACATACGTTTTTTTGTGTTATTAAAATTTGCTGTTACAAAATTTAAGAAATTATTATAAATTAAGGAATGTATCTCCCTCATGCAAAGCTCTAAAACTTTGAAAACTAACATAAAAATGACACTCTGAATAATAAAAGTGATTCGTTTTATTCCTATGAAAATTGTTTTCGATTGTGTTTGTTAAGTATTGTTTAAAACTTTTATTAATCTAACCTTGTCGGATTGTGCTATAATATTTTTATCAGGAATAACGAACAGTAATTAGCAAATATGCTTTTGTGTAGTAAAATCAATTTGGAAAGTTATCTTTAACGTTCGTTAAATATCCAAATATCAGAGTAGATCAATATTGTCAAAACTTAAGATTTATTTGCCAATCAAAGGGAGATAAATGAAAATCATTTTAAGATAACCCTATTTTTTCTCTTAGTGCCGAAAATGGACAAATATACTGATTAAACAGTATTTAATGTTGGGTGTGTGGTTGTTAAGGGACGGTAAATTATTTTCCAATCTGGACACATAAATAAAGGAAACAGTAGTATACCGCATTCTATTCAACAGACATGTAAATTGCGATGTGTCTACATGAACTGTACATTATTATGTGCCATTGTACACATGAAAATTACAAATACAATTTTATACAAACGTGTCCTAGTGTCAATA
This sequence comes from Mytilus edulis, assembly GCA_019925275.1. Lineage (NCBI taxonomy): Eukaryota > Metazoa > Mollusca > Bivalvia > Mytilida > Mytilidae > Mytilus > Mytilus edulis. The sequence continues at coordinate 101,363,245 of CM034360.1, forward strand.
ATGTTCAACTGATTTCCATAAAATTTTGACTATTGAGAACACAATTTCCCCAATATTCCTCTTATTATCACAGAATACTTTTATTCAAACTAAGTTTGGATTGTCTTAGTTAAAAGCAAGACTTAACATTTCTGATTTTAGGTGATATCTTTTGTTAAGTTTGTAATTTGTTTCAGCAATTCTTTGAATCAAAATTTGTAAATAATAACCTATGTTTGTTTTAAGTCAGTCTATCAATGATAGTAGGGGCCTCGTTGCCGGGTGGGTAAGTAGTTTCTACTGTAATCACTAGCCAGTCAACACTGGGGTTGTGAGTTCGAGCCGCGCTCGTGTGGGTGCACTCGACTCCTAATTGACAAGAAATATCAGTTTTCATATCGAAGGTCTATGGTTTACTCCGGGCACTCCGGCTTCCTCAAATAATAAAAAACTGGCCGCCACGAAATAGCCTGAATGCGGTGCTTAAAATTGCCGCTAAAACCAATGAAAATTAATAGAAGTATTATATTGACCTTCATTTGACTTTAATTTTATTTCCAAAAAAATCTGAAATGTCCTATTAAATTTGACATTGTATTTAACTGTACTAAAAACATGTATTTTCCAACACAAATATTTAGCCTTAGGGAATTTTCAATGATCTGATCAATTATGCAGTCATGAAAAATGTGTACTATACTAAAATATATATGATCTTTCCTTACTCCCATAGCCTCGATAAAGCTTTTTTTGTGCTAAGTCCGTGCATATTAATAAGCAATTCAGTAGAAAAACCCTGAACACACTTATCCCATTGTATTTCACCTACTTCGATTAGGGTTTGATAGGCATAGTTTAATAGGACTGTAAATGTGTCCCATAGTTCGGGTCTGAAGCGTGACCGACGGATTTGATTAGTATCTATACTATTAAACGAGAAGACCTCATTTTGTGTGTCCCTTCTCTTCTTTCCACAATACACCAATCAACACGCCTCTGTGTCCCAAAGGTACAGTGCATAGTCGCATTTGTCATCCATTCATATGATTATTCAAATTGAGTTATTTTGGGAGAAAAACGAGAAAAAAGGCATCCGGATATTGTTCCGTCATTAGACGAAATTTTAAGTCAGATTAGACTTCCGGTTTACGTTTGTCTGTATACTTTGAACATACATATTCTACGATTAAAGCGTATTTTCAGAATTCTATCTGCTATCATTATGAAATTTCCTATCCACGCGGTCACATAGTTTATTGAATAGAGAGGGTCTGTATACTATATCAATGACCACCATGGATCGATTAGTAAACTTAGAATTGAAAGTAAATACACCTTATTTATATAGTAATGAATGTTCATAATATACAGATAAGCGTTAAAATTATTTATGTGAACTTTTGATACCTTTTCTGAAATTTTCCAATCATTTAATCTTTTACAAAATTCATTGATTACAAAAAAAAGAAGATGTGGTATGATTGCCATGCTGAGACAACTCTCCACAAGAGACCAAAATGACATAGAAATTAACAACCATAGGTCACCATACAGCCTTCAACAACGAGCAAAGCCCATACCGCATACTCAGCTTTAAAAGGCCCCGAAATGACAATGTAAAACAATTCAAACGAGAAAACAAGCGGCCTTATTTATGTACAAAAAATGAACGAAAAACAAGTATGTAACACATAACCAAACGACAACCACTGAAATACAGACTCCTTACTTAAATTTTCATAATATATACTAAATGTATGTTTATATTGAAATTGATAGATAACCGAATTTTGGAAATAAAGGAGGAGGGATATGAACATTTTCTTGTCCCCAATAACCTACGATCCATTGTTATATTATAGATCGTTTCTGTGTGTGTTAAAATTTAACGTTGCGTCGTTTGTTTTGTCTTATTTTTGAGTGTAAATTGACATTGCGATAAAACGTGTCACGGTACTTGTCTATCCCAAATGCATGTATTTGGTTTCGATGTTAAATTTGTTATTCTCGTGGGATTTTGTCTGATGCTTGGTCCGTTTCTGTGTGTGTTACAGTGTAGTGTTGCGTCGTTGTTTGATTTTAAACATATTTTATTAATTAAGATGTGAAAAGGATTGAGCAACAGGCACATCCTATAAAAGCTCTCTCCGTATTACATGTACAAGGTATAATTCAATTACAACAACTGTATTTAAAATAATGCAATATAGTGGAACATGCATGCTACTTGTGAGCACACACGAGCAAATATATGTTAACAGTGTTACTTACTAAATGCAAAGTATATTTAAATATAAAGGCAATTAATCATCAGTTATTTAAAGTACCTTGAAACATGCAAATATCCTTTATAAGTCATTAGAAATATATTTATGGCTTGAAAGAGACACTAAGCATGCTTAGTGGATCAAATGTTATTAATGTTGGAGTGTAGAACAAAATAACAAAATGAAACTAGATGAAACAAAAATTAAGTAAGTTTCAAACAAAACGATGAGTGTCACTGATATGTTTCTGAACAGATTTTAAAAATAGCAATATTCATATCATATGAAAATAATCTGTTTCCAAAAAGTAGCAATTCAATATTTATGTCAACAGTATCAACAGTGAAGTTGATGGAATAAGAAGGATCTGTCTTACATCATTATACTTAGGGCAAATAAAAAAGAAATGTTGGTTATCCTCAACAGGATGGTTACAGTTTGTGCAAAAAGTGTTCTCGGATAAGAACTGATTAAACACATGAGATTTAAGGTTGCTAGCATTATTTCTGAGTTGACAATGACTTATATTAAGTTTCCTTATCCCATAGTTGAAAGGTTTAAATATATCATCAGTCCTATAAAACTTATCCAGTCTACTTCTAAATATACCCAAACTTGGTGCTTTTTGTAAATTCAATGGAAGATTATTTCAAAGTCTTATAGTGGAAGGAATGAAACTATTAAAATAAGAGCTATTTCTAGCAAGAGGCGGGTGAAAAGTGTTATTTTCATTCCTCAAAGTATAAGGGGTTTGTCTGGGAAGATATGGCTGGACTAACTCATATAAGTATGCAGGTGTCATCCCATTTACTATTTTGTAGAATAGTATAAGCTTATTTTTATTACGTCTATTCTCCAGAGTTTCTAAACCTAATTCAATATGAAGTTTTTGTCTGGAGGAATTACGTCGTAATCCTGTAATAATTCTAGCAGCTTCTATCTGAAGATTTTCAAGAAGCTCAGTCTCATGCTGGGAGCAATTGCCCCAAATAACATCACCATATTCTAATATAGGTCTAATAAAAGCATAATAAATACGTATAAGTGAACTCCTATCTAATAAGTGTTTGACTTGACGAAGCACAGAAAGACGAGAGCATGCTATTTTATAAATAATATCAATATGCGTGTGACATGAAGCTAATGACTGAAATGTTATCCCAAGATGACAGTGAATATTTATTTTCTCAACCTCTTCGCCATTTATCCCAAAAAAATACAGGTGGATGCTCCCTTTCCCTTCTAGTAAATACAATATTTTTAGTTTTCTTAGAATTAAATTGAACAGCCCATGATTTTGCCCAATTTGAGATAACATCCAAGTCATCAGTCAAAGAAGCAGCCGCTACAGTACGATCATCATCTACTATGACAAATAAAGAGGTGTCATCTGCAAAAAGTCTAATATCATTAGCAATGTCATTTACTATATCATTTATATAAATAGGGAACAGAAAGGGTCCCAAAACTGATCCCTGAGGGACACCTGCATGTATACTTCTTAGAATTGACGGAAAGCCTTCTGAAACTACCTTTTGTTGACGATCCGAAAGATAACTTTCTATCCAAGATAAGAGCTGGTCATTTAAGCCAGATTGTTTAAGTTTAAATAGAAGTCCTTTATGCCAAACTTTATCGAAAGCTCTAGATGCATCACAAAATACAAACCTTACATCCCTACCACTATCCATATTTACTATTAATTTTATGATATATTTCGATTAACTGATTAACAGTAGAATCACCTGGTTGGAATCCAGATTGAAACTTTGACAAAAGGTTATTACTCCTCATATATATAATTATACAAATGTTTAAATAAAACTTTTTCTATAATCTTACATACAATGCTAGTAACAGAAATTGGACGATAGTATAGAGCTGAATGTGGACTACCTTTCCCTTTAAAATATGATTAACATGTGCAATTTTTCATAACAGTGGAACCTGTTTAACTGATAGAGACATATTAAATAACTTAGTTAATGGTTAAGAAATAAAGCTAGCAACCTCTTTTAAAATTCTAGGACTGATATCATCAGGTCCAGCTGGTTTATTAACATTCAAAATTTTTAACTGGTCTAAAATTTCTTTCTCAGTGATGATAAATTTGTTTAAATGACATCGAGGAGGCTCATTGTTATCAGAAATTTCTGGTTCTATATCAATATTAGCTATATCAGCAAAATGATTGTTCAGGATCTCTGATTTGTACAATGGATGAATAACAATTTGGCCATCATGTTCCAAAAAAGGGGGGAATCTCTGTTTTTAAAAAAATTTGATACAGACTTGGCAATGCACCACCATTTACCAGGAGGAATATTTTTGTCAATAAGTTGTGATGTCAGTTTGTGTCGTTTTTCTCCTCTTATATTTAATGCGCTTCCCTCAGTTTTAGTTTGTTACCCCGATTTTGTTCTTTGTCCATGTATTTATGAGTTTGAACAGCGGTATACTACTGTTGCCTTTATCTATGACTTATGATACTTTTGCTGAAATTCTCCATTCATTCAATATTTTACAAAATTCTTCCAACAACACTTTACATACTTTAAACTACGCTCTGAATGCCCGCGATTTCGCGGGTGTGTTTTAGTATTACAATTATAACAAAACTATCAATTCAAAAAAACAATAAAAGTTATAAAAACAAAAAACAAAATATTCCCTAAAACAAACCACGATCATCAAACTAAATGGTCTATTCAAAACATACAAATCGACCATACAACTAGCAAAAAAGGGAAATAAAGTTGGTGACAATTGTCCTAGTTAATAACCTGATAGTGTAATCTACAAAACGATTAACGGCACGAGAAAAAGCTTGCTTGAATCAAGGCAGATTTATCACTAAATTTGTGTTTTAAATTGCTATTTTCTATTCACCGATTAACATTTCACAAAATATATTTGGCACACATATGAACCATGTCTTATTAATGTAATCAGATTGAAAATCCCGTGAAAGTAACACACAATAAATTTTCTTTCGTTCAAAATGTGGTAAATTTCAGCTAAAAAAGTCTTACTAAAATCATGAAATACTAATACTTTTATTATATAAATCTTTTCAGCTTTCGTTATATGATAAATTTAGTTGATAAGCTAATTGATAAGAATCATTTGAACAAATAACACAGAAAGCAATAATTTTATTTTTCGTGTTTAAGATGGCCTGTATGAGGAGGTATTTTTGGGTATCCTAAGAAATCACAAAATTTTGACAAACGTGACAACGGGAGCTTACGACGACATTCATGATTAGAAAATATAATGATTTTCCAATAGTTTGCATATAAATATAGCCGTGTGTTATACGTTAACTAGACGTCTTTTTCGATACTGGGCACCCTACTATATTACTAGAATGACTCGCATCTTTCAAGTTATACGTGGATAAGAGTTTATTTGTTAATTAAGCCCCTCGGCTCAAAATAAACATACACCTGAATTGTATTTGATACTGTCAACTCAGTTACCAACCACCCTTTTCTCACCTATAGATGTGTAGATATCTATTGTCCATGCCAATCAAGGACAATGCATTCAATACAAACCAGTTTTTACCTGAAGATGGAGCGTCTCAAAGTTGTATCCTAACTTGATTTATTTTTACACCTTTTGCAGGAAAAAAAAAATGCCCATCAAAATACAAAAACGATTTTATCTTTCTGATATGCAAAATAAATTAAATTTCTATATATCTAGTGGATGCCAGGCCTTAAAACTTTCCAAACAGCACATGTAAGTTTGTACAACAGAGTAGTGTTTGAGGTGAAAATACGGCCATAGTTGTCCATTTGTTATGATGACCCTTAAAGGACATGTGTGCTTCACACTACAGTTCACATGTATTTTAGAACAATGTTTGAAAAACAGGAACACGATAAAATATGTTGTATGTCGTCACAGAATATATTTCAGCGTGTTCGGCACCTCGCTGCTAGGAAAATTAGTTATATGATTAGCACAGGTAGTATCCGCAGTATTTATACCAAGGTATAGCTACGTCATACTCATAGGTCAAGGATTTTGACCTCTTTTAAATGAGATGCCTCGTTTCACATCGGAAAATGAATGCTAAAGTAACATCCTCGAAGAGCAGAGGAGCGTAAATGAAATGATTTAAATGTTCTTATTAAAACTCTAAATTGAACGTTTGAAAAGGTCAGTTATTATCAAACTTTCCTTGTTACTTTGTATTTGTCAATTAATTTTGATTTTTCATGAAAACTTGATGCGTTTTTTGTGCAGCTAAATGTTACAGAAATAATGATATTTTTAATATGTTAATCTGAACCATAATATCTACTTCATTGTTGATTTGTTTTAACTGTTTCTTCATGTGCAGAATACATTTACGAAAAATTCATTATAAGGAAGTTTACTTTTCGTACAAGAAAATGATTATTTTGTCTTCAATATCATGGAGATGAAACTTATAATCATAGTTCAAGAAGCATTTCATGAATTAAATAAAAAAAGCCATGAAAAGATTTTAAGAAGGTAATTCTGATGTTAATGATGTTGGCGAACTTTGACCGTCTTTTGTCTTGGTTAAAATATCAGTTTGTGGAGATGAATTCAAACTGGAATTTTGGTAAAACATTTTAGCAATTGGTATTACAAAAAGGTAATACTTATCTTATGTTAGTACACAATATTGACCTGTGAGAGTATGTTATTTTCTGATGTGAATTTCAAGGTTTAATACAAATTAGGTTTACTAATTGGATTTTAGTGCATTGTGTAATTCAGAAAAAAACAACCTAGTTTCTCATATATGATAAAATGATTTGTGCAGGATGTGATGCTGATCAGAAAAAAACATATTTTGGTAGCTTTGCAAAAGTACATAAAGTTCTTTTAAATCTATGCCTATTTAAATAACTAATATTGGTACTTCAGTTATTTGTATACAGTGTCTACTATTAGGTTTGGTTACGAAATAAATCAACGATTAGATGTCTTGATAAATTAGAATTATTTGCTGCTAAACAGTACACACTATCTCAGACAGAACTCAGATTTAGTACATTATTATGATTAAGTTTGTGCAAGTAGCCCCAAGTACTTCACGTTTTTTTTTCCATACAATTTGTCATCATTTATTATGAAGACATATTTAAAAATAACAAGAAACCAATGGCATCTAATGTCTGTGTCATGTTCCTTAAAAAGTCCATATCACCGAAAGTTCAATACTAACAACTATAAACAGAAGTAGTACAAATTCTAAAATAAGTAAGGGGGCTTTGGTGGCTGTGTAGTCTAAATAGTTCAACTACTTTACCACTAGCCTGTTAACACTGAGGACGTGAGTTTGAACAGTGCATGTAGCAGCTGCCAATCTTAATTACGTATGATTGCCAATGTTATTGTTCTTTCCAGGGCACTCCGGCTTCCTCCACCAAGAAACTGGTGCTAAACACCAGAAAGTCTATCAAAACTAAATATCAAATATTAATTCAAAATGAAACAAACAATTTTCAAACAAGAGTTTTCATTCTTAGCATATGGTTGCTTTCTTGTCTTGTGTTTCTTTTTTTATCCAAATCAGTGTGTTGGTATTATGTATAATGTCCAATGTTTCCCTTGATGTATGTGATTTAATATTTATATTTTACAGAAGAACAAAAAAATGATGAAGTTGAAACAGCTCCCTTAGGTCAAAATACACCACAATCAGAAAAAAAAAGTAAATTTTCTAGCTTTGGTAAAATATTTAAACCATGGAAATGGAAGCGAAAGAAAAGGAGTGAAAAGATAGAAAAAACTGCTGTTGGTAAGATATGATATGTACAAATGTTCTGAAAAAAATATCAATTCACTACTTCAACTGCCATTTTAAGTTATACAACCAAGTCTCAGCATCTCACAAATGCTGTTGGTACAGACAGCAATGCACTCTAGAATGGTGCATCTACAGCGCAAAACTTAGTCTGGCTCAGACAATTTTGAGTTTTTGTGCATCATCATTTCATTTACTAGATACAAAAAGAAAAATGTAAATTATGATCCCTTCATCATGATAATTGCACAGTTGCTTTATTACAAAATAATTTTAGGTGATTTTAGTACTTTCCTAAAATAATACACCATCATAACACATCTATACTTGAAATTGAACATAAAGATGTTTGTCTGAGATGGGCATTTGCATAAATTGTTTAATACCTAACCAATGTTTGCCTTAAAATACATTTATGTCCTTCTTAGACATTTTGTTTTAACTTATTCCAACAGTTATCTTTGTATTGAACTGAAAATTTAAGCTTCCAATTAACATTTACTGTGAACCACACATCTCCTTAGGATTTAAAAAAGGTTTTTCTGTCCCTGCAGTAGCGGAGGGGCATTACGTTTTACCCTTGTCCGTCTGTCCGTACGTCCCATAATTGGTTATCGTTCTCTTACTTAAGTTTACTTTCACCAAATGTTATGAAACTTATACACAACGCTTATTACCACAAAACATATGTCTACTTAGACAAGTTTGATTTTTGGTGACGTCCCTTTTACAGTTCAAGGGTATTGCACTTTTACAAAAGGAAAAATTGCTGTTTTACAAATATAAAAGTGTCATTTTTAAAATCTTCTTTGAAAATTGAAGTTATCTTTCTTTGTCCAGAATGTTAGTGGAATCAACTACAACCAATGCTTTATACAACGAATATTCAATTTTACTTCCCACTGATAAATTAAAGCAATCTTTACCATTCAGTGCTTACAAGCACTTTGATTACCATTCTAGGGTATGCCCCTTTACAAATGGAAAAATTGCATATTTTTTTGTTTCCGTTCTCTAACTTAAGTTTGTCCCAACTAAATTTTATGAAATGTATATATAATGCTTATTACCACTGAACTCAGTTTAAGTTCAAATTTTGGCAGCTTCTCATTTTATTTCTTGTGTTATGACCCTTCATAGCGTTATATGCTAGCGGGGGCATTATCTGTGTCCCTATGGACACATTCCCCATTTAATTTCTGTTATCATAATCTTTATTGATGTTATTGATGATACTGTTATTTCTGTTTCTACTTCTATAAGCCTGGTTTACATCTATGAATCAATTGTTTTCTCAGTTGGTGGTACATTTAATAATGAAATTTAAACTGGATAATATGATTAAAGTATTTAAACGTTAAAAGTAAAATACCAAGTTTTTAAAAGTGGAAAATGGTGTAATATTCTTAACAGAATTTAATAAAATTCAAATTATAAGACATGAAAAAAAATAACCAATTGGGACAACTGCTAATGTTTCGCCGGGAACACATTTTAACCTTTTTCGTCTTGTGTCCGTAACAATTTTCATTTTTCAGCTAGAATTTAGTTAGGTACAAATTTATATCCGTTAAGAAAATGGTGAATTAAACCTAGTTGTATAGCCAGCTAAATCTCACTGGTATGACAATTGCATAAAATTCTAAAACGACAGCAACTGCAAGCTAAAGACTATCAAGTAATATTTGTTAAGTTACATTGAATATTGAAACATATTTTTTGTACTTTCCGATGACCTTTTTGAGAAAAGGATAAGAAGTAAATTGACAAAGCCTCTGCTCATTATTTTTTTGCCGGTTTACAAATATGAGTAGCAGCTACAACTTTGTAATATCTAATTAGTAGAATTTAGTTCCTTAAAACGCGGGAGAAAATTGGAAAATGCTGCTTTGGAATTCCAAAATTGAAATCGTCTCGATTGTCATAGATTCTGGTGCTGAGATGACCGTTGCAATAAAACTCGAAATATATATTTGTTATTGAGGCATACGTAGCTGTATCTGTGTTTTTTCATCTGTATTTTTATTTGGATATATTTATAGTTTGTACAAAGTAGGGTAGTTTACCTAACCTAAGACCCAATAAGTGAATTGATATTATGCTGTTAAGCTCTATGGGTTATTTTCATATAGTTTAATGCGCTGTAAAAAATACTATACAGTACTCGGAAAATTAAGATTTGTTAATGGAACGAAAACATGAATATAACTGTATCATGTGTATGTTAATTAAATGATCGAGCATTCTCTGAAAAAGTGTCTGTAGTAACTCTGACTTTAGTAATTCTACGAAAACAATCGGCAAGGAGAGGTGCACAATTTTTCCCAGAGGAATGCTGACCATCGGTTGGCAATTTACCTTCAAATCAGCAAATATGTTGTAAATGAGGATCTCCACCATACTGATTTCTTGTTCTTCGGTGTTTCACTCTATGGTTGAATTTTAACAAAAATGCCGATCGTATGCCAACACAATAAATTTATAGCGTATGGTACCTTTCTGTATGGACTCCTTGAAGAAAAGCATTGTACATTATTACTTTTAGACCTATTTTATATATTTCATGTGGCATCTGTTGTAAAGGATAGTTTTGATGAAAAATGGAAAACAACATGTTCAATAATGTATTGCGTCCGAAGCGTTTTTCAAGATTTACCTTCATCAGGAACGCTAAAAGCCAAACATTTGAAATCCAAAGATAGATAAGTATCGAAAATCGTTGAAGAGCTATATGTCAAAAATACATAAAAATAGCCAAATTCATCTAAAGCCAACTTAGCCTGAGGTAGTTGAAACCTTAGTTTTATAGGTCAAGATGTATCTAAAATTTTCTGAATGATATAGACAACCCTGAGTTATCGGAATTAGTAATTTTAAGGAGATTTTACCGTTTTTTGGTTATTATCTTGAATATTACTATAGATAGCGATAAACAGTAATAATTTTGTAGCTAAGTAAGCTCTACAAATAAGTCAAATGGTCAGTTGACCCCTTAATCAGTAATTGCTCTTTATAGTCAAGTTTTAACAATTTCTATTTTTACAAATATTTTCCACTGTAACTTCTGGGCCAAGTTCATCATAGATGGAGATAATTGTAAGCAGCAAGAATATTCAGTAAAGTAAGATCTACAAACACATCACCATTACCAAAATACAATTTTATCATGATTCTTTTGTGTCCTTTGTTTGATATGCACATACATTTGTAGACCAAGATGAGCGACACAGGCTCTTTAAAGCCTTTAGTTATATATAGTGAAACCATTGATGGATGTTTGCTGGCTTTCTAATTTGTCAATGCTTTTGTATTGTCATTTTTAAAGCTTGTTTAATATGACATGTTATAAAACTAGTGGTTGAATAACGCTTGCCATAATCATACAGTGGACAGTTTGAAAAATTGGCAACAACTTTGCAAGATACAATTAATATATTCCTAATATTTCAGATATGATATATTGACCAATTTACAAAATACAATAGCTAGGCTTTAGAAAAGAAATAACGGTACTGTTTTCACAGATTTGAACTCGCAAATTCGATTAATGCAATACTACAAGTGCAGTACTGGTATTCCGTACTAAAAATAAATTAAAAAAAAACATGTAATACTTGCCTATGTCGGTGTTTTCCTTTTTAGGGACTTAACTCATTACGCCTCTCTTTTTTCCTTGTGAAAAATTGTCAAAGCAAGCTTACCTTTACACTTAATGAATCAAGATATTTTAGTTACATCCGCTCAAAAAACAATTGCGTCCACAAAGGGTAAAGCATTCTTACTGTACCACGGGTCGTCTGTCTTACTGTTAAAGGATTTTGATATATGACAATTGTTTATTTCGCTGAAATATCAATATTAAAAAAAGGACAATAGCTATAAAATTCATGACCGATTTGACTCAAATTCTCATATTTGAGTTATAACATAATATAAACGAGTTACGATGCATAGACTCGATAATCAGTTTTCGGGTGTATTGTTGTCTAGATGCCATCGAATTGACCCCTGTGGACTGTTGACGGTCTTATGACTCGATGTAGGCATAGTAATAGATATACAAAGATAGCAAACACGTGCAATTTGATTTTTCAATATCTATTTTATTTCATATTATAGGTTAAAAAAATAGTATAATCATCGATGTTATTGTATAAAAAAATATTTTTTGCGACTCGAATCAGTCAACCAAATGGCTCTCCCTTGTCTCACTTTCAATGTTGACATTCACTTCCTTTTAATAGCTGAACACTCCTAGTTTATGTTTTATCCCTCTCTAGCTAAGTGGTGAAGATTGAAGAACTCGTGGATACGGATTCATTAAGGTCTAATTATTCATACGAAAGTGAATAATTCATCAGTAATGTTTTTTTTAGCTTATTTGACAGACACAACTGAACCAAACTGGCTGCTAAGAGTGAAGTATTAATGATTAAACAAAAAAAAATCGTATTTTTTTATATTTCGTAGCTAATGCCCATTTCAGGCAGTTAGAATTGAATTAACACTTGATAAACTCCCTGCACAAATATGAGGTTGCTTAGTGCACCATGAATTAATATCTTATAGCTATTTTATATCAAGAAACAAACTGATTTTGCGGTCAAATCTGTATTTATTTTAATACCCAATCCTTATCCTATTTATAATTATTTTAACTTTCAAAGGGATTGCAAAATTGCATATTTATCGTTTTAACATAGCGTCGCTTTAGTTTCAATCTGACATTTTGTTTGTATTTTCAGAAAAGGATAAGCATGTGCCTAGCTACATAAAACAATCTGATGATTATGCAACGTCTCCAGCGGATAGAAGCTTGAAGCTTGGTAGAGGTTCATTTTTAATGACTGGAAAGTCCTCCGAGGTACCACATTTGAAAACATCATTACAAGAGATCAAGACAAAAGAAAAAGAAGAACTTACAAGTTATGTAAGTTTTGTTTTTTTTCATTTATAAAATATCAAAAGCTCCATTTTAAATCGTATCAGAACATAAACGAATAATGTATTGACGAAGAATAGGCTTATCGGCAATACAAGCGATTTTTTAAATCTTTTATTTGTTTTCAGAAGTCAGGATTTACAGTACCCCTAAACTCAACACCTTACTATAGTTTTTGGGGTAAACATTAAATAATATGTACAAGACTATCAATTTTGTTTGTATAATATGTATTTATCATATAAGAATAAAGTTACTGAAAAAAAAGATTACTCACGCTGACATGTATTAACTTTTAACACTTTAATTTTACCTTTATCAACTTTCATCTGACGATTTCATACAATGTCCATGTAAGTCATATTACTCTGCAGTGTCCAGGTGTGCACTATATCAGGATAAACTAACTGTATCACTTGAACAATTCAATAGGCCATAGCATGTGACCGTAAAGGTTTAAGATTGTTAGGTGTAATATCACCAAAGCATAGTACATTGCATTGTACATCCGGCTGCATATGAAACAGTGTAAAACATATATTGAACAGTTGTAAGACATTTATCATACATTTCATTGCAGTAAAACAAATAGAAATAGCTTAGGGTGTTTCAAAGTACCATTATTTTTTTTTCTGGTGTTTCTATATTTTGAAAACATGAGGTTACATGGTTTCTAAAGTTTAAACACAGGAAGAAAAAGGGTAAACATTTGATTGGTTAACTTCCAGTGATGGTTATTTTCTTATATATATGCAATGAAACATTGTGTGAATGTTTTCTAAAGAACTGGACAGGATAACACTTAACTCATGCCAAGTATGTCTTTATTTGAAACGTTGATAAATTCTGCACAATGTTTTAAAAGGTGCAAATTTAACAAAGACTAATAGGGGAAAGCAAAGCTGATATTACACCTAATATGGGAAGCTGCACATTCACTTTTGACCTTGTGTGTACTTTTAGTTGTCAAAATTTCACGCTATTGAAGTGAAATATTACCAACAATTAAATATTCTGAATGAATTAAGTATCAAAAACATATTTTAATGAAACAATTCATGGTACAGCCTATCTCAAGGCAATTTTCTCATTAAAAACCCTTTTTCTTCCTGTGTTTAAACTTTAGAAACCATGTAACCTCATGTTAATAGACAGATCAAGCCACACTCAGGTTTTTTGGAGCTTTTTCTGACTTTTTCTCCTTATTTCTTACATTTTGCTTTGATAAAAAAACATTCTCTTGTTAATAAATTGATGATATACAGTTATAAGTAAACGAAATTATTTTTTAAATATTTACAAAAGATTATTCAATAAAAGGGAAGCTTTTTATTTCCCTCTCGGGAACGCGGCGCAAATTTTACGTAAACCTCCATGGAGTCAGTAAACTTTTATATGGTTGGTTTATTTAACTTGAATACTCCAATTACTCATCTATTAATACTCATTTCTTGTTCATTAATGAGGAGAGGTATAAATGTACCAAAAGTGACCTTTCAATGAAGACAAACATAAGTGGTAATTATCATCCTAGTGTCATCTTTTGTTTCTTAATCAACTGGTTTTAGGTAGATAAGATAAATATGTTTATCTTTTATTGGTCCACCCTATATTTATTATAATGCGGCTTGATTTGGATTTTTAGAAGAAATTCCAGATCTGTTCGAATCGCTGTTGATGTCGTCTTACTCGATTTTTCTAAAAGTATTGAACTGATTATGACAAACCATGACAGAAATGCTTGAAATAACAAGTATTACATAGTTAAAAAAACAACAAATCAGTTTATTCAACAACAATGTCTTCTTTAGGTGTAATACCACTAAATCATAGTACGTCACATCCCGTTGTATACGAAAAAGGGTCGAAACAAATATTTCCTTGAATTTGACAGTTGTAGGACACGTATCCTACATTTCATTGCATTAAAAAAAGTCTGAGTCATAGACATATATCTTGGATGTTTCAAATCATCATTATTTTTTTTTATTTGGTGTTTCTATAGAATATTTTGGAAACTTGAGGTTACGTGGTTTCTTACCCTTGAACACAGGAAGACAAATGGTTAAAATTTGATCGGTTACCTTCCAGTGATGGTTATTTTCTTATATGCAATGAAACATTATATGACATTTTTTCTATAGAATTGGACAGGATAAAACTTTACTCATGCAAAGTATTTCTTCATATAAAACAAAGATAAATTTTTCACAGTTTTTCTAAAAGTGCAAATTTAACAAAGACTTATACCTTTTAAATATTTTCAATAAAACTTAACATCTTAGAATGAGTAGTATTGTTTAGAAAAGTCTAGTTAGTTGAATATTTAAGATGCATGAAACACTGTATGTAGTTTTGTCATTAATGTATTAATTGATACTTAGAGTTCGAATGCTGTTGATTGAACATATAATGCCGATGTGCAAAAACTAATTATATCCTGCATGAGAACAGATGATATGTAGATATGAAGCGTTATAGATTACACATCTGTTTATGATAGCGTGTGCTCACATTAATTGAAACTGTGTACACATGGTCAGTGGTAAACTCTTTTGTATGCATGCCCTATTCCGATATTGACCAATATTTCACAGTTTTCTAAACATGGAACTAATATAGTGTGCTATGTGTAGAGTATGGTGGATGCCTATTCTTATTTTGTTTACATACAGTTCCTTTCCAATGATTAAAGTGTATTTGTTTATCCATTAGATGCGTCAAGATAAAATTAATAGTAATAAGTAAAGTGAAAATAATTGATGCAACTACTCTTTGTTTTAGAAATCCGAGAAGAAAAAAGCCCATCCGAAAGATGACACCACACAAAAATACACACAAAGTGTAGTCAAAGGTAATATTCATTTCAGATGTTTTTCCTTGCATTTCACTAGGGAATGTACTTGAATTTTAAGTTTCAGTGCGTTGTGGTTCAATGTAACGGGTCTTTGTTTATTCAAACCTCTGATTGTCTGGGATATATATATATATATATATATATATATATATATATATTTATGGTGACCCTTGGACGTATATTTTTCTGAGGTAAAATTCTTTCTTTAGTAGGGCGATCCCACACAAATAACACATGCTTTGGGCATGTTAAAAAGGCAAATTATACTTACTTTCAGACTAGTTTAATTCATGATACAAAACTCCTTTGAATGGTATACAAATGTGATGTAACATTCTTATTTTTATTCAATAGTAGAAACTGTGGGAACCATATTTATTTCATCTTGCATTTTTTTTTCTAAAATTGTAAAAACTTATCGAAAATATCAGGCTAATAGTTAAGTAAGGACAGAAGTAAGTTTCGTTTATATAAAACTCACCAGTGGCGCTCGAATCAAATCAGGTTAAAGGCCAACTAAAAAACAACTAACACCGAACATTCCCAAGCGTTTTGAATAATTCAGCATTTTATAAACACTTATTTCATAAAAACAATAATGTGCATATCAATCTTATTTCACTTCAAAACATACGTGATCGGAAAGAAACGTCTACCAGTAGTTGTTTCGACACATTGGTTGTAAAACAAATCAAAGATATCAGGTTGATAATGTGAAACTTCAGGGCCTACTAAGGTCATAAAACTTTACTTAGTGCTTGGAGCACAAAAACGCCAAATCAACTTCTTATGTTTATGACCGCGAGTTTCGTCTACTCATCAGTGGCCCTTGAATCAAAACAGTTGGAAGACCAAATCGAATTTGAGGAGCATTTAAACACGAAAATTACAAAATATTGTGTGCCAAATTCGGCTTAGGCATTTTATTACTTGGCGTAGAAAAAGTTTAGTGTTTTAAATAGTTCTCCATTTTGTAAACAGTACATTTACAAAGATGGTATGTATCAATTAAATTTCCTGTCAACACAAAAGTGTTGACTACTGCTGATAAAAATGTTATCAATATAGATAGAAAAACGAAAAGTTTTAAACCAAAATGCAATGAAATCATATATGAAATACAATCTGATTGACATACAATTACTGTTAGGTACAAATAACAAACAGTTATGTAAGGACTGGTGAATTAACAACCTTTCAAATTTTTTTTCACTCTCAAGTTAGGTCGGGTAGGCAGTTAAAAGTGATTTAAGTTGTAATAAATAGAACACATAATGATTAAATTTGTGCATGTCAACTATTAATTATATTCCCTTACATTTAGTTATTTTCGGTTGTGAAATGGAGTACTGCAAATTAATGACAGAAATAGTAATCCACATAACTCAGAGGAGATATCATTCTGTAATAATTGTTAAAATCAAATTTGATAATTTTAGATCAGAAACATCATGAACATCACGACCTTACTGGTTACTATGATGAGTTATTAGATAACACAGTACTTGACAAGATGGTTCTAGATAACCTCATTTCTAGATGTATTTTAATGATAGAGGACAGAGAAGAAATTGTCAAACCAACCACACAACGAGAACGTAACAAGGTTCTACTGGATATTTTAACAGAACGACCATATCCTACATTCCATTTGTTCAAAGATGTCTTACTGGAATCTGAACCATCCAATAGTTGTGTTCAAGAGCTTGTCAAGAAAATGATGAGTACTGAAAGTAGGGACGCACACATTAGTTGGCAAGGACATGAGATTGGTAAGTAGTTTCAGCTAAAGATTTGTTGAAAAAAGATGTAGAGTGTGCTATCAACACTAACTTGTAATGTTCTTATGCATATTTGCGCACATACAATGCCGCAGTATCTTTCAATGTAATCTATTCAATATTTCTGAATGGATTTCAATGACAAAACTAAACAGGGATCATGTGATGGACAGTAATAAGTGTTGCTTACTTCAAAAATTTAAAAGTTTGTCAGCGAGATCAAAGTTTACATCCAATCTTTATGGAAAATGCTGTTTTTTTTTCTATATAATAATAGATAACAGGAAGTTAACCCAAGTTATTTAAGGAATGACTGTAATATTTTTATCTGTCTATGAAGAAATAACATCAAAAATGTGGTGCACACTGAATTATCAGTGTAGCGGGTTATTTAAAAGTGTGCACCACCTTTTTTTATGTTATTTCGAATAGACAGAAAAAATATTACAGTCATTCCTTATAATTTAATTCTAAATTCCATTATCAAGGAGTAAATTTTGAAAAAAAAACGTTGGTGACGTCACGGTCACATGACAAAATTATGTCTATGGGCTGATAGACAAAACACTTTCAGCCAATCAGAAGACGTGTTTCATCTAAAATTAAATTATATAAAAATGTTCCTTAGAAGAAAATTACCGTTTTGTTTATTACTTTGATTGAATGAAGGATCATTCATTTTCTATCTTGGTAAAACACATCCTTCTAGGGATTCTGACTCCCAGAAGCCTTCATCTATAATCACTATATGAACTTTTTGTCACATGGTTTCAAGCGTATTTTATTTTAAGAATGACTTGATATTTCTCTGGTCGATTTATATGTGTAGTTTGTACCAAGTAAACTATTTTCAAATATGGGTAAATCACATCCTGCTTTTTGATTGTTTGATTTTTCTAAAGGCCTTTATTGATGTAGTGTAGATGCTGTATTTGTAACTGACCAGGATCAAAAGGTCATTCATTCAGTCTAATCATCTGATCTAACTATATTATACGGCTGCTATGTTAAATATCCTATATGTTATAATTAATACAATTACTCTGCCCATCAACAAGTAACAAGAATGGACTAATGAAATATCGTGTATCGACAAAAAACATTTAAAAACGATGGTATTTTATAAATACACTCCTGATTTGTGGTGTGAAATAATCTGTGATGCGTATTATGAGATTATTATTTCAGGCGAGTGATAACCCTTTAACGTTTTATCACAGCGAATAAGTTAAGTTTTTTCTTTGTTTTTATTTAAATGGAAAACATGGTAGTCGTATACGTTTTTGACTAGAAAAACAGTTTAAATATCGAATAAGTTTTAAGAAATAGAAAAAAGAAAGCTCTAGTAACGTTAGTATTGTTTTGTGTTGGTTCCAAGTGTAGCGATTTGGAACTGTTTACACTAAATTTCATAATTCCATTCTTCCCACTGACACATCGTCTATAGATCTGATTTCTGGCGAATAAATGATACAGATTTTCATTCATCTATCTACTACTGGAAGTATCTTGAAGTTGCTTTCTTATTTCGAGTGATAAAACATTTTAGCCACATTTAAGAGGATGTCATATTTAGCAAATACTCAATTGAGTAGGTTATGTTGGCACAGAGGATCGAAAAGATAACTGGATAGGAGAAAAAAGTTAAATCACAAAAATACGGAACTCCGAGCAAAGTTCAAAACGGAAAGTCCCTAATCAAATGGCAAATCAAAAGCTGAAACACATCAAACGATTGGGTAACAACTGTTATATTCCTGATTTTATACAGGCATTTTCTAATGTTGAAAATGGTGGATTAAACCTGGTTTAATAGCTAGCTATAAATGTGTTTTACGCGGTCTGAAGGTTGGATACTGCATCCAATGAATGTTCTCATTCAGATCAGATGTGATTGTGTACAAAGCAGTCAAATAGACGCCTTTGCTAATACCAGACTGTTAGAGAAGTTTAAGAGACTATGATTCTGTACGCATATGCGTTAGTTGTCCCTTTGCCTTAAAATTCACATCGTACACTTTTCTTATTTTCAACATTCTAAATATATAAGGAGGTGTGATATGATTGCAATTGAGACAACTATCCACCAAAGTTAAAATTTAAGCGGATGTAAGCAATTATTGTTGTCTTTGTTCTTTGATTAATAGTTCAAATTTAAAAAGCAAGACCTCGCCTATTTTCATATTCCTCAGCATGCCATGATCCACCTAATGCATAAGCCTATTTCGGTTCGTTAAGCTTAATCAGTAATGGATCCGCAAACTTTAAAATAAACAACATAAACGGTACCAATTTTATTGCATCATGTTTTACAAAGGATGCAAAGGATGAGTGGTAACATGTGAATACGGAGAGGAGGAAGGAACCAAACCTTATATTACATTTTAATGCTCAAGACATTCTTGATCTTGACGTATAGCATAGCCATCTCTCTTTCTTTGAAGACCGTGTGTCTATTGCGTGACTCATGCTTTTGTACAGGCAAATTCATATTAAAGATATATTTGACTTTAAGATCACAGAAGCAGTGCCAATATCACCTGAATTGATAAGGACCATTTCAAAAAGTATGTCAATCTTTACGTAATTTGTAAAAGTTGTCCACGTTTTAAAAGCCTGACGATAACCAAAAACCGAAAGTTTAACAGAATTTGGCAACTTTTGAGTATTTATCTAAAGATATATAGGAAAGATATTCATACGACAGACCAACATTATGTTTGAGCTGAAGTTGTTTATTATCTATCTGGTACATACTAGTTTATTTTGATTTGTAATGTCGTTCGATGAATTTTCAAACACATGAACAATTGATAACGTTGTATCAAAATGACTTCAACATTTAGCGCCGAATTATATTTTGATTGTATCAAAACCTGATGAAATATTTGGGCAATCTACACGATAATCGAAAAGGCTATATAAATGAATAGGAATGAAAGAAGTTACCTGTTTGCATATGTGGAGCAGGATCTGCTTACCCTTCTGGAGCACTTGAGATCGCCTTCACTTTGTGGCGGGGTTTGTGTTGCTCAGTCTTTACTTCTTTTTGTGTTTTGTAGACTGATGATTTTGTTTTATCAATTTTTTTGGGCATGACTTTGACTATACATGTTTTATCCTCTTAAGTATAATTCAGTCCAGTTCAGTTTGAACATGGTTTTGTTTAATCATGTCAGTTAAGTTTGAAAATCGTTTTAGATTAAAAAGATTCATACATGTACAGTTTTATTCAGTTTGATATTAAGGAAGTTCGCTACTCCTGTTTTTGATATAGTGTCAGATACTCGGAGTCCTCTAGTTATATCCATGTAGTGCTGATAAATATTTCCCCCGGTAACCCCTTCTTTTCTTTTCATTTAAGAATTGAATGCTTCTTTTTGTAAATTTATTGGGTTGTAAAAGCGTTGACCGAAGTACATTTTGTATGAAGAGCGGAAGCGCTTCATTCTAAAAATGTACGCACGGTCAACGCTTTTACAACCCTATAAAGTTACAAAAGAAGCATTCAATACCTATAATGACATTTTTTTAGCTATGATCAAGAAAAAACGAATTTTATATTGTTTTCATTTAATTCACCTGTGCACTTTATTGTGGGACCACGTATTATCATGAATGAAAAGTTTTATTGAGTGATACAATTGCTTACGGAATAACACGTGATGTGCTGTTAGCTAATCAGAATAAAGTATTATAATGAAACATACATTTAATGTAATTATAATTTTATAACATATAGTTTAAAAAAAAACGTATTTGAAAATTTTATTAAATTCTTGTTTTTTTTTTCCAAAGTTTTTGAAAGAAAAAAGGTGCAAATGTTAAAGGTATGAACAATCTAGAGAGAATAAGGTAAACTATGTGCTTTGCTATGTGCTTTGTCTATAACGGTTAGCCATTTGCTTTGCCATGTGGAGCAGGATCTGCTTACCCTTCTGGAGCACTTGAGATCGCCTTCGCTTTGTGGCGGGGTTTGTGTTGCTCAGTCTTTACTTTTCTTTTTGTGTTTTGTAGACTGATCATTTTGTTTTATCAATTTTTTTTTTGGCATGACTTTGACTATACATGTTTTATCCTTTTAAGTATAATTTAGTCCAGTTCAGTTTGAACATGGTTTTGTTTAATCATGTCAGTCAAGTTTGAAAATCGTTTTAGATTAAAAAGATTCATACATGTACAGTTTTATTCAGTTTGATATTAAGGAAGTTCGCTACTCCTGTTTTTGATATAGTGTCAGATACTCGGAGTCCTCTAGTTATATCCATGTAGTGCTGATAAATATTTCCCCCGGTAACCCCTTCTTTTCTTTTCATTTAAGAATTGAATGCTTCTTTTTGTAAATTTATTGGGTGTGAAAAGCGTTGACCGAAGTACATTTTGTTTGAAGCGCGGAAGCGCTTCATTCTAAAAATGTACGCACGGTCAACGCTTTTACAACCCTATAAAGTTACAAAAGAAGCATTCAATACTTATAATTAATTTTTTTTAGCTATGATCAAGAAAAAACGAATTTTATATTGTTTTTATTTAATTCACCTGTGCACTTTATTGTGGGACCACGTATTATCATGAATGAAAAGTTTTATTGAGTGATACAATTGCTTACGGAATAACACGTGATGTGCTGTTAGCTAATCAGAATAAAGTATTATATTGAAACATACATTTAATGTAATTATAATTTTATAACATATAGTTTAAAAAAAAAACGTATTTGAAAATCTTATTAAATTCTTGTTTTTTTTCCAAAGTTTTTGAAAGAAAAAAGGTGCAAATGTTAAAGGTATGAACAATCTATAGAGAATAAGGTAAACTATGTGCTTTGTTATGTGCTTTGTCTATAGTCTGTTGACATGCCATTTTGTTGTGTTTTTTAGTTGACATAGTTGTTTGTTTAATAGTGATTAAGATAATAACTCAATATTGCCTGCTTTACCAAATTTTGGACATTTTTTATATAATAGTTCTTGAATAACTTGTCATTATCGTGATATATGGACTGTCCTACGGGCTGTCCATATATCACGATAATGACCAGTTATTCAAGAACTATAATATTTATTTCATTGAGAAACCATGTTTTTAAAAGAATTCATAAATTCAAATTGTTCAAAGTAACCTAAAGTGTATATATTTTATCTAAATTTATTTAAGAAAAGAGTGAAGACCGGTCATAGTTTTAAATGACTATAAGTCACTGCCATTCATTTCAGTGCAATTTTATATGAAATACAAAATAAAGTTTTCTATAATTTTATGAGTAACAAAAACATATGGTTAACAATTCAACAACAACTGTAATATAAAATGAAAACAGGAAAATGTTCAACTGGAAAAAATCCACATAGTACATGTATAAATTTAGTCTTTAGAAACATAGAAATTAAAGACTCCACCGGACACATTTTGAATATTAATGCTATGATCATTTCTGTTGCTCATGAACTCTTTTCTTGAGTAATTGTTTTGCACATTATTTTGAAAATAACTAATTTCTTTCAGTACTTGATCAAAGTCTGCAGAATCACTGATAAAACTGTCATCGAGAAAATCAATATCATCAAGTTGCATACATGTGCTAGATGTATTAGTGTTTTGAACAGTTTGTCGTACTGCTGCAACAGTTGTTGGTGCTCTAATGGCAACAACATTTCCTGTCGAAGGAGAAATGTTATTGACACTGCTTATTGCATTGTTCTCAGTAGACGGTACATGTGTATCTCTATATGTGGATATAACACATGTGGTATATATTTTGGTATATACTTTTGATAAACCAGCACAATTTGAGATTTTTGCCATTAATGCACCTAAAGTATTGTTCAAGTCAGGAATATGACAGTTCTTGTCCATTCGTTTTTGATGCGTTTTGTTATTTGATTGTGCCATGTGATTATGGACTTTCCCAATTGATCTTCCTCTAAGTTCAGTATTTTTGTGATTTTACTTTCTGCTATAGTATTGTATAATGATGACGCAAGAGCTTTTGACATCTTTTTCTTTTTCTTTTGTGGTAGTGTCCCTTGAGTAACTTTCAATACTTTGTAGTGAATTGTGCTTAGATACAGTTTTAATTTTTCTGTCCTCAAAACCACTTTCACTCAGAGTTGTTATAGATGTTGATCGGATGGAGTGATTGGTATATACTTTTGATAAACCAGCACAATTTGAGATTTTTGCCATTAATGCACCTAAAGTATTGTTCTCTAACCATGTCTCATCTGCTGTATGGTAATTTGGTCGCGGACGCTAAAAAAGTACATTACATCTATGGTTCAATTTCCCGAAATAAAAAGTGTTAAACGCAACTGGATACAAGTCGCTATCTTTTTCTTCGTAAATTACTCCACCAGACGAATCCTCTACATCAGTGCGATGATTTTTTGTCAATTCTGATCCATTTTTTTTTATGTATTTTTGACTATCAACAACATAGGAAGTTTTTGAAAGTTCTCTCAGTCTTTCCCTTCCTCTACGGCAGCAAAACATCATTAGATCAAACCAAACCTTTCTGATAAGGACTACTGGATCTGATCTTCATCATTAATCACAGGTTTGTGGGTTACATCACCAAGTCCACTTTTTTTCAAGTCTATACAAACAGCCTCAAAAATAGCCTTACTACGGTTAAAATTTTCACCGCTGATAATATTGATCTCCCGTCTACGTGGCAGTTCAGTGTAGTACCTGAAAAATAATGACACATATAAATACACATACAATTCACTAGATTTTGTACATTTATCATGATTATAGTATATGTAAAAAGTACATGAATTAAAGCTAGTTATTCAAATTCAGCTGCAGTGTACACCCACAAGAATAAGGGCCTTTTAAAGCTGACTATGGGGTATGGGATTTGCTCATTGTTATCAATTTTGGTGTCAATTTGTGGAGAGTTGTTTCATTTGCAATCATACTACATCTTCTTGTTTATATATCTACCCAGAAAATTAAAGGAACGTGCCTGGAGAACATGTAAAGAAATTGATTCGGGTTTTGAATGCATTGATATTTAAAATTATCAACACACAAAGTAACATAATTATATATAAAAAATGCACTTGCACGAATATAAATAAAGTTCCAGACTGGCAAACAGTAAACATTCCCAATGCAACTCGAGTGTAACTACCTTTGAATGCCGGCTCGTATTGACCTCAACTTTGGACAGCATACTTTTCTCCATTATTGTTTCTTAGTGATGGATAAAACTTTTCAAGCAGTTGATCAAGAGCATTGTCGGGTAGCAGGTCAATGGCCACGATCGTCTGATAGTTCGCCGCTGCCATGCAATAGTCATGAAAAGTCTTGACTGCAAAGTTGTCGGCTGCTTTGGTGCTCTCGGCATTCTTGTTGCTGAGAAGTTTATCTCTGTCAGCTTCAGAAATTATTGCAAAACGTTCATTATAGTTGTCTGCAGTAGCAGACGATTCTTCCACTTTCCCAACAACTGTCAACTGTAAAAAAGTCTGAATCGCGATTGCGTTTTATTACGTTACGTCACTCAAATAGACAAACCACGCCCCACCGGTCATTATCATGTAAAAGTGGTTGTTAATGACCGGTTTTCCGGTCCTTTTTGTTTTGTTAATGGAATCAATTACTAAAGAATAAAGAATATTATTTCATATCGGTTGAGAATACTATTCTATTATTGGATAAAAAGGGGTCACATGACATTCATTATTCTTCAGTAATAAATTCCATCGGTCATTAACAAAAAAAAACCGGACTTCACTCTTTGCCATAGAAATCGTACAACTACTCGAGTTCGCTTTAGGCATTTTGAGTTGATGAGAATTTTCCAAAACAAGGTTTCTCAATGAAGTAAACATAATAGTTCTTGAAAAACTGGTCATTATCGTGATACATGGACTGCCCGTAGGACAGTGGTATTGACTACGACAGCGATCATGACCTCGCTTTCGGCTCAGTCATAATCGCTATCCTAGTCAATACCACTGTCCTGTGGGCAGTCCATATATCACGATAATGACCAGTTTTTCAAGAACTATTATATAAAGTAAAGCTTATTTTTAACCGATATGAAATAATACCTATTATTGTCTGTTTGCTTTGGTCACACATTATTGCCAATACAAGGAATTTAACGGGACTGTCATACAAGTGAGAGGTTAAGTTAGCTGTAATACCATGTTCAATGATGATCCATCAGTTTCTACCTAGCTAAATGTCTGTATCAAGTCAGGAATATTACAGTTGTTTTCCATTCGTTTGATTTTGATTTTGCCATTTGTTAAGGAACTTTCCGTTTTTGAGTTTTCCTGTGACTTCGGTATTTTGTTATTTTACTTTTTACATACCTTATATCTTTTCTTTTCCAAATATGCAAGTTTAAAATATGTCAAGATTTGCTATATATATCATGAGAATACTACAGACTTAAACATAGTATATAATATGGTCTTGGTTTTTTGTTTAAATGCTGAATATCGTCCACCGTCGAAAATAAATTGAGAAGAGTGTCGTCAATTTATAGTTGCTTTTTCATCCTTTGGTAAAAATTTGTGTAAACGGGAGAAATCTGACAAAAAGTCACTAAATTCCTATTTGAATAAATGTCTCAATATTGTTGATATTCGCATATCACATTGCGAAAAAGGATTTAGAACTACATAAAAGAATAAGTAATACGTCCATCTCTAGGATTAAAAACAAGTTATTAGGACGGTTTTGTGTTCGTTCCGGCCGATAAAGCAGCCACCAATGTGGTGATACAATGCATGACGTAAATCCCCCACGGAAATTAAGAATTAAATTATACATTCAACGACATTCAGGGCCGTACGATCCATAGTGAGTCATATAGTAAATAATTATGTCACAACCATAGCTCAGCTTAAGGCCTCTCCTGAGCCCCACTATAGATTGGCTACCTAAACTACACAAAAAAAAAAATGTATACTATCGTTTCATCTCGGCCTCTAGTTAGTGTTCTACTACTATAATTTCAGTGTCTTTAACGAATTCCTTATAAACTACTATCAAAGAACTGATAATTATTTTTGTAATAAAACATATGAAAATAGTGGAATTAATCATTTTGGAGTGTAAAAAAAATATTTGGATGGTTTAGATAAATTATATGCTTTTGATAGTCCTTTTGATTCGGTTGACAGTTTTGACTTTTCCGCTCTTTACATTTCACTTTCACACAATTTTATCAAACAAAAGTTTTCCTATTTAATCAACTGGTCGTTTGATAAATCTAATTGCAAATGTTTTTGCTGCAACTCTTGTAAGCCTTTTTCTCAAACGAAAAATGTATGTAAATGTCCTAGATATACTTACTGGGGTGTGATAAGATGATTCAGCCATGAATTTTCTCCGGGAAAACATTTATGAACGTTTCGGCATTAAGTTTATCGACAGATTGTAGATATTCCTATTGTCACCAATTGTGCCCCTTTGACTTGTTCCTGTACTGTTATGAATAACAGTTTATGGCCAAACTCAGTAAAGATCCGTCTAAATTTTATTTAACTGACAAATTCAACAACACTTACTGTTATCTTGATTCTTTTCGTTAAACAATCAAGAATTCTCTAAGTATACTGCCGAAATTTACCCACAGCAATTTACTTTCAATAAATCAAAAGTATCATTTCCTAGATTCATGCAGATATTTCAATTTTACACAAGAAACTTTACACAAAAATTTCCAACAAAAGGGATGATTTTTCTTTCCATATTAGTAATTTTCCTTTTTTGGACGGCGATGGTCCTCTGGCATTGCACAAGGTCATGTTTTTCTCTGACTGTAAATGACGTCTTTATCCTAAATTCATTGGATGTTGGGTGTGAACTGATTGATATTTAATCTTAGAAACATGATTTTTTTTTCGTTAGTTGTTATAGCATTGAACTATATAGCTGTCAGTTACTGTGAGTACTCTCAGATCTCTACTTAGTGTGCTATTTGTTCTTAGGGATGATGGATGGATAAATACCCTACCACGTCCGGTCTGAGGGTTTTCTTTCTTCTTTGTATTGATCTGATGAGTTAAGCCTTTTCAACTGATTTGTATAGTTTGTTCTTATGTGATACTGTTACACCACTGTCCCATGTTAGGGGCGAGTTGAGTGCTCACAAACATGCAAAAACCCGCCAACATGCAACATCAGGAGCCTGTTGTTCAGTGATTGTCGTTGGTTCATCTCTGTCATATTTGTTTTCCGTAGATTGGTTTGTTATAAATTAGGCCGTTAGTTTCTTCATATTGAATTGTTTCATATTTTTCATGTCGGGAACATCTAAAGCCGACTATACGATATTGGTTTTATCATTGTTGAGGTCGCACGATTGCATTTAATTGGTTTCATCCATTTAATTTGAAGTTTGCTGGATAGTTGGTCTCATTGGCAATCATACCTCATCTTCCTTTTTATACAAGACCAAACAATAATTGAAAAACGAGATTAATAATTCTCTCAATCTGTGAGACGGGAACAGTTTTTTTTTCTTTAAACATGTTCATATAGATTAAGAGGTGTCTGTTTTAAATTTTTGAAACTACCCCGATGTCATGGAGGATATGTGCTCATGTTAAGTGTGGAAGGTAGTCGTTTCCATCCCTGACAGGAGCAAACCAGTCTTGGTAATCGCCTTGGAGGATATGTGTTCGAGTTAAGTGAGGGAGGTAGTACGTGGGTTCGATCCCTGACAGAAGCAAACCATACTTAGTAATCGCCTTGGAGGATATGTGCTCGCGTTAAGTGAGGGGGTAGTACGTGGGTTCGATCCCTGACAGGGGCAAGCCATACTTGGTCATCACATGACATGTGCTGCTTATTAGCTACGCACGTTGAACGTATTAACTAGGCAGTGGCTGAAAATTGTGCACGCATTTGGTGACATGTCTTCGATGCCCCTCAAGGGGTGGTCCAAGTGATCACTTAATCACAAATTATTTGCCAATATAATCACATAATCATTATTTTTTTTTTAAACAAGATAATCAAAAACCCCATGAGGAGGCTCGTCTTTCTGAAGACTCTAACCATGCTTAGACTTATTAAGAAGGGATATAGTTACGATACTGTTGTCAGGTCATTAAAGATTGCATATTTTGGCGTTAATATTGATTCACTTCTAGGGTCTTTGCATCGGAACTAAACACATGTATTCAAAAACCAGTTGTTGGCATGACACGGGTTATGTTCTTCTCATATATGTTATGATGGTATGATACTAAACCCCTAACGGGAAGGATTGTGCCTGATGTTCATATGATGAAATCATAATCTTTCAGTCAGTTTAATTGAAGTCTGGAGCTGGCATGTCAGTTAACTGCTAGTAGTCTGTTGTTATTTATGTATTATTGTTATTTTGTTTATTTGCTTTGGTTACATCTTCTGACATCAGACTCGGACTTCTCTTGAACTGAATTTTAATGTGCGTATTGTTATGCGTTTACTTTTCTACATTGACTAGAGGTATAGGGGGAGGGTTGAGATCTCACAAACATGTTTAACCCCGCCGCATTTTTGCGCCTGTCCCAAGTCAGGAGCCTCAGGCCTTTGTTAGTCTTGTATTATTTTGATTTTAGTTTCTTGTGTACAATTTGGAAATTAGTATGGCGTTCATTATCACTGAAATAGTATATATTTGTTTAGGGGCCAGTTGAAGGACGCCTCCGGGTGCGGGAATTTCTCGCTACATTGAAGACCTGTTGGTGACCTTCTGCTGTTGTTTTTTTCTATGGTCGGGTTGTTGTCTCTTTGACACATTCCCCATTTCCATTCTCAATTTTGTTACTATAGTTCACCACGGTTGCCTTATGAATTTTCACGTTTCAAATCCTGCCCAGCGTGTGGATCATGCAAAATCAATATTCATCATTGATATCAAATTAACTCATTTTCTCGTCCCTAATTTACATGAAATATTTGCCAGTGGACATAAAACACATATATACATCCATCCATGTTATTTTCACGTTTATATTACTCGATTCATTTCACTTGACTGGGCGGAGTTTAACCGGTTCGCTCGTAATAAACCAGTCCATCTATAGATAGGTGTTTTAGGATAAACTCATCAATGAAGTGTCCAGTCATTGTTTTGTAAATTCATTTGATGACGCTGATGGGTGATTAGAAATCAGTAATAATTATAACGGCGATCATCCTTATCACACACATCTTAAAATTTACTGCCCTTATGCAAATTAAAACATAAGCTCCGCCCGATCAGTTGAAATAACACTGGTAATACATATACTGATATTCTTATATCAACTGTTATTCGTTTTGACAATTTCCATATAACTCAACTGAATAATTTTGGCACAGTGGTACTTTGAATCGGAATATGAAATCAAAACTGAGGGTCACCATTTTTGTTTTTTTGTAATTTTTATAAAAAAACGTCAATTTTGGTGACGAATTTTGTAAATATATAGGGATAATGCATTTTTGTTAACTCAGTTTGTTTTTTTTAATTTTTCAATGGATGGCTGTGTTTTTATATACGAAGAAAGACTAAAAACTAACATAATATTCAGGATTGTATACTGATTCCATGCATGTATAGAAACACATATGTCACCATCCTTGTTTTTTAGATACATTGCTTCAAAGTTGACCGATACGCTTAGAATATGACAATAAACGTGTGACATTAATGGATACAGAATAACGTTATTTTTATTCAGAGGTATTGAAAAACAAAAATATGTAACGGGATCTGAACGGTGTTTGTTATTTTATTTTCATTCTTTCTTTCAGAAATTCCCTAATAATTCAATATAACATTCGACCGATTTAACTTTATTTCGTCCTAACTGGGTGCACTTTTAACTTTTTAGAACTGAATACTCAACTTGATCCAACTAAACTACACAATGATGATGTCACCGATGTATCCATGCATGAACAAAATAAAGTGCTTCAAAAATGTTATTTCGATAACAGTGATGTTGAAGTAAAATTTGAATTGACTGGTTGGCGGTTGCTTAACGTTCAGTGGCAAATATTTCATGCATTTTCATGGCGCTGCATTACAATTTGAAATAGTTGTGTCTAAACGAAACATTTGATGCAGCTATCAAAAAAAGGTTAAACATTCTGTTAGTTGTGAAAATTATAAAGAAAACCAACATCCTGATAAAAATACACATTCTAAATAAAATATACTTTGTATGATGTAAACGTGTAGGTCGGTGGCGTAGTTAGTCGGATAAATCTTGCAAACTGTATGCCAAATTTCACTTAAATAGACAAAGTTCACCATTCTGTCATTCGTGGAAAATTATTGAATAAATTATCCTAAGAATATAAATGCACCCTCAATATAGGTAAACGAAAATTTGGCGCAATATATTATCAAAATGCCAAATTCAGCAACCCGTCATTAAAAACACCTGAAAAGATGTTCATCTTTATATATGTATATACATGTACTAACACCAGATACATAATTTAAAAGTTTAAGTTTAAAAATTGTAGTCATAAGAATCTTCCATATAAACCCTATATACAGAGTGAGGAACAGACTGTCGAACGGACACGGATAAAACAATATGCTCCCAGCATTTTGTCAAGGGAGTAAACTATATATTACTATTAGCATGTATGATGATTTTCTATTTTATAAATCATTTGGTGACAAAATATCTTTTTGAATAAGTTGTTCATAGTGGAATGGGTATTGGGAGATCTCAAATGTAGCAGCGTAAGCAAGCTAACACCGAAGTCATGTGGTCTTTGATGGAAACTAGGATGGAAAGTTGTCTCCTTGGCAACCATACCACATCTCCTTATTTCATAATGGATTTCGTTTTCTTCTGAAATACAATAAATATAGAGACTAACAAATACATGCTAGGAGACTGAAATGTGTTGCTGGTTTTTTTTATAATGTGACATTTGTTGTGAACATGTGATGTTATAATGTGATTGATTTAATACTTGCCATACTAAATATACTTATTAAATTTCCAATTCAAAGGACCAATGAATCTTTACTAAAACTATAAATTAGCAGTAAAACAATACTCGTCTATCCTACATTAGTCACGTGTTATCTAGATGTTTTTGGTTTTGTGTGCCGTTAATTCGCCAGTTGCTGTTTTATTGTATATCCCACATTTCAATTTATGCACACACAGAAATAACAACACTTTTAATTCACATAACCACTTGTTTACTTGTCCTTATAACACTGTGAATACTCTCTGGATTTTCCCGAAGCCTATGTGAGTAATATGCAACTCCCCCTAAAGGCACTTTTGCTAATCGTCTGTGAGTCGTTTTGTCTCCCCCACTTTGTGCAAAGGTGCGTTTTTTTATCAGCTGTACCTGTACATCACGTCGAACTTAAACACCAAAAACACACACATCGCAGAGGATCAAAGTGCAAATTAATATCAATCTAAAGTGAGGGGATGAACAGCTCTTCAGGGAGGTGGATGGTGGGGGGGGGGGGGGGGGGGAAGAAGGCGGGGCGGGAGGTTGGAGACAAAAAATTGGTGGGATAGAAAAAAAAGATTCTAAAAGTGGGAGGTGGGAGATAGGGGCGGGAGTTAGGAAAAAGGGTACCCCCTGTCCACCCTTCTCAAATCAATATGATTTAAAGATCTCTTTGGATATTTGTCCCCCGCGCGATAAATTGTGTGGGACATAGAAATACCGGGCGTCCGGGCGTTTGTCCGTCCGCGGTCTTTTTAGCTCTCTCACGTGTACAATTCTTACCAGATTTTTTATAAAACTAATATATTAGGTTAATATCAGCATCGCCGCTGACAAGTTTGAAAATCAGTCTTTATTTTTTAAAGAGTTATACGCCCTGGAAATATTAATTTTATGGAAAATTGCATTTGTAAGCGCTCTCGCGTGTACAATTTTTGACAGATCTTTAAATAACTTATATCATTTATATTGAAAGTTTATATCAGCATTGTCCTGGATAATTTCGATAGTCAGTGCGCCGATCAAATGTTTTAAAAGATGTATGCCCCTATGAAATATCAATTATATCGAAAATTACATTGCATATGCTCTCAAGCCTTTATTTCTCAATTGACGATGTTTATAAAAATAAATCAAAGAACAAGCAAATTTGTTTAAGTTATAATGACCTTTGATAGATATAATATATACAACGCGGGAAAAAAGGGCGCGATTGGAACTCTATTCTTTGTATCTTTTTGCCTTTTGAATAAATAGGATAATGAAAATATTTTTTTTTTTTTGCGTTCATAACGCTTTTCTGAATTTACCTCCATCGAAGCTACGGACATTCGTTTATTGAGGGGCCACAGGTTTTTAATGAATCGTTTGATTGTAAATTTCGAGAAAAATAATTATTTCAGAATGGAATTGAAAGTAAAAAATGTAACGGGATCTGAATGATTTAATTTTATTTCGTCCCAACCAAGTACACATTTAGTCTTGACATCCCAAGCCTTTGTTAACTTTCTCCTTATTCCGATGTTCTGTCCTGTATAGACTGTACTTATACGATTACAATGCTAGTAGTTTATTTTAAACAAGCTTCCGAAATCTTATAGGACTTCTTCTGTACAGTCCAATTAATTTTACAGTTTACACTTGAAAAATAGCCGGAAAGTGGTTCGGCCAAATAGCCAAGTTCAACTACCCTCCTTTTTTCATTCCATGCAAGCAAACCATTTTCTGTCTGACTTTATACGTCTGCCTGTATGGTGGTCCCCCCCCCCCCCCCCCACCCCACAAAATTCTATCGGTATTCTTTTCCAAATAAATTTACTTTTACTATTTTGCTAGCGACGTTTTTCGATGACCATTAAACGCAAATGGGCTTCTAAGCGGAATTGTGGTACAATTCCCCGTATTTTCACACATTTCGTTTCTATAACGAAGCAATCCAATGTAGGGGTTAATTGGCAAACATGTTTAATGGCACTACATGGATAAAACCAGAGGATTTCGAATATCTGGCAATAATTCTAAAACAAGAGGAGTGAGCATCCTTAACTTAACGAATATCTGGCAAAAATTCTAAAACAAGAGGCGCGAGCATCCGTTACTTAACGAATATCTGGCAAAAATTCTAAAACAAGAGGTGCGAGCATTCTTAACTTAACGAATATCTGGCAAAAATTCTAAAACAAGAGGTGCGAGCATCCTTAACTTAACGAATATCTGGCAAAAGTTCTAAAACAAGAGGTGCGAGTATCCATATACATGTATCCTCTACTTTTCTTTCCAGTAATTGATTACATATAGTTTTAAATGTTATCTTTGAAAATCTTGTAAAATCCTTGTTATTTTTTCATCGCTTTTGAAAGAAAAGAAGGTGCTAGCCTAATGTTAAATGCATGCAAAATCTAAAAAGAGAATTGTTTCCCGCCAAATGTTCAATGGATTATATCTCGAAAACAAGCATTTTTTTCTGCTTTTTTAGTATCTATATTTATATAATTATCAATTTATAACAGTCTTTAAAAAAGATGTTATTTTGAAACAGAGTAGCGAACATCCTTAACAATGCTTTTCTGCAAAATATTTATTACGGTTTTCACCTGCAGAAATTTTTTAGGCATAGCTAGGCTACGTTTCATTCCCCTGCGTCTATTCAACCCTTGGTAGAAAAGACGGGATGTATACATCAAACATGGAGTGGAACTTCCTTTTTACTGGGTTTATATATATAAAACATATTGCTAAAATGGTAAAATTTTAATTTCACAGTATGGCATGTATATTAGGTATGAATTATTTGATTACAAGTAAATCACAACATGCTCTGATGAGTTTATATTAAAACCTTGTACACCATGACCATGTACACAGGAAGTTGAATGGTTACTACACCACAGGAGTTCAAATGTTTTGAAATAAAATATAAATAACTCTTTAAATTTGTATCGTATAAATGATAAGGGTTTATTAAAGGGGGTGCTGTTTCGGAATGGTGTGAGGCTATGAACACAAACGCAGTTCCATTCTACATATTTAATTGGCCACATCATAACAAGAGAATGCCCATGCTACGTCAGCAATTTATTTATTAGTACATTTTGGTTGTGCAGGTCTATCTAAATGTCATCGGGGCGTTTTTTTAGAGAGTGGGCCGAGTTTGAGGCTTGTTTAGGGGGGTATCAATATCCCATATCCCATTAAGTTTTTATCCCAATATCCCGTATCCCTATAATGTTTACCCCTAATATCCCAGTAATTATTTTTTACAAATATCCCATATCCCTAAAACTATTTGAAATATCCCAAAAAATCATTATAAATTCATTCCCAAGCCCATTTTTTTCCCTAATCATCACAACGTCAACAATTTTGACTCTGGTAAAACAAACTGTGTTAAAGGAAATTTAGTGCATACTTCTAGTGTTAAATAAGAAGATACAATGTATGTGTCCAAAGAAGAAGTGTTCCATCTTAGAGCCTTGTATAACAATCTCTTTTATGTGATGTTAAACGATAAATTTAGTGTAAGGGGTCTAATTTCAGACTTTTTTTTAATTGTTCAAACCGTGATGCATATGATTGTAAAATATAATTTTGATAGCATTCTTCTTTCATTGATAAGAAACTTCATCCTACACATTAACCTATGTTGGAAAAAACAGAAGGACGCAACCCTGTCTCTTGTCCAAGATTGCTCTGACATCCAATGGCTGTTTTGCCAGACAAGCTGAAACTGTGGGACGTCAGAGCACGTCCATATCAAACAGTGGATATTTAGCATGCAAGTTCAATAATTCAAAATTTAACACAAGAAAGCTTTCTGCTAATGTACCTACATTACACTTAACTGTTGCAATACTTTTACAGCAGGCAAAATTTGCACAGCCCTTGTTTTGCAAAGAAATAACACATTTGACTCTGTGATCTTGAACCTAATGAATTACATGTACATAGATCCCAATATTTTTGTTACTTTTTTTAATTTCCTTCCTCACAACACCAGTAATAGAAAAAACATTTATTAATTTACATTGGTTATTTAGTAATTATTCGTTATTAACATAGTTTATACAGCGAAATATCTACTTTTTGATATGGGACGTGCTCTGACGTCCCTCAGTCCTAGCTTGTCTGGCAAAACAGCCGTTGCACATCAGAACAATCTGTAAAACATGGAGACCTCTGAAGATCCTCGCCACGCCACGTAAAAAATAAGAGGTAAAACACTATAAAATATCCTGTAATCATATAAAGCATCAAAACAAATGAAAACATTGACAACAATAAGAAAATTATCAATACATATGAGCATATAAGATATAATATAAAAAAAGATGGGGTATGATTGCCAATGAGACAACTCTTCACAAGAGACCACGTGACACAGAAATTAACAACTATAGGTCACCGTACGACCTTCAATAATGAGCAAAGCTCATACCTCATAGTTAGCTATAAAAAGACCTGAAATGAAAAATGTAGAACAATTCAAACGAGAAAACTAACGGCCTAATTTATGTATAAAAAAAATGAACAAAAACAAATACAATGTATGTAACACAGCAACAAATGACAACCACTGAATTAAAGACTCCTGACTTTGGACAGGCACATACATACAGAATGTGGCGAGGCTAAGCATATTTGCGGTATCCCAACCCTCCCGTTAACCCTTGACAGTAGTGCAACATAAGAACGAACTATACAAATCAGTTGAAAAAGGCTGAACTCATCAGATGGATACACATAGAAATACATCTAACAAAAACAGAGAGTGGACGTGACCGAGGACTTGTACATCCCATCAACAAAAGACACTAAGTACAGATCTGAGAGTACTTGCAGTTACTGACAGCTAGTTCAAAGCCAATTACAACTAATAAAAAGTAATGCATCTGAGACTAAATTATCAATCATTATACACATCCAACATCCAATGGCACGGTAAACAACATCTCCGTAAAAATGAGGATGTGCTATCCCGTTTGAAATAAAAAAAATGTACAGGTAGAACCAAACTTCAAAACCAAATCTAGAATTTAGTAAAGATTTTAAGTGATTTGTGGTAACTAAATCCCTAACTTAATACTATTTACCAGTAATACATAGATTTCGTTCATTAAAATCCAAAACGTTACAACAGACACAGGCATAGCGGATGTGTTGTGATATACAAACACTGTAAGATAGTGTCAAAGGAACATCACCATCCAAAAAAGGAAAATAAACAATAAGGAACGAAGTATGGAAAGCAAAACAAATACTTTTCAAAATTATCAGTACACATGGTGAGCATATAAATTTTGAAAATAGATCAATACTTTTCGATTGGGTTTGGATGACTTTTAAATAAAACGACCATTAACTCAATTAAAATCAACAAAGCATTAAAATGACCTTTAATATTAAACTTTTTGGGGCAATTTTATCAAGTGAGATGTAAATATTTCTGTACTTAACTTTTAAATTCAACTTTTTTTTTTCATGTTGAAAATTCAATATCCTTATAAATGCATCAATATCCCATATCCCATTTACTTTTAGGACAAATATCCCGTATCCCTAAAATTAAAATGGCAAATATCCCGTATCCCAATATACCCTATACAAGCCTCAAGTTTGTGAAAAAATGGGGCGATTAGCTGTGGGGCGATTTGCCAGTGGGGCGATTTGTCATGGATTCTCCTCAATGAACACAAATTTTTCAAAAGAAAGGAATTTTTGCAACAGTAAAAAAAAAACCCTCTTACCTGCCAACATTTCAAAATGGCCATGGAGGTGTTATGCGCAAGATGGCTCTCATAGTTTTACAAAACCTTTAAAGGGGCCTTCGAATTAATATTTTAACCGGTTTTTTGTGACAAAAATGTCGGTTATTGTTTTGGGGATGTACGGCGGGCGGTCGGGCGGCCGGGCAGTTTGGCAGTCGGGCGGCCGGTCGGGCGGCAATCAAATGTTGTCCGTGCATTAATTCATGAACCGTTCAGCCAAAGCTTTTATAATTTTATATGTTGTTACTGATGACAAAATAGAGGTCAAGTTCAATAATGACGATTTTGACTTTTACCATTCAGGCATTATGGTTCTTGAAAGATTGTAAAATGGCGTTTCCATTCACGTTGTTGCATTTACTCATGAACCATTCAATCTAAGCTTTTCAAATTTTAATATGTTGATACTGATGACAAAATGGAGGTCAAATTTGATATTGACGATTTTCACTTTCACCATTCATCAGTAATGGTTCTTGTGATATTGCCAGACACAAATAAATATTAATAAATCCGGTTTGCTGTCGTTGTGACAGCCTCTTGTAATGTTGTAATTTGCGTATTCATACTTTATAAACATATAGCCATTCATATGATGAAGACATAATCTTTCAATCAGTTTAATTGAGTTCTGGATCTGGCATGCCAGTTAACTGCTAGTAGTCTGTTGTTATTTATGTATTTTTGTCATTTTATTTATTTTCTTTTGTTACATCTTTTGACATCGGACTAGGACTTCTCTTGAACTGAATTTTAATGTGCGTATTGTTATGCGTTTACTTTTCTACATTGGCTAGAGGTATAGGGGGAGGGTTGAGATCTCATAAACATGTTTAACCCCGCCGCATTTTGCGCCTGTCCCAAGTCAGGAGCCTCTGGTCTTCAGTCTTGTATGATTTTTAATTTTAGTTTCTTGTGTATAATTCGGTGTTTAGTATGACGTCTATTATCACTGTACTAGTATACAAATTTTTAGGGGCCAGCTGAAGGACACCTAAGGGTGCGGGATTTCTCGCTACATAGAAGACCCATTGGTGGCTGCTGTCTACTCTATGGTCGGGTTGTTGTCACTTTGACACATTCACCATTTCCTTTCTCAATTTTATTGCAAATTGATTGTTTTGTTTTAAATTGTGGACAAAATCATTTTGAAAATTGTTCTTTCAAAATTTCCGTTTAGGAACTTTCATTTGGGAAATCTCCCTCAAATAGTGACAGATGGCAAGAATGCAAACCGTAGGACAGAAAGTCGCAGGACATAAATCATGTAAATACTTGATAATATCATGCATATGGAAATAGATACAAACAAAAAAGGAAAATGTTATAATCACAATTGTCGTTTTCTCAACAAAAAAAAGTTAAGAGTCTGTCTTATTTTGGAATCAATTAAATGTAGATATTTTATACAAATTTCATTTTAACAGTTATGGGCTTATGTATTTTTAGATGAGAAACTTAACGAAACATGGAACAAAAATTAAGCCCTTTTATCATGGTTATAAATGTAGTTGGTTTGAAATACTTCTTCAAGTTAGTATGCAGAATTGAAAATTGGATAATTATTTCTTTGATTAAGTTTATTAAAATCCTTTGATTGGTATTCAAAAGCATATAAAAATAAATTTCTACTAAGAAAAAAATGTGTGATCAAAACTATTTATAATAATAACTTTCTACTAAGAAAACAATGTGTAATCAAAACTATTTATAATAATAATGTTCTACTAAGAAAACAATTTGTTTTGAAATCTATATGATGAAATTATTCATTTTAAAGATTTAAAGCATTAACACATTTTTTTTTGGGAGGAAGTAGGAAGCGGGAGGGAGTTCAGGATGGCTCTGTTCTTAAACATGTCTGTCTGGAAGGTATCATCTGACCTTGACCTCATTTTTATGGTTCAATTGTCAATGTTAAGTTTTTGTGTTTTGGTCTGTTTTTCGAATACTAATAACAATAGGTCAGCTATACTTGGTGTACATGGTGTATGGAAGAATTGTTAGGTGTATATATGTCTGTCTGTTACAATTTATCTGAACTTCCCCGCATTGTCATAGATTTTTTTAAATGTTAAGTTTCTGTAATGCTTTTAGTAAAACCTATATCTTTGCGATTTTCAACATAAAATCAATGGTCAGTAATGCAGATGAGACATTTCAGCGTTTGAACTCTTGTTTTTAAATAGTTCACTAAATTCAAATTATTAACTTGCAGTTAAAACTATAGGTTTTTGTCTCGCCTGAAACGAGAGTCGTGGAAAGCGAGACTGAGATTGCTTTTACGGGGACGGCTTAGCGATGATAGCGTCAACAATTGTTTTAAGATTTCTGCTTTTAAGTTAGTTTAATAGGAACTTGTGATAGACATTAATATTAATATAAAGTGGCATTGCTATCAGTACACATCAATTTGATGACTGTTTCGAGGGACTGACCCCTAGGTCATGGTCCAGCAACTTTGAATAAACTAGCAATTTTCAATGATACGTTTCTGCTTAAGTTAGTTTGATAGGAACTACTTGTAGTAGATCATTGTAATTTTACATTTTGTAATATGAAGTTTCAGTACATATCAGTTTGACGACTATATTGAGGCTCTGCCCCCTTAGTCATGGTCCAGTGACTTTGAATTAATTAGGAATTTTCAATGTTAAGTTTTCTGCTTATTAAGTTAGTTTAAATAGCATGTTCTTATGTTATATTAGATCAGTGATATTTTGAATGAAATGGCATTACTATCAGACTGAGTGCATATCAGTTTGACGACTTTTTCGAGGACCTGCCCTAGGTCAGTTCCAGAAACTTTGGATTAACTAGCAATTTTCAGTGTTAAGTTTTCTGCTTAACATGTTTAAGTTGGTTTCAATTTATAGGAACTTCTTGTAATAGATCATTGATATTTAATATGAAGTTTCATTGCTATTAGTTAATATCAGTTTGACGACTATTTTGAGGCTCTGCCCCTAAGTCATGGTACAGTGACTATGAATTAATAAGCAATTTTCAATGTAAATACAGGAAAACTATGTGGTCAAAAATGTCCAGAATGTGGAGATCAGTACCTACTGTCCATTTACATCAAAATTGTTAGACTAATTCTTATAAGATTTATTACCCTTAAATCAATGTAAATGATAGAATTTTACTCTTTTTTTTCATTTTTTTCTATTATCTTGAAAACTACTTAGGGGCAGAGCCATGACTTAGTGGCAGAGCCTCAAAATAGTAGTCAAACTGATATTAACTAATAGTAATGAAACTTCATATTAAATATCAATGATCTATTACAATAACATGAATAAATAGGGACAACTTTTAATAACAAAAATGATCAGAAGACAAAATCTACCAGTCAGTTAACATGGTCCTAATTGTCAAATGACTTCTTAAAAGAGTTATTGCCTTAAACAGTTTTTTGTTAAATGACAATATTTACAATTTTTAGCTCACCTGGCCCAAAGGGTCTACATTGAATCCGTATTTATATGTGACCTTCAATTTAACCCCCAAGCAAGAGATGTGTTACGAATGTTCCAGGCATATTAAGCTATCAAAAGGAAAAAAATGACAAAATTGAAAGTTGAACAAAGGTAGACCATATTTTTGAATGTTTCTATCCACAAAAAATCATTCTTTATAAACAGCTTAAAATGAATGATGATTAGCATATTTTTTTAAGCAATAATATGAAATCAAACAGAGCTAGAAAATAAAATGTGATTGCTGAGAAGCTATCTATATCTATTTATATTCATATAAATAAGAAGATGTGGTATGAGTGCCAATGAGACTACGCTCCATCCAAGTCACAATGTTTAAAAAGTAAACAATTATTGGTCACAGTACTGCCTTCAACACGGAGCCTTGGCTCACACCAAAGAGCAAGCTGTAAAGGACCCCTAAATGACTAGTTTAAAACCATGCAAACTTGAAAAACTAACAGTCTAATCTATATAAAATACGAGAAACAAGAAACACTTATGAACCACACCAACAAACGACAACCACAAAACAACAGGCTCCTGACTTGGGACAGGTGCATACAAATGCAGCGGGTTTAAACGTTTTAACAGGCGCCAAGCTTTATGTTAATATTAGCTATAGGTTATATGACAGTTGGTTCTATTAGCTGATTAGGAGGTAATCTTAATGGTTAATTATATGGCGTCTAGACTACATTACACATGAAATGCTGATACATAAACATATTATCCAGTCCATGCATTGTTAATTGTTTATATTAGGCTTTTTGTAACGTGGATGTATACGTTTTAGTATGTTATCAATCAAATATTAGAATTTGAGTCAAATCGGTGAACATCAATTGGACAGTTATTTCCCCTTTAAGAAGTTGTAGCATTAAATGATAATTGTTTATTAATTTTCTTGTCCATCATATACTTTTTATACGCCCGTTTACAGGACGTATTATGGTATAATACCTCTGTCCGTCCGTCCCTCCGTCGTCAACATGTGGGACATTAACTCAAAAACGCTTCAACCAATTTGATAAAACTTTGATGAATTGTTCATATCTATGTATGTGAGCTCCCTTTCATTTTTTATAAAATTTAGATTTTACTTTTCTGAGTTCTGGGGTTTTATTCTTAAATAAAGGGGAGATTTCCAGTTTTTGGAAAATAGCTCATAAAATGCTTTCACCAATTTGCAAGAAACTTTGGTCAATTGTTTATATCTATTTACATGGCAGCTCACGTTTGATTTTTATAAATTTTGGATTTTTATTTCCGAGTTATGGAGTTTTATTGATTAAAAAAAGGGG
Organism: Mytilus edulis; assembly: GCA_019925275.1. Classification (NCBI taxonomy): domain Eukaryota; kingdom Metazoa; phylum Mollusca; class Bivalvia; order Mytilida; family Mytilidae; genus Mytilus; species Mytilus edulis. Next base: position 101,405,354 of record CM034360.1, read on the forward strand.
GATTTTCCAGTTTCGGATAATAACTCAAAAATACTTTCAGCAGTTCTCATGAAACTTTGGAGAATTGTTTATATCTATTGATGTACATGATGTAAGCTCCCTTTCAATTTTTATAAATTTTAGATTTTACACTTCTGAGTTATCAGTCAGAGCTCAGACATAAACAAGTCGATTTTTGTTTTTGACTTAAAGTAGTCAAAACATGTATTGATTATAAAAACGTGTTTGCAATTTTAGACTCATCTAAGTCAGAAAGTAACAGACTTGTTAAGCTCTATTTATGTTGATGAAAAAACTTAATTTTACTTGGAGGCCAAAGTACACCACATATGACAGCAAAAACCTGTCTGAGAGTTCACAAGGACTTGAGCTATCTATATTTAATTATCTAATTAATTGAACATCCTCACTAAACACAGATGTTTTACCTCATTAAGTGTGGTTCCAGGTGGTTGCATTGTAAGGTTAATTAACATTATCTCCGACTCTCATTCATATTTTTCTTTAGAAGACAAAGCATTCTCTTTGAATTTTGTCATTATTTGATTTAGATGCATGACCTCTTTATAAATATGCATGGTCTTGAAGTTAACCAATTTGATAACTTATGGACTTGTAGGAGTCGATATTTGCAACTTCTTGATTCTGGTTAATTATTTCTTGCTTAACAATATGTGACGTATTGTAGTCATAGTTTGTCTTGTATTAAAGGGAGACAAATCCTAAAGCTTGCAAATTTAGACCTCTATAAGCATAATGAGTCAAAAGCAAATTCAGACTAGCTTACATGATTTATTTATGTCTGAGCTCTGACTCCTCTAGTCGGCATGGTGTTGTCAGACTCCACTTATTGGCCATGGTGTTGTCAGACTCTCTAATTGGCCATGATGTTGTCAGACTCCTCTAATTGGCCATGGTGTTGTCAGACTCCTCTAATTGGCCATGGTGTTGTCAGACTCCTCTAATTGGCAATGGTGTTGTCAGACTCCTCTAATTGGCCATGGTGTTGTCAAACTCCTCTTCTTGGTCATGGTGTTGTCAGACTCCTCTAGTTGGCCATGATGTTGTCAGACTCCTCTAGTTGGTCCATGGTGTTGTCGGACTCCTCTAGCTTGTCTAGTTTGCCATGGTGTTGGAACCCCCCCCCCCCCTTTTTATACTGGGTTAGGAAAACCCTTTTAAGAATAGCTGGATCAGCACCTGTTATTTTCAACAAAGAAAAATTACTCCTGCAATTAATATTTAATGTAGTAACTTTAACAAAACATATAATTGTATAAATAAACCAATTTTTCAAGACGTTTCATATATATAGTATGTTCCCTATTGGAATTTTGAAAACAAGGATTTAACAAAACAGCCAATCATAGTGAGAAAAAAATATGTGTGTGAAAGAGGAAGAGTATATTTCATTCATACCTTTCTTATATTTCAGTTTTAAATAAACACAAAGTTAAACTACAAAAGAATTACATGATGTTTGTCCATGGTGTTGACTCCAAAACAGACATAGCTGACCACCTGTATCAGTCTGATGTTTTAAGTACTGAAGAAAAAGAGGAAATTTGTAATTCTTCTCTCACTCAACAGGAAAGTAATAGATTTTATACAACAAATTGATTCGCAAAGGTGGAGATGCATACAAACACCTTCTTGAAGCTGTTAGACATGGAGAATACCATGATGTTGCTTCAGAAATGGAGAAGACAGAATTATCAGATCAAGAAATACAATTGTGTCAAATTGGTAATTATAGCAGATCCTGATTTACTTAGATTATTCCAATATATATCATAAATTTTACATTATAATTATAAACATCTGCCCATTTTCTTATACATAAGAGCATATTGAGTATCTATTCAGAGGCGAAATTTAAGGGGGAAGGGGACCAGCTTTTTATGGTTGATTATTTAGGGAATCACTGAATCATGACTGGAGTGGTTCCCCCTCTCAGGCAGTCAGTGCCCCCTCTCATTATATTAATCTGACACATAATATGCTAAAAAAAAAGTATACAATTCAAGGAAAAAAAGACATGTTTTCATCAATATATGTTCAACTGTAAAAGGAATGATCTAATGTTGGAAACAAACATATTGCTAAATCAGAAAAGAGAGAGTAACTATTAAAAAACTGTCTTTTAATTATTGTCTATCCTGTGACTTCTGTTGCAGAAAGCTCGACAGAGATAGTGATCCGGCGGCGATGGCGTTTGCTTACTTCTTTAAAGCTGAATATTTCAGAAAGTAGAAGACCTGGATCCTTCCTACTTTGCATATAGATGCCTTATGTTAAGAAGTTTCCGTCTGTCATATGTCCATTGTCCTAGTCCTCATTTTCATGGTTCAGTGACTACATTGTCCTGAAAAAAAAGTTAAGATTTTTGTATTTTAATTTCTCTCTTAATATGAGTAATAGGATAACTATATTTGGTATGCGCGTTCCTTGCAAGATCCTCATGCCCGTCAACAGTTTTCACTTGACCTCGACCTCATTTAATGGATCAGTGAACAAGGTTAAGTTTTCGTGGTCAAGTCCATTTCTCAGATACTATAAGCAATAGGTCTACTATTATTTAGTGTATGGAATGATTTTAAGGTGTGTATGTTCAATTGGCAGGTGTCATCTGACCTTGACCTCATTTTCATGGTTCAGTGATTAAAGATGAGTTTTTGTGTTTTGGTCTGTTTTTCTAACACTGTATACAATATGTCAACTATATCATGTATATTTGGTGTATGAAAATATTGTATGATGTACATGTCAGTTTGGCAGGTTTTATTTGACCTCAACCTCATTTAAAGTTCATTGCTCAATGTTAAGTTTTTGTTTTTTGGTCTATTTTCCTTGTACTTTAAGCAATAGGTCAACTGTATATGGTGTATGGAATGATTGTAAGGTGTATATGGCTGTCTGGAAATTAACATCTGACCATGACCTCATTTTCATGGTTCATTGGTCAATCTTAAGTTTTCCTGGTTAAGTTTGTTTCTTAGATACTGTATGCAATAAGTCAACTCTTTAAAGCATGTTATGATTGTAAGGTGTACATGTCTGTCTGGCAGGATACATCTGACCTTGACCTCATTTTCATGGTTCATTGATTAATGTTTTCCTGGTTAAGTTTGTTTCTTAGATACTATGTGCGATAGGTCTACAAACCTCATTTTCTTGGATCTTATTAAGTTTATCGTGTTTATGTGATACTTGTATTTGAGCTTTATATTTAGGACTATCAACAGAAAATCAATGGTTAGTAAAGAAGGCGAGACATTTCAGCGTGTGCACTCTTGTATTTAAAATTTTCTGGAAAGTCCGTTTAAAATCAAAGACAAATAATTATATTGAATTGAAAAGACAAGTTATGTTTTTATGCCTCCACTTTAAAAAAAAGTGGGTGTATACTGTTTTACCTCTGTCTGTCCGTCCGTCTTTGCATCCATCTGTCAGTCTGTCATAAATATGTTTCGTCGCATCTTTTCTCAGGAACTACATTACAAGATTTCTGAAATTTGGTTTCAGGGTTTATATGAGTCAGCTATACCAGCTATACTTTTAGCGGGGCGGGGCTATAATTAACAGTAGCTCACAGATTCATTTGGTTTTTTTTCTTCAAAAAAATAAGGCCAGTGACCCCTTATTTTATTTGATATTTCGAAGGTATTTGGAAAAGCAATCACCTCATTGAATTTCAAAAAATTCTATTGTTTGATGTTTCCTCAATAAATAGAATTAATTTGCCCCAATAATTGGCAATATGTCTTATAAAATAACTGTGATTTCGTAAATTTCAATGTATTTTATTGAAAAATATGGTCCCTAACTTCCAGTTTTTATACTAAGTTTTAAAAGCTCATTGACAAAGAAGTCTTACAGAAGATTAAGAAAAATCTATTGGCCAATATTTAGACACCCCATCTTCTTTAACTTCTAATAGTAATTTATTAATTCTTTTATCATTTTCGTCAGTTGTGTTCAATTTGTTAAATCTTCAATTTTGTAAAATTATTGATAAAAAAAAGACGAGATATAAATATTGTTTTTTCTTTACCTTTATGACAAAATTATGTTGTGCAATGTTGGGTTTAAGTTATAGAAATATTTAGACTATGAAACATCTAGGCAGTTTGTCTTGTTTCAGGAATGAAGAAACTCAAAGACAGACATGAGAAGAAAGGTAACCATATAATATAGTTCACTGAACTTCAGGCAAGACTGAAAGATGTATATTTTTTTAAATTGATGTTAATTGTCTTATAGCAGTTTTATTCTTAGTGTGATAATCTACAGCTATTTTGAGGCCCTACTGACAAAGTCGAAGGGGACTTAAAGTGTGTACTCCATCCATCTGTCTGTCTGTCTGTCTGTCCGTCAAATCAGTTTTTCACACTTTTTTCATAGTGCTTGAAGATATTATTTGATAATTGGTATATAATAGTTTTTTCATGACAAGTTACAGATCCAAATTTGAATGTTGTTCAGGTCTGATGATTTTGTGCAGAGTAATTATGGTCCTTGGAAAAAAATCACTTAAATAATCAGTTTTTGTCTGGCCTTGACGGAGTCAAAAAGCGAGACATAGGTATGCTGTTTTCGGCGACAGCAGCTACATTAATGTATTAGTTTGTGATTAGGTCTAGTTTATGGTGAACCACTAGTGTTAGGTCAATGATATTGTGTATACAGTTGAAGTATCATTGGCACATCTTATTGCCATAGAAATTATTTGGCCCTGTCCCCTTAGTCATGGTATGTTGACTGTGAAACTTTTGTTTAATTTACATGTATTAGTTTGTGATTAGGTCAGTGTATGGTGAACCACTAGTGGAAGGTCAATGCTATTTGGTATGCAGTTGTATAAGCATAGGCATATCTCATTGCAATGGAGATTGTTTGGTCCCACCTTCTCAGTCATGGTCTATTGACTTTAAAACTTTTACTTATAAAAAATAAGATGTGGTGTTATTGCCTATGAAGCAACTCTTCACAAGAGACCAAATGACACAGAAATTAACAACTATAGGTCACCACACAGCCTTCAACAATGAGCAAAGCCCATACCGCATAGTCAGCTATAAACCTTCAAATGACAAATGTAAAACAATTTAAAGGAGAAAACCAACGGCCTAATTTACAAAAAAATGAACGAAAAACAAATATATGTAACACAGCATTAAACGACAACCACTGAATAGTTTACATGTATAAGTTTGTGATAAGTTCCGTTCAAAGGGAACCATAAGTCGTAGGCTAATGTTAATTGGTATACAGTTGAATAAGCATTCGTACATCTAATTTTTTTAATGAGAACATTTGGCCTCGCCCCCCATGCATGGTCTATTGACTTTTAAACTTTTACTTAGTTTACATGTATTAGTTTGTGGTTTGATCAGTTTAAGATAAACCGCTACTGTTAAGTCAATGATATTTGGTATGCATAATGCAAATTTATTGGCATTGATATTTGGTATGAAAATTTATTGGCATTTGCAAGTCTTGTTTCCATGGAGATTATAAAGCCCCACCCTCTCATCATGGTTCATTGACTTTGAAACTATTACATGTATCACCAGGTTTGCAAGTTGATGTTTGTGTTTAGTTTTAGTTTTGTTTAAAGGGAAGGACTTGTAAGTCAATGGTATTTGGTATGCAGTTGTATTAGCATTGGCATATATATCTCATTTCTATGGAGATTGTTTAGACATGACGTACCTTCAGTCATGTTTCATTGACTTTAAATATTTGCATTATCAAAATTACAAATAGGCGAGACATATCTCTGTGTTAACAGTTTATTTTCTTTTTGGTCATGCCTGAAGATATTGACTTGATATTTGTTATATAGTTTACACCATGACAACTTATAGATGAAGTTAGCATTTTGTTTCAGTACAATAGATGTAGGAAGATGTGGTATGAGTGCCAATGAGACAACTCTCCATCCAAATAACAATTTATGACAGTAAACCATTATAAGTCAAGGTACGGCCTTCAACACGGAGCCTTGGCTCACACCGAACAGTAAGCTTATAAGGGCCCCAAAAATTAGTAATGTAAAACCATTCAAACGGCAAAAACCAATGGTCTAATCTATATCAAAACAAGAAACGAGAAACACCTACGAACTACATAAACAAACGACAACTACTGTACATCAGATTCCTGACTTAGGACAGGTGCAAACATTTGCAGCGGGATTAAACGTTTTAATGGTACCAAACCTTTTCCCTTTTCTGAAACAATAGTATACCATCACAACATAGAAAAACGCACTATAAAATATCAATTGGAAGGCTTAACTCAATAAAAAAACGCAAATTAACACACAATGAACGAATAAATTTGATCTTTGATAATACCTGAATGCAAATTCATAGTTAATAAAATTTATAAGGGATAAATAATTAAGGTCAAAAGTAAATAAACAGATTTAAAGTTAAAGTTAAAGTTAGATACCACTGTGAAATATTAAACAATTTATAGCAAATCATCACTTTTGAATCCTGTTATCTATGATGAGTTTATTGAAAACAGCTACGTCATATCCTACACAGGTAAATGAAAATAATTTTGTCATTACGTATTCTTGATCGTCTGTGTGTATAAATCTTTCGTTTAGAAATACCAAGAAATTTCTTTAATATCAATAAAACTAATCTAACAATTGATACATATGGGGTGAATATCAACAATAAAACTATACAATAAGAGCTAGATAAAACTTTCTGTACAGGTACAAGAACAGTATTCAAGGAGAAATGAAATAATGTTGATGTTCATAGTACGAAGAATAGTACGAAGAAGTGAAAATTGGTAGGAATTCGAAATAATCAAAGCTGGTATATAGACAAGATCCATATTAACATAAACAAAAAGCATTACAAATGGTATCAACAGGTCAAATTAAAAAGAAAGTACGATTTGAGAGTACTCGCAGTTACTGATAGCTAGTTAAAAGCCAAAACAATTAATAATAAAATGCATGCAACAGAGACTAAAATCAACTAAAACACATCCCAGGGCTTTAGTATTTTAACGTCATGAACAGCCAGAAAAGACATGACTTGTGCAATGCCAAAAATAAATGTATCGACAGGTAGTAGCTATAGGATTATAAGTTAATTAGGAGTGACATCTTTATCAATAAAAATGAACGTGTGTGAATTTTAATCGTTAGGGGACTATGTATTGCCATAACATTTCTTGACATGTGCAGTTATCTTAGGCAGTACTTGAGACTGTCAACAAATTATTCAGTAATGATCGATTTATCAGGTTATACATTTCAGTGCACTCTTTATGAGTCTTTTGTAGACGAAACGCGCGTCTGGCGTAGATACAAAATTTAGTCCTGGTATCTATGATCTGTTTATTTAAGTATTACCGTAGGCCATGTATTTTTGGTGTAAGGAAAAACTTATTCATAATTTTTAAAAAAGAATATGTGGTAAGATTGCCAATGAGAAAACTATCCGCCAGAGCCCAAATGACGTAACAGTTAGCAAATATAGGCCACCATACATCCTTCACCAATGAGCAAAATCCATACCTCAAAGTAAGCTATTAAAGGCACTGAAATGACAAATGTGAAACAATTTTAACAAGACAACTAACAGCCTGATTTATGTATGAAATATGATACACAGCAAAAAAAGACAATCACTGAATTACAGGCTCCTGATTTGGGGCATGAACATACATAATGTGGTGAGGTTAAACATGTGTACCGGTGTCAAACCCTCCCCTATAACTTGGGACAGTGATGTAGCAGTACAACAAAAGAACAAACTATAAAAATCAGTTAAAAGGGCTTATCTTCTTATTTCTATTAACTCATCAGATGGATACAAAACACAAAAGACAATAATATTAAAGTTCGAATCTGAGAGTACCATGTTCATAGTTTGTTGTTTTTATATTTTTAGATATTCTGATGGATCACAATGAAGTTATTCCTAAACATATACGAGGTAAGTTTATTGATGTAGAACATTGGAACATTACATAATCCTACAATCAGGCATCTTCAGTACATATAACTGGAAAATACATATGTTTTGATTGATAAGGGCTCGTTTCGAGAATAAAATAGCTTTATACTTTTCACTTTGTCTGTCCTTCTATAAACTTTTTTAAATGCAATTATTCCAAAAGTATTGCTCAAAGATAAATACAAACTTGTTCAATTGTTGTACATTATATGTAGACTGTTTTACATAATATATACAAAAATTTTGAGAACATCTTTCAAGCTACCATTTAATTGATAATTATATTGTGCTATTCTAAATTGGTTCTGAGTGTCAAAATTATCTGTTGGCTGCCATTTGCAGTTTTTTAATTAGCTTCTTAAGTATGACTTGAAATTCTGCATTTATTTCTCAGGTGTAAGAATTCATTTGTTGGCCTCAATTTTCAAGAATACTACCAAAATATGTTAACCTTAAAAGTTCTTGGAATTAAAAACATGGCCTCGTGGATAAGTGGTCTAAGTACTGTATTACTAGCCTTTTAACACTGAGGTTGTAAGTTTTAACCTTACACGTGGCAGATGTACTTTACTCTAATCTAACATGTCTAAATTGACTAGGATTGTCAGTTTTCCTGTCGAAGGTGACAATTTTCTCTGAGCACTCCAGTTTCCTCCACTAATAAAACCTGACCACCACGAAATATCCAAAAGTGCTGTAAGAGAGTTAAACTACTGATCAATTATCAAATAATTTAAAAAAAAAACGACAACTATAATATACAAAGGTAGAATATGATGTCATGAATTGATATTTGGTCTTATCATCTTAAGTTTTAAAACTATTTTATTAGAACACTGAATAAAACAAAGTATGGTGCTTCAAAACACACAAGATACATGAACATAATAAAACTGGATGTCACATACTTTATTTTTGTGTTATTACACCTTGAAATTTGAACTTTAAATATATAGTTAATTTATTGAATTTCATTTTTTACAGAGCAGTTCGAAAAACGCTTGGAACAGTGGAAACAGGATGATCAACAGTTTGTTAGTACTGAAGCAGAGAAAACATGTAATGCAAAACGTTTTGAAAAAAAGTTCAGTTACCCTTGTGGGAAATTCTGGCACTGGAAAAAGTTTTCTTTCTAAACACATTGCCCTCATGATGATGAAACATGGCTATACTGTTATTCCATGTAGTAAACCAGAAGATATTGGAAAATGGTTTAAACATGGGCGGAAAACATTGTTTGTCTTTGATGATGTGTGTGGCAGATATACTCTTAATCAACAAATTTACACTGACTGGAAACAAAGACTTGATCGCATAAAATCTCTTCTTGAAGACAAATGTTGTAAAATCATATCTACATGTAGATTGGAGGTTTACAAAGATGAACTATTTAGCAATCTTTCTATTTTCAAAATATGTAAAATCGATTTAAGTTCAGACGAATTCAAACTTAGTGCTGCTGAAAAATTTGCTTTAGCTGAAGTGTACTTTAAAGAAAATACTGATGAAGTAAAGGAATTGGCCGAAAAATATGACTTTTTCCCGCTTTTATGTAGCTTATATCATAAACAGAACCTCCAGAAGAATGTAACCGTTACCTCTTTTTTTAGCAATCCTTTTGAAGTTTTAAAAGATCAACTTGTACAAATGTACAGAGAAAGTGATGCTGGTAAGATGCAGTATTCTAGCTTAGTCCTTTGTGTAATGTTCAACAACACATTAACAGAAGAAAACTTGTCACCAAACGTTAAGAAGATAGGAGCAGTCATAGAAGATTTACTAGGAGAATGTGAACTGAATAAAGGAACATCCATTAAACGTTTAAAGAAATCCCTTGAAACACTTGAAGGTACCTATGTGGTCAAGAAGGATAGTACATACAAAATAATCCATGATAAGTTGTTTGATTTCCTTTCCAAATACTTTGGGGAGAAGATGTTACAGATTTTCATTGATCATGCTAATACTGATTTCATTGAGGAGAGATTTCTTTGGAAGATAACAGATAACATGGGCACAGAAATAGAGTTTGTAATAAGAATACCTGATAATTATATAAATAGATATATGGATAGGTTACTGACAGACTGGGAGAATGGTTATGTATCAAATGTATGTCATAACAGAAACATAGATTCTACAACATTTACTGAAAATTTCATAACACGTTTAAACCAACTTGATATACCAAAGCAACAAGACCTTGTTTGTACTAAAGATATTTACAGTAAAGATATAGCACTAGGCGAAAGTTGTTATATGGGTACAGTTGACCTTGTTAAATGGTTGATAAGTAGGAATAGTGATGTTAATTATTGTAGAGAGGATGGTTGTTTTCCTTTATTATGGGCAAGTCAGGAAGGATATAATGATGTTGTAATAGAACTGTTACAACATTCAGCTGATGTTAATAAATGTATTGATGATGGTATATCACCTCTGTATATAGCAAGTCAGAATGGACATGTTGATGTTGTTAAAGAACTGTTACAACATTCAGCTGATGTCAATAAGTGTGACAATGATGGTGTATCACCTCTGTATATAGCAAGTCAGAATGGACATGTTGGTGTTGTTAAAGAACTGTTACAACATTCAACTGATGTCAATAGGTGTGCCAATAATGGTGTACCACCTCTGTATAAAGCAAGTCAGCATGGACATGTTGATGTTAATAAAGAACTGCTCCAACATTCAGCTGATGTCAATAAGTGTAGGAATGATGGCACACCACCATTACAGATTGCTTGTTACAAGAACATGATAGAGGTTGTACGTGTACTTCTTCAGTGTGATGATGTTGATATTGATCTCTGTGATGATGATGGATGTTCTTCGCTTTATTTGGCAAGTCAGGAAGGACATGTTGATGTTGTTAAAGAACTGCTCCAACATTCAGCTGATGTCAATAAGTGTGACAATTATGGTGCATCACCTCTGTATATAGCAAGTCAGGATGGACATGTTGATGTTGTTAAAGAATTGTTGCAACATTCATCTTATGTCAATAAATGTGACAATGATGATGTATCACCTCTGTCTATAGCAAGTCAGAATGGACATGTTGATGTTGTTAAAGAACTGTTACAACATTCAGCTGATGTCAATAAATGTGACAATAATGATGTATCACCTCTGTCTATAGCAAGTCAGAATGGACATGTTAATGTTGTTAAAGAACTGTTACAACATTCAGCTGATGTCAATAAGTGTAACAATAATGATGTATCACCTCTGTATATAGCAAGTCAGAATGGGCATGTTGATGTTGTTAAAGAACTGTTACAACATTCAGCTGATGTCAATAAGTGTGACTTTAAAGGTAAACATTCTCTCAATGTAGCACAGGAGAAAGGACATATAGAAATAGAATCATTGTTAAAGGGAAAAGGATTAAATGAACTTTTATGTCAAAATAATCAATTCCAGTGAAAGTGGCAAAGGATGTTTTTTTTTTATTGTTAAAATTTGGACATTTTCATACGTTAAATTTTATTCATTCAAATCCCTCATATAGCATGTATAGCTGAAAATAGTTTATACACATCTTGTCTTTCTGAACAATTGGTAAGATTTTACTGAAAATACTGTTACATCAGATAATGTAACTAACTCATGACTTGTTTTTTTCAATAAAAAAAATAAGCAAATTATTTGAAATTGAAAGCATTTAAAGATTGACTAGCAGTATGCAAAATAGGTACACACCCTCTAAAAACAGAGATAGATGGATATGCAGAAAAAAAAAGCAATTATATACTAGATAATAACATTTTAGGTTATGATGGATACATTTGAAAATGAAAAATAATGTATATGTGAATGTCCTCATTATAATCTATTGAAAACATGGTTCTATAGTATTGTAAAATTGTCAAAGTTTTAAACTCAAATGCAAATTTCAAATTGACTTGTTATTCAATAAAACCTAGTGGTATTAGAAATTATTGAAATACACACATATATATATATATATTAATGTATGTTAAAAAAAAAGAATATCAATATTGTATAGATATGTTTATATGTCATGTATGTAACCCATGAAAAATATTTGCCTGTAAATATTATGTATTATCCGTTTTATTACTGCATGTTTACACACATGATTATGGCTCTGGACTGGCTTAACATTTACATGATTTAGTTTATTATATTCATATTTGTAACGGATTAACAACAGTATTTTTGTCAATTATGAAAAAAAATCATCCTCTTAAAATACTTTAATCTTCGTTACCTATTTAATTGAAATAAAAATATCTTATTATACATATTATATCTTAATATCTTGAACATAAAAAGTAGAAGGTTCACACTGCCTTTTTTAAGTTTTACATTGGAGTTCATATCTCCATGACTTTAAATACTAGTATCAATAGGGCTGAAAGTGGCGTTAAACACCAAAATCAATCTAATCATATCACTATGGCTCTAAGTTATGGACCAATAGTGCTGAAAGTGGCGTTTAACACCAATCAATCAAATCAAATCACTTCTTCATGACTTTAAATACTAAGTTATTGGATCAATAGTGCTGAAAGTGGCGTTAAACACCAATCAATCAAATCAAATTATATCTCCATGACTATAAGTACTAGTATCAATAGTGCTGAAAGTGGAGTAAAAAACCAATCAATCAAATCAAATTATATCTCCTTGACTATAAGTACTAGTATCAATAGTGCTGAAAATGGAGTAAAAAACCAATCAATCAAATCAAATCATATCTCCTTGACTATAAGTACTAGTATCAATAGTGCTGAAAGTGGAGTAAAAAACCAATCAATCAAATCAAACCATATCTCCATGACTATAAGTACTAGTATCAATAGTGCTGAAAATGGAGTAAAAAACCAATCAATCAAATCAAATCATATCTCCTTGACTATAAGTACTAGTATCAATAGTGCTGAAAGTGGAGTAAAAAACCAATCAATCAAATCAAATTATATCTCCATGACTATAAGTACTAGTATCAATAGTGCTGAAAGTGGAGTAAAAAACCAATCAATCAAATCAAACCATATCTCCTTGACTATAAGTACTAGTATCAATAGTGCTGAAAATGGAGTAAAAAACCAATCAATCAAATCAAATCATATCTCCTTGACTATAAGTACTAGTATCAATAGTGCTGAAAGTGGAGTAAAAAACCAATCAATAAAATCAAATGATATAATATATATGACTATAACAATTGTGTCATTTTAAATCTGAAGAAGATACATAATTAGGAAATAGGTCACTATAATTGTAAAGGTCAAAATCGAAAAGAGTAGTTCTACCCGATCTATAATTTATCATCATGACTAGTTTCACCTTAAAGCTTAGATCCCACGGTCATTATGTAGTGAATTATGTTATTCTGGTAAATTGCATTTGTTTTAATATTCATAATATATCAATGCATGGTCTGAAATTTAAATGATTCATGTTTGAGTAATCATATATTTCTTTAAACAGCTACATGTACTATCCAATATATTTCTTTAAACAGCTACATGTAATATCCCATATATTTCTTTAAACAGCTACATGTAATATCCCATATATTTCTTTGAACATCATCATGAAATATCCCATATATTTCTTAAACAGCTACATGTAATATCCCATATATTTCTTTAAACAGCTACATGTAATACCCATATATTTCTTTAAACAGCTACATGTAATATTCCATATATTTCTTTAAACAGCTACATAAAATCCCATATATTTCTTCAAACAGCTACATGTAATATCCCATATATTTCTTGAAACAGCTACATGTTATACCCAAATATTTCTTCAAACAGCTACATGTAATACCCATATATTTCTTTAAACAGCTACATGTAATACCTATAAATGTCTTTAAACAGATACATGTACCACGGACTTTAAGTTTGTTTTGTTTTCATGATGATTTCTTGCTGAGGTATGTTAAATTTTAGGTATCAAGTGCTATTCTATGAAGTTGTATATTGAAACTGCAAAACATGAAATTGTGCATATACATTTAACTAGAAAAATTGTGTAAGTGTAAAAAAAAGCATATTGAGTGGAGCAAATCATGTGTTGTGTATCATGTCTGTATAGCACGAAATGAATTAGATTTGATGGACTCAATTAACTATAGATATACAATACTAAATTATGTATTAAGATAAAACAACAGGTTCTGATAACTTGGGAATTCAAAAAATGATTTTTTTGCCATTATCATAAAATAGATTAATTTCTATTTTTGAACATGTTGAATTTGCCATCTGATAAAGAACATTCTGTTTTGAATTTTACTTGAAGTTCGTATTAATTTGTTATTTTACTTTTAATAAAACAATAAAATTCCAAATGAATAAATGAGAATATTTGAATTTAATATGTTAATCTAGACTAATAAATCATGTTAACATGGTTTATATATAAATTAAGCCTAGAATATCTATTTTTGCTGAGTGTTTTCTGTATCAAATATATACAAAAAAGTTTGATAATTTGATGATTTGATGTATTCTATATCAAGTTTATATATTATAAGTTTTTGATGTTTTTATCTCACAAGAAAGGAAAGGCAATGAAATATTATGAATAAAGTATATTTCAAATTTATGTGTTTACCAAATAAGTAATAACATTTAGTCATATTTCCGAATAATTATTTATTTGAGAATTCAATACAAGTAATTGAAAAAAAAACTGAAATGTTAATTGATTTTTGACACATTCTAAGAAGTTATCGAAATCAAACATAAGATGGACATTAATGGTAAATTATCTTTTAAAAGTGTTCAATTATAAATTAAAGTATTATTGTATTTGGCGTCTTTATAAAACAGTAGAATTTGACAATGTATTATTGTATTTTGATTCTTTAAAAACTGTAGAATATGACAATGTGTTATTGTCTTTAGAGTCTTTAAAGAACACTAGAAGATGACAATGTATTATTATATCTCGAGTCTTTAAGGAACAGTGGAATATGACAATGTATTATTGTATTTGGAGTAGTTAAGGAACAGTGCAATATGACAATGTATTACTGTATTTATTTTAGAGTCGATAAGGAATAGAAGAATATCACAATGTATTATTGTATTTGGAGTCTTTAAAGAACAGTAGAATATGGCAATGTAGTATTGTATTTTGAGTCTTTAAAGAACAGTAGAATTTGACACTGTATTATTGTATTTGGATTCCTTAAAGAACAGTAGAATGTGACAATGTATTATTGTATGTAGAGTTTTTAAAGAACAGTGGAATATGACAATGTATTATTAGGTCTTTCCACCTTTCCGTGTGGAAAGACCTATTGATTTTGTTCTGATTATCTTTTTTTTCTTCCGCCTAATTTTTTTCTTGCGGTGTAAAAATGTTTCGAAAGATGTTGTTTAGTTTTTTTGTATATGGTATCATACAGTCTATATGCTTTTGAAACTGACCCTGTTTAACCGAACACTTTTCTTTGTAAGAGTTATCTTCCCAAACACTGTTTTTCTTGTTATCAGTTCTTCTCCGCCACCGTAAAAGAAAGCGACACATTTATTTTTCCGAATTGCTCGCTATATCCTCAGGATGTTAGGTTTTATTTTGATCGAAGCTTTAGGAAGACTCCATATAAGAGTTATTTCCCCTTTTATATTGAAAAAAAATGAAATAAATTTGTTACTGGAAAACCATAAGTGATAGAGGCCTAGGGTCTTTTGATTTTAGGTCCTTGGTCCAAAAAAATGAAAATGAGGTCAAGGTCAAAGGTCAAGTTCATGTTCAAATTTTTGATTTTGGCTATATCGACAAAATATTTTCAGACAATTGTTAGTTGCGACATGTCGTAACACATAAATTTTACTTAAAAATGTACATAACATTTAATACAAGTTTTCTCCCCTTTTATATCTTATTATTAGTTGTATGGTAATATAACTCACTAACAATATGAAGTAGAGGCTTATAGTCTTTTGACTTGAGGTCCTTGGTTGATAACCTTGGAATTGAGCTCAAGGTCATAGGTAAATTCAACGTTCTAGATTTTGACCTTTGCTCTTTCCTCTTATGTATACATGATAAAGCCATGGGACGTTTTGCAAAATGTTGCAAGCAAAGTGACCTTTTGTAAACCGGAAGTTGCCATTTTTTGTACTAATTTAATGTAAAAGTATACAGAACCATTTATTTTTGGAATCAGAGTCAAGTAAACTATCAGAAAATACCGGAAGTATCATCTTTTAATCCGGAAGTAAAAAATGATCTCCCTTATTTATATCTTTTTGTATAGAAACCATATATTTTTGGAATCAGAGTTCAATAAGCTGTCATTTGACGCTTAAAACCGAATTTTATTATTTTCATATAAAAAAATCCTTAATGGTGGAAAGACCATCAATGGAACAATTGGTTTTTAATTGTATTTAGAGTCTTTAAAGAACATTGAAATATGACAATGTTTTTTATATTTATTTTTTCTTTATATTCTTATCAGGAGAAGGGACTTTTATACACGTATATATATATGGAAAGGAATTACAGCCTCAATGAACCAATTTTGTTCGTATTTATTAAAGTGTTACAGGTACATTTGTGCTTTAGATATTATATACTATTGCAGTGTAACAGGTACATAAAATTGAGAATGGAAACATGTATACTGCAGATACTATATACTATTGTAGTGTTTCATATTAACTTATCCTTTCTAACATTCTAATAAATTTATATATACGTATGGATGGGTTTTATTTTATTTCATATAATTTAAAATTAATGGGTGATTATTTGTCGTCATTTACAACAGGTGAAAACGCACATTCACATAAAACAAGATAAAACAGCTATTACAAATAAAATAGGAGGAAACAGCAATTAGACATTAAAAGAGAATACGGCCTCAACACATATAACAGGAGAAAGCAATCATTAGGTAAAC
Source organism: Mytilus edulis (assembly GCA_019925275.1). Classification (NCBI taxonomy): domain Eukaryota; kingdom Metazoa; phylum Mollusca; class Bivalvia; order Mytilida; family Mytilidae; genus Mytilus; species Mytilus edulis. The sequence goes on from CM034360.1 coordinate 101,422,256, forward strand.
AACAAGAGAAAACTGCCATTACACATACAAAAAATGAGCACGATCCCTTCTCATGTTACATAAGAAAACGAACGGCCATATCACATAAAACAAAAGAAAACGGCCATTATACATTAAACAGGTGACAACGGCAATTACACATAAAACAAGGGGGAATGGCAATTAAGCATACAACAAGAGCAAACGACCTTTACACATAAAAAGAATACATCCATTACACATGCAACAGGAGATAATACGGCCATTACATATAAAGCAAAGGGATTCGGCCATTACAAATACAAAAAAAAAAAGATGAAACGGCAATTATACATAAAACAAGAGAATACGGCCATTACACATGCAAAAGGCAAAATTGGACATTACACAAATAACAGGATACGACCGTTACACATGTAACAGGAGGAAACGACCATTACACATATAACAGGTTGAAACAGCCATTGCACATAAAATAAGAGAATACGGCCATTACATATAACACAAAGAAATACAGCAATTACATATAAAACCAAAGAATGCAATTATTACACATAAAACAAGAAAAAAACGACCTTGGCACAATAATAAAAAATACATGTACGGCCATTATGCATATGATAGGAGAAAACGGCCATAACACATTTAATTCAACAGGAGAGAACTACCATTAGACATACAACAGACAGGAGAAAACGACAATTAGACATACAACAGACAGGAGAGAACTATCATTAGACATACAACAGACAGGAGAGAACTACCATTAGACATACAACAGACAGGAGAGAACTACTATTAGACATACAACAGACAGGAGAGAACTACTATTAGACATACAACAGACAGGAGAGAACTACCATTAGACATACAACAGACAGGAGAGAAATACCATTAGACATACAACAGATAGGAGAGAACTACCATTAGACATACAACAGACAGGAGAGAACTACCATTAGACATACAACAGACAGGAGAGAACTACTATTAGACATACAACAGGATAGAACGACCATTAGACAAACAACAGAGAGGAGAAAACAACCATTAGACATACAACAGACAGGAGAAAACGACCATTAGACATACAACAGACAGGAGAGAACTACCATTAGACATACAACAGACAGGAGAGAACTACCATTAGACATACAACAGACAGGAGAGAACTACCATTAGACATACAACAGACTGGAGAGAACTACTATTAGACATACAACAGACAGGAGAGAACTACCATTAGACATACAACAGACAGCAGAGAACTACCATTAGACATACAACAGACAGGAGAGAACAACCATTAGACATACAACAGACAGGAGAGAACTACCATTAGACATACAACAGACAGGAGAGAACTACCATTAGACATACAACAGACAGGAGAGAACTACCATTAGACATACAACAGACAGGAGAGAACTTCCATTAGACATACAACAGACAGGAGAGAACTACCATTAGACATACAACAGACAGGAGAGAACTACCATTAGACATACAACAGACAGGAGAGAACGACCATTAGACATACAACAGACAGGAGAGAACGACCATTAGACATACAACAGACAGGAGAGAACTACCATTAGACATACAACAGACAGGAGAGAACTACCATTAGACATACAACAGACAGGAGAGAACTACCATTAGACATACAACAGACAGGAGAGAACTACCATTAGACATACAACAGACAGGAGAGAACGACCATTAGACATACAACAGACAGGAGAGAACTACCATTAGACATACAACAGACAGGAGAGAACAACCATTAGACACACAACAGACAGGAGAGAACTACCATTAGACATACAACAGACAGGAGAGAACGACCATTAGACATACAACAGACAGGAGAGAACTACCATTAGACATACAACAGACAGGAGAAAACGACCATTAGACATACAACAGACAGGAGAGAACTACCATTAGACATACAACAGACAGGAGAGAATTACCATTAGACATACAACAGGCAGGAGAGAACGACCATTAGACATACAACAGACAGGAGAGAACTACCATTAGACATACAACAGACAGGAGAGAACTACCATTAGACATACAACAGACAGGAGAGAACGACCATTAGACATACAACAGACAGGAGATAACTACCATTAGACATACAACAGACAGGAGAGAACTACCATTAGACATACAACAGACAGGAGAGAACTACCATTAGACATACAACAGACAGGAGAGAACTATCATTAGACATACAACAGACAGGAGAGAACTACCATTAGACATACAACCGACAGGAGAGAACTACCATTAGACATACAACAGACTGGAGAGAACTACCATTAGACATACAACAGACAGGAGAGAACTACCATTAGACATACAACAGACAGGAGAGAACTACCATTAGACATACAACAGACAGGAGAGAACGACCATTAGACATACAACAGATAGGAGAGAACTACCATTAGACATACAACAGACAGGAGAGAACTACCATTAGACATACAACAGACAGGAGAGAACTACCATTAGACATACAACAGACAGGTGAGAACTACCATTAGACATACAACAGACAGGACAGAACTACCATTAGACATACAACAGACAGGAGAGAACTACATTAGACATACAACAGACAGGAGAGAACTACCATTAGACATACAACAGACAGGAGAGAACTACCATTAGACATACAACAGACAGGAGAGAACTACCATTAGACATACAACAGACAGGAGAGAACTACCATTAGACATACAACAGATAGGAGAGAACTATCATTAGACATATAACAGACAACAGACAGGAGAGAACTACCATTAGACATACAACAGACAGGTGAGAACTACCATTAGACATACAACAGACAGGAGAGAACTACCATTAGACATACAACAGACAGGAGAGAACTACCATTAGACATACAACAGACAGGAGAGAACTACCATTAGACATACAACAGACAGGAGAGAACTACCATTAGACATACAACAGACAGGAGAGAACTACCATTAGACATACAACAGACAGGAGAGAACTACCATTAGACATACAACAGATAGGAGAGAACTATCATTAGACATATAACAGACAGGAGAGAACTACCATTAGACATACAACAGACAGGAGAGAACTACCATTAGACATACAACAGACAGGAGAGAACTACCATTAGACATACAACAGACAGGAGATAACTACCATTAGACATACAACAGACAGGAGAGAACTACCATTAGACATACAACAGATAGGAGAGAACTATCATTAGACATATAACAGACAGGAGAGAACTACCATTAGACATACAACAGACAGGAGAGAACTACCATTAGACATACAACAAACAGGAGAGAACTACCATTAGACATACAACAGAAGGAGAGAACTACCATTAGACATACAACAGACAGGAGAAACTACCATTAGACATACAACAGACAGGAGAGAACTACCATTAGACATACAACAGACAGGAGAGAACACCATTAGACATACAACAGACAGGAGAGAACTACCATTAGACATACAACAGACAGGAGAGAACACCATTAGACATACAACAGACGGAGAGAACTACCATTAGACATACAACAGACAGGAGAGAACTACCATTAGACATACAACAGACAGGAGAGAACTACCATTAGACATACAACAGACAGGAGAGAACTACCATTAGACATACAACAGACAGGAGAGAAACCATTAGACATACAACAGACAGGAGAGAACTACCATTAGACATACAACAGACAGGAGAGAACTACCATTAGACATACAACAGACAGGAGAGAACTACCATTAGACATACAACAGACAGGAGAGAACTACATTAGACATAAACAGACAGGAGAGAACTACCATTAGACATACAACAGACAGGAGAGAACTACATTAGACATACAACAGACAGGAGAGAATACATTAGACATACAACAGACTAGATACACCATTAGACATACAACAGACAGGAGAGAACTACCATTAGACATACAACAGAAGGAGAGAACTACATTAGACATACAACAGACAGGAGAGAACTACCATTAGACATACAACAGACAGGAGAGAACTACCATTAGACATACAACAGACAGGAGAGAACTACCATTAGACATCAACAGAAGGAGAAACACATTAGACATATAACAGACAGAGAACTTACCATTAGAATACAACAGCAGGAGAGAACTACCATTAGACATACAAACAGAAGAAAACTACATTTACATACAACAGACAGGAAAACTCATTGACATACAACAAGTACAGAAAATTATTAACAACACAGAAGAGAATACATTAGACATACAACAGACAGGAGAGAAACTGACCACTATTAGACATACAAACAGACAGGAAGAACTACATTAGACATACACAGAAGGAGAGATACGACCATTAGACATACAAAAAGACAGAGAGAACTACCATTAGACATACAACAGATAGGAGAGAACTACATTAGACATACACAGACAGGAGAAACTACCATTAGACATACAACAGAAGGAGAGAACTACCATTAAGACATACAACAGACAGAGAAACTACCATTAGACATAAACAGAAGGAGAAGACTACATTAGACATACAACAGACAGGAGAGAACTACATTAGCATACAACAGACAGGAGAGAAACGTACCATTAGACATACAACAGACAGGAGAGAGAATATCATTAGACATACAACAGAAGGAGAGAACGACCATTAGACATACAACAGACAGGAGGAACTACCATTAGACATACAACAGACAGGAGAGAACTACATTAGACATACAACAGACAGGAGAAACACCATTACACATATACAGACAGGAAGAACTACCATTAGACATACAAGAAGAGAGAACACCATTAGACTACAACAGACAGGAGAGAACTACCATTAGACATACAACAGACAGGAGAGACTACTGAATTACAAGACGGTGAAACGACATTAGACATACACAGAAGAGGAAACTACCATTAGACATACAACAGACAGGAGAGAAACCATTGACATACAAACAGCAGGGAGAACTACTATTAGAATACAACAGACAGGAGAGAACTACATTAGACATCACAGGATAGAACTACCATTAGTCATTACACAGACAGGAGAGAACTACCATTAGACATACAACAGATGGAGAAACTCATTAGACATAACAGACGGATGAACTACCATTAGCATACAAGACAGGAGAGAATACATTAGACTACAACAGACTGAGAAACTACCATTAATCAAAAGAGAACTAGCATTGACATACTGAAAATAGAATACCATTAGTATAAACTAGGGAAACACCATTAACATAAACAAGGAAAACTATCATTCATACATCAGCAAGATAAACGCATTGACATAAAAGAAAACATCATTATTGCATAAAAAAGGAGAATACATTGTATTCATATCACAGACAAGAGAAACTCCATTAGACATTAAATCAGACATTACAGTCATTATTTATAAAAAAAGAGAATACATTTACATCAACAGAGAAAACTCCATTGCATAAAGTCAAAATACAGCATTATTCATAAACAGAAAGAGAAATACGATACATTTAGACATCAAGAAGAGAAAACTGCACATTAGACAAAAATCAAGGAAATTACACATTATATAAAAAAAGAGAAACTCATTGTACATACAAGCAGAGAAAATGCATTGACATTAACAAAAAAGAAATACATGTCATTATTTATAAAGAATAGGAATACGTCATTCATACAAGCAGAGAAAACTGCCATTGCATATGAATCAAGAAATTACAGTCATTATTTATAAAAAAGAGAATACTGTCATTCTACATCAAGCAAAGAGAAAACGGCCATGCACATAAAACCAGATGAGAACGACCATGATACATGAAAAAGAGGAAACAAACAATTATACATTAAAAGAGAATAAGTCCATTACACATATATACAGAGGAAAACGGCCATTACACATAAGAAAAAGAGAAACGAATATTAAAAATGAAGCAAGATTGTACCGTCACTAGACTTAAAACAAGAGACTATGATAACTTTACATGACATACAATGGTGGAAAACGACAATTAGACATAACACAAAAGGGAAACGACATGTTCACCTAAAACAAGAGATTAAAAAAAAAACTACTGATGTGATATCCTTGAAGTAACGTCTATTTGTGGAAACTCAAATTTTTGCAAGGAATTAACTACAAGAGCTAGTTGTAGTGACATTTCGTTTTGTATACTACTGGTCAGTATATTTTCGACTTATGATTTTCAAGGTACGTCTGCCTTTCATTTTCCGTACATTTTTATAAATACAAGTGTCATACACGCTCTGTCTTCAAAAACACGTGTAACTTTTGTTACGCTGATACTTTTGTGTGACGCACAGTTGATAATTCTATTGTTGTGTGCTGTTGCACATCACTTTAACATTCAACATGTTCTGTGTGAAATTAAGAAAGGGATGTTCATTCATACTATTTCGAAAATTCCGGATCCATTGATTACATATGATAAAATATTATTTTGGTATCAAAAAAGCTGCGGCACCATATGTGATTTGCAATTTTATTTACAACCAAAAGTGCTGATAATTCAGAATTTGACATTTTTATCAACAGATCTTTTATAGTAAAAACGCAGAAACCAAAGAGGCTACCATTGTCGGGTCTGAAAATAATGACTTCATTTTAACTGAAAACCAATACCGCATATCAAGCTTTAAAAGACTCCGAAATAATAAATTTGTCACAATTCAATCGAGAAAAATAAGGCATAATTTATGTACAAATTAATGAAGAAAAACCAAATACGATATGTTATTTTTACCTGTCCCCCAAAAATGCATTTAATATTAAACAGTGAAAAAAGAAAATATATCATAATTCTTCATATGATAGTCAAAAAGTCTTTCCACAATGTACATAAATCATTATTAATAACATACATGTAAGAAATAAATTATACTTTATATGTCGTATACTTATGACTAACTAAACTATTTGCCCACTTAATTGCACGCCTATGGAATATTTTAGATCTTGACATTGACAAATTTGCTCTGATAAAAAGAAAAATATATTAAATATTGAAAATAGTCAAAAATGCAAAAATTGGTAAATTTTATCATTTATGGGTAAACAAAGGCAACAGTAGTATACCGCTGTTTGAAACTCATAAATCGATAGAAAAAATAATCCGGGTAATAAACTAAAACTGAGGGAAACGCATTAAATATAAGAGAACAACGACACAACATTAACATGCAACACACACAAAAACTGACTTAGCATAAGACAAAATCCGAAGAGAATAACAAAACTAAATACCAGAATTTAATTCAATAAAAACTAAATAAATTTTTGTAATTGTATAACTTGGTATGCCTTATAATGATTTAAATTGACGGTGTGTTCGATTCATTTTATACTGGTCACTTTCATATGCTAATTAGTTTAGCCTGCGAAATGTTAGCCTCGTGTGGTTTGGTCATTTGGATTCAAACCTTACAGGTTGCATTTCTGTAAATATTCACAATGCAATTTCCCGTATGAACTCCTTTTTACGGCAAAAACTGTACCACTTTTACTTTGAAGTTTAAAAAAAATCTTATCGTAGAATTGAAACTTCATATGCACCACAATTTTTTTCAAAGGTCAAAATATAGGGCTGTGCGGCATATTTTCAACGTTTATATGCCCTGAACTTCTCAGAGTTTAAACTAACACTAATTTCTTAACTACCCCTACCTCGAATGAAAGTTTACCACAGATTTCAATGTAAACAATATGCACATGTTTTTTTACTGGTAACATTCCCAAGTTATGTCTCTGTGAGATGGAACACAGAGAGCATATCTGGGAACCAGTATGTAAACAAAATTAATTTTCTATGAATATTCAAGATCTCCCTAAAAGAGGCGTGTTTTGAGAAACAGCTGTATTTACAAAGTGCAACCTACACGGAGCTTGACCAAAGCTATAGAATTTAAAACCCAGAAGAAAAGGCCAGTATGTCAAGAGGAAAAGATGTAATATTACATTGTTATTATAACTATAGTAAATGAATCATGCTAGAATATTCTAATTGGATAGTGAAAGTAATTGTGTATATTTATATGTTTAAGAAAGTGTTGGCAAATTCCGGAATTTGCCCTGTTACTACAAATAGATTATTTATCACTTCTCTAGTTAATTATAGTGTTTTCTAGATTTAGAATGTTCTTTTGATTTTAGTATATAAAACAAAGACTAATTGACCAGGGTTTTCAGGAACAACATGCAAATATTTCAGCATCTCCAAAATTAACATTTTCCAAAGTGTTTACAAAATGAGTGAACGGGAAGGTTATGTTTATGCTTTAAAAAATAGATCAGATCGATCATCATTATGTGAATTAAGAGTTGGTGCTCATAACCTTGCCATTGAAAGAGGAAGATATTTAAAAGTACCCAGAGATAAAAGAATTTGTGAAATCTGTAAAAGTGGCAAAATTGAAAATGAACAGCACATGCTGCTACACTGCAGAGGTTACTCCAGTATTAGAGAGACTTTTGTATTAAAAATGTTCAAAATTACAGGAAAAAGTATATCCACATTGTGCGATAAAAATAAAATAAATCTTATACTTAATAATACACCTTATACGGCACTAAAAGTATCTTCCTCTTTCGTAACAAATTGTTTAAATGCAAGAAGTAATTTATTGTAATAGATTTTCATTATACCTTTAATCGTTTATTCACATATATATATATATAATATATATATATATAATTGTTTGTATTTTACTACCATGTATAGCAAATTGTTTATCCATTCGGTCATTACCATTTACTGTAAATGCGTTTGTGCCAATAAAATATTGTCTATTGTATATTGTCTCTAAGTTAAGGGTTTTAATGTATAATTATCATTGTAAAAATAGAAGTAACAGAATTATAGAAGTGTTATCAGTTGAACTACAAAGGAAAAGACGGATTATTCAAATGTGGTATTTATTAACTGTACATAACTGTTTGTTATTGGAATAAATATATAAAAAGATTCCGTGTTAGTCTGATTTCGCCACATTATATGGTGTCGGAACCCGAGAATTACAGGACAAGAAATATATAAAGAACACGGAAAAGAAGTAACCAGAGAAGAGATGGCAGTCTCATATTTGAAAGGACTCTGTACAAGGTTCAATAATTTGTTAGCTAAAGAATTAGACATAAGTGGAGATATAATAGCACAAGGTATTCAAGATCAATGTTTGTCAACACAATCAGCAGAGTGACGATTAAAGGTAACCACAATTTTTTCAAAGGTCAAAATATAGGGCTGTGCGGCATATTTTCAACGTTTATATGCCCTGAACTATTATTTATTATTATGAGGCTGCCTTCATGCAGGAACTTCTTAGGAAGAAAGATAAGAAGTTAGCAATATCCTTTAACTCTACTTTTCGCTACATAGATGATGTTCTTTCACTAAATAATTCAAAATTTGGTGACTATGTGGAATGCATCTATCACATCGAGCTAGCGATAAAAGATACTAGAGATACAGTTAAGTCGGCCTCATATCTTGACTTACATCTAGAAATTGACAATGAGGGTCGGTTGAAAACAAAACTTTACGACAAAAGAGATGATTTCAGCTTTCCTGTGAACTTTCCATTTCTAAGTAGCAACATTCCAGCAGCACCTGCATACGGGGTATATATCTCCCAACTGATACGATATTCCCGTGCTTGCATTTCCTATCATGATTTTCTTGAAAGAGGGTTGCTGCTCACAAGGAAGCTATTAAACCAAGAGTTCCAAATGGTGAAGTTGAAATCATCCCTTCGTAAATTTTACGGACGCCATCACGAGTTGGTTGACCGTTATGGAATAACCGTTTCACAAATGATATTGGGTATGTTCCTTAAGTCGTAACTACAATCCCTTTCCCTTTCATGAATGTGACCTACCGAATTAGACTATTTTTCGGATTTTTTTGCACATAAGCAACACGACGGGTGCCACATGTGGAGCAGGATCTGCTTACCCTTCCAGAGCACCTAAGATCACCCCTAGTTTTTTGGTGGGGTTCGTGTTGTTTATTCTTTAGTTTTCTATGTTGTGTCGTGTGTGCTGTTGTTTGTTTGTCCTTTTCATGTTTAGCCATGACGTTGTCAGTTTGTTTTAGATTTATGAGTTTGACTGTCCATTTTGGTATCTTTCGTCCCTCTTTTAAAGGATTTTGCACCTATATTAGAGGAGAAATATGATAAAGTAGGTGAAATAGCTAAATTTACGAAGGCAAGTGAAATATATTTTAAATTGTTGACAGTGTTACATAGCACTTAGACGAATTAAAAATATTCGAGAAAGAAATTCAGGATTAAATTATAGATATTAGGAAAACAGAATCGCCCACGAACCACAAGGTATTGCAATTACAGACACAAATGCAAGAACAGATATTACAGTTTCAACAGTTACAACTACTTGAATTCAGAGGAAAAGTCAACTTTCAACAGTAAGTGCAGCTAAACTTCCTAAATTAATCCTAGTTTTGTACAATGGAGATAAGTTAAAATGGACAGAATTTTGAGATTCATTTGAAGCAGCAGTGCACACAAATCAAAGCTTGACAAAAATAGAGAAATTAAATTACTTGAAAAGCAAACTTTTTGGAACAGCTAATTCTTGTATATCTGGCTTAACGCTCTCCCATGAAAATACGATGTAGCAATTTCAATACTAAAGGAAAGATTTGGAAATGTTCAATCTGTTTTCAACAAGCACTATTTAGATTTAATAAACCTTTAGTCAGCTTCAAATCAAACTACACACCTACGTAGACTTTATGATGACTTGGAACGACACTTACGTAATTTTGGACGCAATGCATCAAGATGTAACCCAAGATGTATTCATCTCAAAGATAGCATCTAAGCTACCACACTTACTAAACATTGATCTGCAGAAGCTCTTATGACAATAAAGCCATTTGAAAAAAAAACTCAGGCAGTAGAAATTCAATGGTTTGCATATATTGTGATGGTCACAATTGGAGTGATGAGTGCAGAAAGTTCAGTACAATTGAAGACAGAAAGCAGAAAATCAAGGGTAGTTGCTATACATGCTTGTAGCCAGGACATGTTAGTAGAGACTGCACATTTGAAAAATCATACTATCATTGCAAACAGAGAAATGGTCATCATATAAGTTTATGCCCAAAGAAAATTCCCTCTCAACATAAAGAAGTTTCACATCTATCTGATGAAATTTGTGAAATAGCTTCAAGTGAAGAGAACGTACCAGAGAACAGTTCAAACAACTGTGTCAAATACAGATGTTAACGAAACAGAAGTAGTAAGACTAGTTATGGACTCCGGATCTCAGCGAACATATATAACAGAACATTTGACCAAGAGATTAAACTTGAAGACTAAAGCTACAAACGAGATAACGCTTCAAACATTTGTTGCAGATAAGCCAAACACACTTAGAACAATAAATGTGTCATTCAAGATCAGACTAAAAGATTGAGTTTGCATGCTTATTGATGCTTATGTTGTTCCTAAGATAACAAGATCAATACTAAGACGACCTTTACAAATGGATGTACGTGAAAATATTTATGTAACAATCTGCAACTTGCTGACACACTGCCACGTTGCTTAGAAAGTTCAACAATAGAGATTCTTATCGGAAATGGTTATTATTTGGATATCATATTGCCAAAGAAAATAGATATTCAACAAGGGCTTTATCTACTTAGCTCTAAGCTAGGATGGATCCTTACAGGAAAGTCACAATTAAGTTATTGTTATCCATAACAGAATCCTCTCTCCTATTTTTCATAACAGAATGCTGTCTCCAATCTACAATAGACACATATATACAAATCAAGCCTTCCATTGATGATTTCTGGAACTTGGAAATTATTACAATTCAACATTGTCCATATACATCAGACGACGAAAATACTTTGAGTAACTTTTTCACCTCACTCAGAATGGAAAATGGAAGATATCACGTAGCCTTGCCATGGAAAGAAAAATTACCAGAACTTCCTGAAAATAGGGAACTTGCATACGGAAGACTAAAGACACTTTTTCAGAAGATGAAGAACAATCCTGACCTTTTAAACAAGTATGATGAGATTGTTCAAGACCAGTGTAAAAAGGGCCTTATAGAAAAGGTGTCAAACCAATGCAGTAAGGAAACCGGAATCAAACATTACATACCACATCATGCTGTAGTTGAACCAACCAAACCTAAACTAAAGTAAGGATAGCTTATGATGCGTCTGCCAAATCAAAACAAGAAAATGAAAGTTTGAATGATTGCCTGCACAGAGGACCTAGAATGTTACAAGATTTATGTGAACTCCTGTTGCTTTTTCGAATGAACAAAATTGCAGTAGCTGATATTGAAAAGGCATTTCTCCAAATTAAACTACGAAAAAATGACAGAGATGCAACTAGTTTTTTTTGGCTAAGAAACATTAATCATCCAACAGTAGAAAACAATGTACAATTTTACAGATTTTGCAGAGTGCCATTTGTAGTTATATCTAGTCCTTTCCTACTTGTAGCAACTTTAGACTATCAGCTTGACACATACAAAAATGCAACAGCAGCTATTATTAGAGAAAATATTTATGTGGATAATGTAATTACTGGAGTAGACTCGACAGAGAATGCAATTACATTATATTAAGAGGCAAAACAAATATTCAGTGATGCATCAGTGAACTTAAGAAAATGGGCATCAAATTCACAGGAATTTTTAAAATGCATTCCCAAGGAAGATCAGGCGAATAGAGAAAACATAAAGCTTCTTGGATTAACTTGGACAATAAAAGATGATACATTAACTGTGATTAGTGCTACAAATGATAACATGTTTCCAGTCACCAAAAGAGAAGTAATACAGAGAATGACTTTTGTGTTTGATCCTCTTGGATTTGTAACACCTGTGATTTTAAGAACCAGGCTTTTCCTCCAAATGTTGTGGAACAAGATAATGGAATGGGATGAACAACTGAGAGAGGAAGATATTCAGCAATGGAAAAAAATCTCTTTTGATTTAGATGAAAATCAGGACTTTCATATTCCTTAAGCTATTTGGCTACCAGGTACAGTTACGTTCAGATTACTATGCGTTTGCGATACTTCAACCAAAGCCTATGCTTCTGTTGTTTATCTACATCAACTGAGGGAAAACAACTTATTTAAAATTGATTGACTGTTTTCCGAGACACGCTTGGTACCAAATAAGAAAATAACTATACCACGACTTGAGTTATAAGCAGTTGTCATTGGTGTACGTTGCATTGACTTTGTTAAGAAGCATTTAAAACTTCCTATCTGTGAGACGATTTTTCAGGTGTATTGGTAGATTAGGAGCTGCTCAACTGTCAGAAGGAGCAAAAACACCAATATTACTTCCAAAGAAAAACAAAGTTACTGAACTGTTAATTGAGAGCATGCATTTAAATGTGGTATTTATTAACTGAACATTTTAGTTATTGGATTAAAGATATAAAAGGATTCCATGTGATTTCGCTACATGTATAATGTAGGCAAAATCAAGTACAGCTACCGGTAAACAGAAGGCTTCGCCCAAGGAGAGCTGAAATTATTAGACAAAATGTAGCCATTCCACGTCAGCCGTTAATGCCACCACAACAGCCATTAATACCACCAAATTAGCCATTAATACCACCACAACAGCCATTACCACCACATCAGTTATTGTCACCACATCAGTTTTTGTCACCACATAGGTTATTGCCACCACATCAGTTATTACCACAACAGCCGTTTGTACCACAACAGCCAATTCTACCACCACAACAGGTTGGAACTCCAAACGTTCCTCACCAGCCTGCTGAACAACAAGTTCCTAATCAGTAATGTGTACATTCAGGGCAGCCCACAGCTCTTAACACTGTACAAAACGGTGAGATTTTAATTATAGCTACTGGTAAAGATGTTGATGTGTTTGTTCCACAAATAATTATAAACCAAATATGGAATTAAGAATATGTTGATTTGGCCAAATTATTATACAAACACTTTGTTTCAAATATTGATCAACTGACAAAAGTGCTCGGTTTTGATGTAGATGGGGACATTTAAATTGAAAGTAACAAATATTTAAATGTAAAATCATTATCTAACATAGGTGAGGGGACTGAAGGTTTTTTTTAAATTATATGAAAATTTTATTGCAAAGATTCCCGGAATTTGCAAATAAATTGAATAGCTACAGAACGATCATTAGGGGCTAGTGTACCTTTTGAGAACGTTTATAAATATTACAAGCAATTTCGACTTAGAAAAGCTCGAGATCATATGCGTTCATGGGACGTCATTGATGGGCAGTTATGGCTTCAGTTTATTGCAGTAGTCATAAATCATATTCCACAGACATCTTTTTATACTTCTCACGCAGTTTATAGTCATTGCTACATTATAATTTTTAGGCCGTTTTTGCTCGTATGAATTGTGTATACAGCCCCTCATGTATAAGATGTAGCCAGTTCCATCCTACGCTGTACTGTAGAAGTTATTTATATAACAAGAATAATCCTCGAAGTTCTGTAACTTCGGACTATTCTGTTCCTAGGTATCAAATTACCCTAGGGCACCTGATGCAAACAATTTTGCACCAAGGTATCAGAGCTACAACGCAGTTAAACAGGTTTTTGAATACACATGGAAATTATCACCCAAATACTCGTTTTTCGATAAATAATTAAAGATTTCCAGGTCAACAGGCAAATGTTCCACAGATACAATTTAATCATTTCGAATTTATAATTTTGTTTACAGCTTGCAATCAACAGTATTAACATTGTATTTGGTGTTTTGGTTTTACCCCTGTTAATACTACTGTTTAAGGGAATATGTTGATAGACTACACCGATAATATATGTCTAATCTACGATTACGAAAAATGTTTTTAGAAATTATAATGGCATTTCTTATATTTTAGGCGACAAGTGGTTGTCGAGTTCTGTTTTAAATCTCTTTACCGGTAGTGCTGAGTTCTTCAAATACCTTGCTTACGTATCAAATGGACTAAATTCATTTCAAAACTATAAACATTAACTAAAACTGTATGACGTATGGCCATGCTCCGTTTCACATTAAGTTAATTGTTAGCTGACATGTTTAAGGAAGAATATTCTGATTCCACTGAGAATGCGTACCTTTCAGGCATTAGTTTTTATCATAAGAATAATGGTTTATTGGACAACACTCAGTCTTTTATTGTCCAAAAGATGCGCAATGGCATTATAAGCGACACGACTGTCATATGCCTTTTACTATTGATTTATTAACTAGACTTTCAGATGCACTGAATTTAGATTGTTATTCAGTATATGAAACATAAAATTGAGAATGGAAATGGGGAATGTGTCAAAGAGACAACAACCCGACCATAGAAAAAACAACAGCAGAAGGTCACTAACAGGTCTTCAATGTAGCGAGACATTCCCGCACCCGGAGGCGTCCTTCAGCTGGCCCCTAAACAAATATATACTAGTTCAGTGATATTGAATGTTTATTTAAAGCTCCATATTGGGTTTCTTAGTTTTAAAGAAATTGCAAATTCAAATTTTAATGAAAATATTATTGCAAAACAATCCAAGATAACATTTGATGCCTATTTAGGGTCACTTTATATAAAAGTTCCTACTTAGAAAACTGATCAGCTGGGTAATTCAGTAACGACAATTCTGGAAAGGAATAAACTAGTTCGATTAGTCCTGTTCAGTTGATGTCTGACTACAATGCAATGAGACACAAAGATGATGGACATTTTCATACACTTTACGTTTTGAGGCAGGAACCGTTACAATCATTTCTTGATCGTTTAGATAAAATCGAATTAAATTGAAAGGTCGATGGAAATCAGCTTCTTAAAAAAGTTATATAGGAAAAAACCTCGTATAGTACTAAAACACTTAAGTTCAGGGTACCAGAAAGATATTTGGGTATGGCTCTTCAATTTTCATAGGAGCAGTCATATTACGCCTATATGTGCATCAGTCGTATTAGAGAAAATTGGATGTATTCCTAAATCAGATTCAAGGAGCTCTGAAATTTTTTTTTTAATTTCCTCATTGTTTGGTTATCTCTTACAATGAATAAAATAGCTTTGATGTTGACAGTATTGAATTTAAGCTGAACTTGATGTTGACACATGTATATCAATTAAAAAAATTAATGACGTTTACGGTATTGAATTTAAATTGATGTTGAAGTTGATAATGGTGTTGAAATTGATAATGATAAAAATGTTGAAGTTGATAATGATGTTGAAATTGATAATGATGAAAATGTTGAAGTTGATAATGATGTTGAAATTGATAATGATGAAAATGTTGAAGTTGATAATGGTGTTAACATTGATAATGATGAAAATGTTGATAATGAAGTTGAAGTTGATAATGATGTTGATGTTGAAGTTGATAATGATGTTGCTTCTTGCTATTAAATTTGTCAAGCGGTAATTTTTTTGGCGGATTACAAGTTGCGCAACTA
The DNA here is from genome assembly GCA_019925275.1 of Mytilus edulis. Taxonomy (NCBI): domain Eukaryota; kingdom Metazoa; phylum Mollusca; class Bivalvia; order Mytilida; family Mytilidae; genus Mytilus; species Mytilus edulis. Next base: position 101,438,764 of record CM034360.1, read on the forward strand.
GTTACTCAATTTGTATTTGACGGAAGTTACTTTAAGCTGCTTTGGACTACCGAGTGGCTCCTGATATAACTTTGTAACTGCTAATTCGCCTTTTAGTAATTTAATCGTCATCAAGTTTCGATTGACAAGTTTGTTGTGTTTCTTTGTTGCAATAAATGCCATGACACATTTACAGCCAAATAAAACGTATTATTTTTAATGATTTTTATTTATAGTTTATTTGATGGATTCATTACAGCATGAGGTCAAACAATGAAAATACAAATTTGAACAATACAAGTACACTTACATTTATCTATGTGTGCTTGTATATATATAAATATGTTTATAGGATCCTTTACTATAGATAATTGAGCTGATCTGTAACAATAACAAATCCATGCCTTATATATCATGTACTGTAGTACAACACTAGATGAAAACTGACGAGGAAAGGTAACACACGGCCACCGAAAGCTTTATTTTTGTGAAGCCCAGATGGTCGTTTGGTCTAGCGGGACGGCTACAGTGCAGGCGATTTGGTGTCACGATATCTCAGTAGCTTGGGTTCGAATCCCGGCGAGGGAAGAACAAAAAAATTTCGAAAGCATTGTTGGGTTCACAACTTGAAGTTTGGACGAGTTGTATATACATAATGTACGCAGCCACGTATCACCATCATTGCTGGCGATCCAATAGATAAATCTGATGAAGAGTTGTCACTGACTGAGACGTACTTATACATATAATTATTTTCTGTGACTGTATCTTGCATCAATTTGTAGGATCTTTTACTATAGAGAATTGAGCTGATCTGTAACAATAACATCGCCATGCCTTATATATCATGTACTGTAGTTCGACACTAGATTAAAACTGACGAGGAAGGTAATACACGGCCACCGAAAACTTTATTTTTGTGATGCCCAGGTGGTCGTGTGGTCTATCGGAACAACTACAGTGCAGGCGATTTGGTGTCACAATATTTCATACTCCTTGGAGAACACTGTATTGAACATCTTAAAAACTTACCACTTCAATTTAATTCCTTGTCTCATGCTTGCTAAAAATATCTAACAGCAAGCGAATTCGAGAACGAGTAGATGATGACTGGTTTTACAAAGAATTTAATTCGGACCCCACCCTCCCATACAGTGAGGAAATAACAGAATGTTTAAAGGAAATGTGTGACAATAACATCATTGATATAGATACTCTCAAATATTTAAAACCTGAAGATTCTAAACCTGGGCGATTCTACCTGCTCCCTAAAATTCATAAACCTGGTAACCCAGGAAGACCAATTGTCTCAGCTAATGGTCATCCTACCGAAAAAATATCCGAATTCGTTGATTACTATCTCCGACCACATGTAGAAAACTTGCCATCTTTTATAAAAGATTCTACAGATTACCTACTAAAAATGCAGGATTTAAACCCTCTACCTGCCAATACTACTCTTGTCACAATGAATGTCACCTCCATCTTTACGAATATTCCACATGCGGATGGCATTGAATCATGTAGAGAAGTTTGATACTCTCGATCTCTTAAAATTCCACCTACTGAATGCTTAGTAGAAATGCTTACTATGGTATTGAAAAAGAACAACTTCACATTCCAAGGAGAACACTATTTAAAGACAAATGGCACTGCTATGGGTACAAAAATGGCTCCATCTTATGCCAATATATTCATGGGTAAAGTTGAAAAGCAACTGCTGGAGTGCTCTATCAAAAACACGCTTTCCTGGTATCGATTCATTGATGACATTGAAATGAAATGGGACAAAGGAGACCAAGAATGACATACTTTTATAGCAAATGCTAACAATCAACACCCTACCATCAAATTCACCCATGAAATATCTAATTACACCATAAACTTCCATGATACATCTAGCACCCTCACTGTAGGTATAATAAACACAGATATATACTCTTAACCTACAGATACTCATCAATACTTGTCGCCTGAAAGTTGCCATCCTCCACACTGCACGAAGAGCATTCCATACAGCCAAGCTCTCAGAATAAGTCGAATCTGCTCCTCTGAAGACACTGCAAAACAATGTCTGGGGCAGTTATCAAAAAAGTTTATGAAAAGCGGAATCCCCAAAAGCAGTCTGCTAACTTACAAAGAAAGCAGATAAAAGATTAACGTAAAAAAAATCAAAACTATAAATATATATATATGACTGAGAAATGTTCTTTCGAGATCATCAGTCGATAGTATTTGATATATCGGTATATTGCCTTATTTGTAATATAAGAGACCAAATGGCGTTCTTAACATACTGTCCTTTGAACATAAAGCAAGTATAGCGGATTCTAATGATCAATATATTATTTGTTTTGAATTTCACAGATCAAAGACATTTCTGATATAGTTCAAAAAGATAACGATCTCAACAAATTGTAAAAAGCCTAAACTAGACTTTATGTACACAGCCATGTATCACCATCATTGATAGCGATCCGATGTATACATCTGTTGTAGAGTTGTCACTGACTCAGACGTACTTATAAATATAATTATTTTCTGTGACTGTATATTACATTAATTTGTAGGATCCTTTACTATAGATAATTTAGCTGATCTGTAACAATAACATCTTCATGCCTTATATATCATGTACTGTAGTACGCCGCTAGATTAAAACTGACGAGGAAAGGTAACACAGGGCCAGCGAAAGCTCTTTTTTGAGAGCCCAGGTGGTCGTGTGATCTAGCGGGACGGCTGCAGTGCAGGCGATTTGGTGTCACGATATCACAGTAGCATGGGTTCGAATCCCGGCAAGGGAAGAACCAAAAATTTGAGAAAGCAAATTTACAGATCTAACATTGTTGGGTTGATGTTTAGACAAGTTGTATATACATTATGTACACAGCCATGTATCACCATCATTGATGGCGATCCGATGGATACATCTGTTGTAGAGTTGTCACTGACTCAGACGTACTTATAAATATAAATATTTTCTGTGACTGTATATTACATTAATTTGTAGGATCCTTTACTATAGATAATTTAGCTGATCTGAAACAATAACATCTTCATGCCTTATATATCATGTACTGTAGTACGCCGCTAGATTTAAACTGACGAGGAAAGGTAACACACGGCCAGCGAAAGCTCTTTTTTGAGAGCCCAGGTGGTCGTGTGGTCTAGCGGGACGGCTCCAGTGCAGGCGATTTGGTGTCACGATATCACAGTAGCATGGGTTCGAATTCCGGCGAGGGAAGAACCAAAAATTTGCGAAAGCAAATTTACAGATCTAACATTGTTGGGTTGATGTTTAGACGAGTTATATATATATATATATATATAAACGAGTCTAAATTGAAAACTACGTTCAAAAATATGATTGCGTTGGATAAAAACCGCAATTTTTATACGTGTCAAGTAAAACAAATTTCGTTGTAGAAGGGTCTAAATACAGCACATACAACATTTTCCAAAAGACCAAAAAAGTGAAGAAGTATATTTAAACAATTTAAACGCATTTGACTAACAGGTCGAACAACTGATGTTCTTTAACCCTGCTGACTGCCATTGGCGATTTCGACAATAAATGTCTCTTCAGTGGTGTTAGAGATCGAAACGGTATTTGGAAGGCCATATAAAATGTACTCTCATGTTTAGATAGACTCTTGAATTTTAAGAGTCAATATAGGATGAACGGATCATATAAACCGGAGGGAAAATATGATACAAGCCCAAATGAAAAAATATAAACGAGTCTAAATTGTAACTACGTTCAAACCTATGATTGCGTTGGATAAAAACCGCAATTTTTATACGTGTGCATGTAAAACAAATTTCGTCGTAGAAGCGTCTAAATACAGCACAAACAACATTTTCCAGAAGACCAAAAAAGTGAAGAAGTGTATTTAAACAAAACGCATTTTACTAACAGGTCGAACAACTGATGTTCTAAAAGTAAAATAGCAAAAATACCGAACTCCAAGGCAAATTCAAAACGGAAGTTTCTTTATCAAATGGCAAGGTAAAACAAAAACCAGCTGTCATATACTGATTTGGAACAGACATTTCCACATGTAGAAAATGTGGATTAAACCTGGTTTTATAGATAGCGAAACATCTCGTTTGTATAATAGTCACATAGAATTCCATTATATTGACAATAATGTGTGAGCAAAACAAACAAAATGATAGGTAAAATTGTCAGAAATTGGGGTACAATTCCAACCTACATGATCATTAAACAACAAATATCCAAATAGAATACAAACATTTCAATAACGACAGACTCACATATTTTAATTATTCGAGATTGTGTTGTCAGGTTTGAAAAATGGTTTATTGTTTTTATAATCTAAAAGTTCGATTACAAACTGGTTATTCATTTGTATGGTGTTAAAATCGATAATTCATCGATAATTTTACAGCTTAATACACAAATAAATTGTGTCTCATACTTTATGAATTCGTACTGCAGCAATGCCTTTGGTCTTTGGAAATATTAAGATGTCTCCAAGTTCTTTTACTTAGTTGTGATAACTAGTTCTGAGTTACGTGACATTGTTTTTACATATAAAATGAAATTCGATTACTAAATTTTGTCAAATTTTGTTAACACTATTTACTTATTTCATCCATTGTCGTTTTTAGCATAGAAAAATCGTTCAGAATCTAAGATTTATATTATTTTGTTGATCTTAACCGTGATTTGATGCTTAATTGAAATTTGAACAAGAAATAGGACTTATCGAACTTTATCCTAACATACTTCTTTTTAACTGATATGCTTTTAGCTGACCAGATTATTACAACTTTTGTAAATTCACGAAATGCTTCCACTTAAATATGTTAGCTTCAACTTCATTTGGTCTCTGTTGAAGAGTTGGCAATCATTCCATATCGTCTTATTATTATATTAAATACTTAAAACATTATCTTGTTTACACCATTACTACATTGAGGTTCATTTAAATTATTCCCATTTGTATGTGTTATATATTGTTACGGCCAAAAATCGCCTTTAAATTGTAGCCAACAAAAGACACAAATCAATAATAAAATTTAACAATATTTATTATACAAAAGTTTACAAGAAGTATTACACAAATATTACTGTCAACTTAACTGTCAAAATATGAGTCCAATCTTTTATCTGTATCTGTATCCGGATATCTTTTGGAATCCAATCTGAATATTATGTTCACTACTACGGTCACAATCCAGTATGATGTTGTTTGAAGAATAAAAATGTCAATCCAAATGCTATGAATATTAATGTCTATCGATGTCTAAGTCCAAATCCAAGCGTGATCGTTTAACTTTAGTGTCTGTATATATACAGTTTTCATGGAAGATTCTAGAACAGTCTATAATGGAACATCCTAGAAAGTTACAACAGAAGTTTCTAGTAAAATGTAGAAGTTTATAAAACCCATCTTTTATTAGGATCATTCTGGAAAGTTCCAATCATTCTGTAATTGTTCCAGTAATTTCTAAACTGCACAGTTCTAAGATTATTCTGTAAACAACTATCAGGCCATACAACACAAATTAGGCCGACATTAATAAATACAATAATTACAATATCATAACAATATATATACTTCATTTTAATTGATTGATATTATATCTCGTTAAAATAGCTTGAATTTCCTCTGCTTTTTTTTTTTTATCTTTAATCATATGGTTTCGAGTTTTATTTCATACTAGAACACACCCGTGATATAGCGGGTCCGTGACTGAATTAAAGTATATAACTATGCGTAAGCCTTATTTTAGTATTGGTATTATCATCTGATAAAAGTCGTGCCGATTATAAGATACAGTTTCTCTGCTTTCAAATCTTTCTGTTTGAACCCGTCGACCTAGAACTCTTCAATTATTGGTAATATTCAGGTCCTTGAATTGAGTATTTTTAATCAACAGCATTGTCCAATAAAGTTCAATTCTTTGATTCGCTGTTGTACGTCATGCCCGCTAACAAATTGAAAACTGTACCTATACGCCTTATTTCAAGTTAAGTCCACATTTTTAGTATTCGTATTGTTATCTTAGAAAGTCTTACTAATTAAAAAACTACAATAGGGAACAATTTGACAATGATTGAATTTAGTTGTGTCGACCCTGTGATTATGAACCGTGTTTAAAGCAAAATCAAATACACCATTTGACGCCTGTCAGATGCGGAACGTACATATAAGGTTAAAGTAACAGGTGAATATACTAAATTGGTATCGGTATCGGATTCGACCCGGAACTTGTTAATTATTGGCAATATTAATTATCTGGAAAACAAAAGGGTCTGGAGTGGTGTAATTTTTAATCTACACCATTGTACTTTATTAGTTATAAATACAGTTGAATTCTTTGATTCCTCGTTTTAACGTGATGCCGGCTGATAAATTGGACCTCGTAATTTTAATATTATAGATACTTATCATAAGTAGTCTCTAAAATGTACAAATAATTTGTCAAATTTTTGACTGTTGTTTGTCGTATTGTATAGTGTACGTATATGACATAATTTGTATATAACTTTGTTGAAAAATATGCCACACTTCAATGAAATATCTTCTTCTTCTTCTTCAACTTTTTCTTCTTCTTCTTCTTCTTCTTCTTCTTCTTCTTCTTCTTCTTCTTCTTCTCCTTTTTCTAATTATTATTATTATTATTATTATTATTATTATTATTATTATGTATATTATGTATATTGTTATTTTATTTCAATGAGTCCCACATAAAACTTTTTTTTGATATAATCTTGAAGACAAGCATCAAATGTATGAGATATATAGATATAGGAAGATGTGGTGTGAGTGCCAATGAGACAACTCTCCATATATAGTAGGATTTGTCCATGTCATTGATGAGTTTATTTTTGATTGTTTGAATTTAGATAATGATGTATATGTAATATAATCAGGGGGTCATAAATTAAAACCACAAAAATAGTTGATTGTTGGTGTCATTTTCCATATACTGTAAATCAATATATTTTTTAGATGTGTTTTATTATCGCAAACAACTCGAATGCATAGGTATCACAAAAAAAAAAATAAACGCATTGCAAATATTGATAGTATTTTTGTAGCCAGTTACTAACTAAAAGATCGTAATTATTAATCTCACATGTTTGTTCATTCTTTAAAAATATCAATAATAAATGTAGGCTAAAATTTTCAAATTGAAAGTTATCTAGGCTTTCACTAGTACATGAATTTAGATCTCCAATAATCAATATTTACTAATGTTTGACAAAAATTGAGCTAGACTAGTTTTTAACATTTTGTATAGAATGACCAGTCCGGGAGATTGATATTTTGGATTATCTGTCCACCAGACACAAGCTCGCATTCATTTGTTATCTTATTAGAGTTGACTCCAAAACAGGCACTGTTCAGTGAACATATAGACAAACAGGTCATTGTACTGCGTTGAATTGAAGTTGAAAGTAACACCATATTACCATATGTTGTAGGAACACCACAGTAACTCTCGAAAAGGAAAGCTAAAACAGAAAACAACATTCAGCGTTAAAACTCTAAGCAATTTTCGTGTTAAATGCAATTGTAACATTTTTGTAATAAATTACCATTATTATTTCGTTTTAATGAAACGCTTGTCTTATCAAGTGAATATTGAAACAGATGAATTCAGTACAGATCACTTGGCAACCATACTTGACTTTATTACAACATTTTAATTTTTTTTTCTATTTCAAAATTAACATTTCAGTCATTATTTTATTAAGTTTAACAACAAATTCAACCATTTATCGACAGCTGTAAAGTAAGTGTTTTACATGGCTAGAAAAATACCATCGTTTATGTTAAGGGCGATTCCTGTAATTCAAAATAATTATGGTTATTGACCACAATCAATAAGTAGAATGTGTTTCAGGGCGTTTATCATCATCGAGATTTATCCTTTGCACCCCACGCGCTTTGATCAGACAGCTAAGATGATTTTGAACTTTTTTAAGAGTATTGCGGCAGGGATACATTGGCACCATAGTATACACATATCAATAACACGATGACACGTGAACATGGGCTTTCTTCCGAATCGTGACAATGGAACAATGAGAAACAAGTAAAAAAAAATACGGAAACCCATCATAGTTCTGTCCTCAAACCACATATGTCAAGACCCTCTACAAACAGGTTGGAATGCCGACATCTATTCATAAAATCTGGCAACTAATTTGATGTGGTTGGCGCTTAAAATGACCACTACCATTAGAACTGAATTGATTGACCCTTCAGGATACCGATTTAGCTGGCAAATTTCATTTGGATAAACAAACACAAACAACCATATAGACCTCCACCTACACCACACATGTAATGATACTGATTCAGCTGGCCATAAACAATGAATCATTTCAATCTTATTAAAGTCTAGATGTTTTTTTTCAATCTTATTAAAGTCTAGATGTTTTTTTTTCAATCTTATTAAAGTCTAGATGTTTTTTTCAATCTTATTAAAGTCTAGATGTTTTTTTTTTCAATCGTATTAAAGTCTATATGTTTTTTTTTCAATCTTATTAAAGTGTAGATGTCTTTTTTTCAATATTATTAAAGTCTAGATGTTTTTTTTCAATCTTATTAAAGTCCAGATGTTTGTTTTCAATCTTATTAAAGTCTAGATTTTTTTTCTCAATCTTATTAAAGTCCAGATGTTTTTTTTTTCAATCTTATTAAAGTCTAGATGTTTTTTTTTCAATCTTATTAAAGTCTAGATGTTTTTTTTTTCTTCAATCGTATTAAAGTCTATATGTTTTTTTTTCAATCTTATTAAAGTGTAGATGTCTTTTTTTCAATATTATTAAAGTCTAGATGTTTTTTTTCAATCTTATTAAAGTGTAGATGTCTTTTTTTCAATATTATTAAAGTCTAGATGTTTTTTTTCAATCTTATTAAAGTCCAGATGTTTGTTTTCAATCTTATTAAAGTCTAGATTTTTTTTCTCAATCTTATTAAAGTCCAGATGTTTTTTTTTTCAATCTTATTAAAGTCTAGATGTTTTTTTTTCAATCTTATTAAAGTCTAGATGTTTTTTTTTTTTTCAATCGTATTAAAGTCTATATGTTTTTTTTCAATCTTATTAAAGTGTAGATGTCTTTTTTTCAATATTATTAAAGTCTAGATGGTATGTTTTCAATCTTATTAAAGTCTAGATGTTTTTTTTTCAATCTTATAAAAGTCTAGATGTTTTTTTTTCTCAATTTTATTAAAGTCTAGATGTTTTTTTTCAATCTTATTAAAGTCTAGATGTTTTTTTTTTCAATCTTATTAAAGTCTAGATGTTTTTTTTTTCAATCTTTTTAAAGTCTAGATGTTTTTTTTTCAATCTTATTAAAGTCTAGATGTTTTTTTTTAAATCTTATTAAAGTCTAGATGTTTTTTTTCAATCTTATTAAAGTCTAGATATTTTGTTTTCAATCTTATTAAGTCTAGATGTTTTTTTCAATCTTATTTAAGTTTAGATGGTTTTTTTTCAATCTTATTAAGTCTAGATGTTTTTTTTCAATCTTATTAAGTCTAGATGTTTTTTTTCAATCTTATTAAAGTCTAGATATTTTTTTTTCAATCTTATTAAAGTCTATATGTTTTTTTTTTCTCAATCTTATTAAAGTCTAGATGTTTTTTTCTCTCAATCTTATCAAAGTCTAGATGTTTTTTTTTCAATCTTATTAAAGTCTAGATGTTTTTTTTTCAATCTTATTAAAGTCTAGATGTTTTTTTTTTCTCAATCTTATTAAAGTCTAGATGTTTTTTTTTTTCAATCTTATTAAAGTCTAGATGTTTTTTTTCCAATCTTATTAAAGTCTAGATTTTTTTTTTCTCAATCTTATTAAAGTCTAGATGTTTTTTTCAGTCTTATTATGTATATTAGAGAGACAGAAGATACCAAAGGGACTTTCTTACTTATAAGTAAAAAAATAAACTGACGACGACATAAACTGACGACGACAATAAACTGACGACGACAAATAAACTGACGACGATATTTAAAGAAAAGAGCAAAAGACAAACATCACTGTACAAAAAAAAACCCTAGAAAACTTAGGACTGAGCAACACGAATAAATCAAAAGGTTGATTTCAATAATACAAATATCTAACATATTTAGGGCTTGAAATATGATTTGCCACTGGAGAAAGATAAGGCATGCTCTACAAACAATCTTTGAAAATACACCAATTCGGATAAAGGTGACTTCGTGTCGATGGAATCCGCGCATCAAATGGATCAACTGCAGTTTTTCTAACGAATGAAGTTTAGGTGATCTTATATGTATACTACGTTTAACCACTGGATCCTTTCCCATATTCTTTTGCTACAAGCGATGCACTATATATTGACCACAGCTCAACCAGTTAGACCAATAGGCGGGCTTTTTTTTTAACTCGAACTGTTTATTTACTGTACAATATAAAAACAAAAGAAATTGGGTTTCCATCCATGACAAGAAAACAGTACTTGCACAGCAAAAAACACACAAAACGCAAAGGGACACCGCTTTATTGCTATTCTGCATCTCGAAGCACATTGAGGCCTTCAACACAGAGCAAAACAAAAATATTTTCATCTCACTGCAAGACGGTCCCTAGCACCGTTTTGAGCGGAATTATTTGCAAAATAATTCGGGTAACTTCACACGACTAAATCGGGCCCTGTCAAAAGAATCAAATTGAAAGAAATAAATATTTAATACAAATTAGTTCGTATGCAAAGGTGCAAATATCAAAATATATAGAATACATTTTAGTAATTCTGGTACAAATGTGAGGTGAAGAACTTATGTCCTTGACACATTATTGACGGACAATTTTGAATAATACAAAAATGTATGAATGAATCCAAAAAAAGAGGGCATATATTAACTGTTTATTTACATGAAGCTAAGCTATAGATATATTATATCAAAATACATAATGAATTGTGTAACAACCATAAACGATGACTGTTTTTTTTTGTTTCACTGTTGACCTAGTTGTTCCAGACAATGGACACAGTAAAGCCGATTGTGCTGTTGATTACTCAACATCGGGAGCTGAAAAAAACCGTGATAGACTATTATAAATAAAAAGTACCAACAAATGAAGGTATAAATTGATGGCTTGCCTTTTACACGAAATCGGGGAATACATGATACAATCTACGTCTAAATTGGTCAACTTACACGAATGTTCTATAGCCCAGAGTCCGTTTGCTCCCCAACCAGTCATGATTCCTACACCGTTATATGTATTGGGTTGGGGTCTGTCCATTCCATTACTTTTTCTGTTCCAACTGAAGTTTCTTTGTCGAGGGTTATTTTACCGTCGAGTGTCCATCTCACCACCATTGTTCGTTTCTCAGTGCAGCTTAAAATGTCTAGTGTTGGAAGGAAATAAATGGCCCCAGTATTGTACTTCCGACGAAAGCTTGTCGCTTGGTTACTATTTGCACCGATACAAATTTCATAAAAGTCTTGAGACTGTAGATTCTCAGCACTAGATAAAAGTATAAACGCATCACTACATGCTTCAACTTTAAACCTGAAAAACTGGATTTGTGAAGGAAATAAGAGGTAATCGGACAGGTTTGTGTAATAATTAAAAATATCTGGTGTTGATGCAGCATCGATATTCCCACTGTTGTAGTTTGTATCTCTGTTTTCATCCCATACCATATCCTGGAATAAATTAATTCAAAGTTTGAATTTTTAGTAATCTTTAACATCGAGTTTGATTTGCTTTCATTTGTTTAATTCGAGCGCTACTGTTGAATGAATCTTATGAAGACCTAGTTATAAAAATCTTGTATCCCAGATGAGTTTTATATAGACAAACAACTCTTTGATGAATATGTAACAGTAAATGAACCCTCAACCTACTATAAGAGGAGCTCCCGTCTGGTTTCTGGGTTTGTGTTTCTAAAAATGTTTTCGATAAAGGACAAAAAACCTGTCTTATGATGAAATAAATATATACAATTGGATAAGCATTGATATTTGAAAAAGGAAACCATGAGCCCGAAGAGCGAATGATGTGTATTTCCTGTATGAACGCTTATCCATTTTGTCTCTAATTAAACTATTGTGTTGACTCTTTTCACAATTAAAGCCTTTTCTTAATTAGAAGGTATTGTAAGTGAGTTTAAATAACCTTGATATCATGTTCAACGATGCATTAATAAATCAAACTTGATTCTAAAACTCTTGTGATCTTGACCTCGCGTCTACCAACTTATATGTAAAGATACAAGTCCTATGTGTCCCTTGTACCGATATGTATAATTTGTTCATTAATATATAAAATAGACATCTTAATTGCAACCCATTGGTAGCTGAGAGGTTTTGTCGATGTGATGATGTCAGTCATACATTACAGATTTCAAGGAGGGGTTCAATTCCCAGTGAAGGCATATAAAAACTATAAAAATTAAAAGTCAGTTTTCAAAATTATTCCATTGGTGAACAGAAATCAGTAAATTAACCAATTCAAACTTAATGAAATGTGATTCAAAATTTTCAAAAAATTAGGACACAAAAGAAACATACATTGAATATAATTTGGTGATTCCATTTCAGCAACTGATTTAGGAGGCGTTGATTCTAGATAAAAAAATCTACGGTAAATTAATAGGCTGACGTCACGGCAATGGTTCAACTGATCCCTTTTGCCAAAACATTATTGACAATTAAGTTTTTATGACATACCTGAAGTATAACAAGACACGTCCGTTAACTTAGTGAAATTGGGTGATATATGTCACAGAGTCAATGGCCACTTGATTTGTGTTGAAAATGACTTTGATATAGTGATGATATATGATGCAAATCAATTTGTATTCACACTGAAAACACATAGTTATAATAATCTGAGAATTTGATAGGAAAAACATGCATTATAAGGCCTACAAAATAAATGTGCTTACTTAAAAATAGGGAAACAGTTATGTATCCCATAGCTCTTTTACGTGCGTGCTGAAGTGTGAAACTCGTATGAGTACGAGTACACGATATATATAGTATCAGAAAATGTGGCGGAGTTGCATAGTTTAATAGTATATAGACTAAAGTCGTTTCTAACTGTCCGTCAATGAATGAATGAATGTGTAAATGATACAAAATATAGTACACACAATACAATATTTAGTATAGTACTAGTGGAACAGCTGTATTCTTCTAATTCATTGCTATGGTGACATATATATGCGGAGATAAAATAAACATTACTGAAACGAATTTGAAAATACATGAAGGCTACGGGCTTCATTCGATTTAACAAGACTATACACACCATATGCTATGATGTTAATGATTCATCCGTACGAACTGAAAGATACATGTACTTGTATTAATATACTTAAGAGGAAACAGTTGTTTACTAATGTCACAATCTAAAAAAGTATATCAGAAGATAAAAGTCGAGGTTGAAAAACTAAGGGAATCGCATCAAATTCAATAGCAGCGACATTAATTTTCAAAAGATGGGAAAAACAAAATGCGTATATTATTATCAAAACATTTAAGCACTTAACGTTTTTTTCCTTATATTCGTTTTTTTTAATATTAAGATAAAATGTCACTACATATTCATCTTTAGACTCTGACGGAATAAATAGCTGAAATGGAACAATCTGAAATAAATCAATTAAAATACCGAAAAAAATACCGGAATGTTCGCTATTTGAACAATATCTCTTTTATTAAAACCGTTTAGTACTATATATATTTAAAAGACCTAGCATATAAACTGTACACAAATTTCTCAATCACAATTACGACTTGATAATGCTTTAAATTTTTCGCCAAAGAGATGATAAACGACACTAAGCGCCTAATTGTTCACCCTTGTTAAATCCCGTCGACACATTCGATTTGTATTATAATTTGTGTTCATCCTTATTTTATCAAGACATATTTGCCACTTGGTATTAAACAAATATTAAATAAATGTTTATGTTACATTTGCAACTGGTATAAAAAAAAACTTACCACAATGAAAATGCAACAAAAGTAACCTGATGAAAACGAAATAATCAGTCATTTTCATCGCGAACATTCCTTATTCAGAAATATTATCTATGCATAACCTTACATATTCTGTTTTTTATAAGAAATTCTTTTTATTGAATATGTACACCAGTTACCATGACGAAAAAATCGAATATTTCAAAAGCAAATGTTATCGTATGGTTCTTAAGAATTAAAAGATAATTGTTATGTTTTGAATGAATACAAAGGAGCCGTTTGTAGTTTTTCCCTTTGTCCTAATTATGTTAAACTATTTATTTAATTTGTAAGAAGGTACAAATTCAAACAAATACATATATTGAATTATTGTTTTTCTTTAATTCTTTTGTTGACACTGCAAGAATCTTCTTAACATTTAAAGTTATAATTATTTATTTAACTTAAACTATCGCAATTTGGTATATTTTAAATTTTCAAATCTATTTCGAACTGCTAATACTTACAGCTTAATTTGTACCTTTCAAGTATTTATTTTATCTTTATGTAAATTTGTTTTGAATTTAGTTTCGTTTACATATTTCATAAACGATTATTTCATCAATGAACAGAAAATTAAAACAAGTAATGCCATACATTAAAACAAACCGGAAGCATTGCAAAGAACACACATAAATTATAAAATATAAACATTTGTTGATCTAAACCGATCTTAAAACTTTAAAAAGTGCAAATAGGCATAATCTATCTTATGTTAACATTTTAGGTTCTATAACTATGCTATTATTGATATTGTTATATTTATAAATCAACTGTTAACAAAATTTAGAATTTTTTGAAATACTAAGGCTTTTCTACCTCAGGCATAGATTACCTTAGCTGTATTTGGCAACACTTTTAGGAATTTTTGTCCTCAATGCTCTTCAACTTCGTACTTTATTTGGCCTTTTTAACTTTTTTGAATTCGAGCTGATGAGTCTTTTGTTGACGAAACGCGCGTCTGGCGTATACTAAATTTAGTCCTGGTATCTATGATGAGTTTATTTAACAGGACAATAAAGCAGAAAAAAAGGTATTCTCAACTTGATATTAATTCATATCCGTGTTTGTATATATATGCGATTTCCTCAGTGTTTGTTTTGTTACCTTGATTTGTCTTCTATGTCGATTTATGAGATTTTCATATCGGTAAACTTCAATTTATTTTGGAATACCACTTTTTATTAATTCTGCATGAAACGTATTTAAGCAACTGTAGGTCACAGTACGTCCTTATACAATGAGCAATAGCTTTACAGTATAATTAGCTATGAAAGACACGACAAAATGAGACACAACTTAATAAAAAAAAGAGTGGATGACAAAATAAGAAGTGTCAGCCTTATTGTATTTTTAGAAATATCAAATTGAATTTCTGAGTTTTAAATCTTCCATGGCCGGCATTTACAAGTTTCAAAAGGACGAATAAAAAGAGTATTGTCTCATCATGCTCATTACGCAAAAAAAAAGAAAAAAAACCCCGATTTCTCGCATAATGGTTTACATTGTATTTACTATTGTTGAATGACCGTTATGGAATAACCGTTTCACAAATGATATCGGATATGTCCCTTACGTCGTAACTACAATCCCCTTCCCTTTCATGAATGTGACCTACCGAATTAGACTATTAACCGGATTTGTAATCACATAAGCAACACGACGGGTGCCACATGTGGAGCAGGATCTGCTTACCATTTCGGAGCACCTGAGATCACCCCTAGTTTTTGTGGGGTTCGTGTTGTTTATTCTTTAGTTTTCTATGTTGTGTCATGTGTACTATTGTTTTTCTGTTTGTCTTTTTCATTTTGGCCATGGCGTTGTCAGTTTGTTTTGGATTTGTGAGTTTGACTTTCCCTTTGGTATCTTTTGTCCTTCTTTTTCAAAAGAGGGACGAAAGATACCAAAGGGACAGTCAAACTCACAAATAGACAAACAAACAACAGCACACATGACACAACATATCACTAAAGAATAAACAACACGAACCCCACCAAAAAACTAGGGGTGATCGCAGCTGCTCCGGAAGGGTAAGCAGATCCTGAAATTTGAAATTTATGAGGGACACTAGGCAATCTGAAAAAGTAATCAATCATTTTATGTTCAACTGAAGAAATCAAACAAGTTTCAATCCACCATTTTCTGCATAAGGAAATGCCTATACAAAGTCAGGAATATGACAGTTGTTTTCAATTCGTTTGACGTGTTTGAAGTTTTGATTTTGCCATTTGATAAGGGACTTTCCGTTCTGAATTTTCCTTGGAGTTCGGTAGTTTTGTTATTTTACTTTTTTCATTGAACGTTTAGTTTTGAATAATATCGATGATTAAAGAAATTTTATGTATAGATATGCAAATAAACCTTACACATTTAGTTATTTTATTATAGTGGTACACTAATTGATTTTGTGAAATGTCTTGGGTCATGAAACATCTAAGTTGTTGTCTTTTGCGCTCATTTGTTGAATAATTCAAATCAGATTTCCGATAGCCGCGGATATACATTTTTTTTAAAATTTTTATTCTAGTCCATACATTTTACAGCTTGACATACATTTTGTATGTAATAGAAAGTCATATCTTGACATATAAATGTCTGTTTTATGCTTTGGGTCGTTGTCGCATTGACGTATATCCAATAGTATTCTTGTTTACATACCACCTTTAACATCTGTTATGATAAACTACAAGATTATAATATGATACACTGAATTGAAGTCAAGTTTAGCGTTTGTTTATTCATTGATAACATACTGGAGTATCAAAAAAACAAACTTGTAACGTCCCATTTCATTGGCCGAAAGATTTAAATACAACAACAATCGTAGTGTGCACGTAAGTTTACATACTCAGGTGACAGACAATAGAATGTACTATGTTACTACGAACGTAAAAAGAATTTTTGTTAAACCTGTGTTGTCGCCTGATTTTCAAATAGTGTCGTCGAAATATTATACTTTTGATATTTTTTTCATAAAATTTAGTAATGTTCTTTATGCAACAACACAGTTATCATGCATCGGATTATAAAAAAACCAATACAAAATTAAGCCTTATACTGAGGATAAACACATGGACCACTTTTATACGGATGAATACATGACAACTTTTAATTTAGGGACCTCATAATAATGAATTATTTATGATGGGTGCAATGCTCTTCAACTTCGTACTTCATTTGTCTTTTTTTTTTTTTTTTTTTTTAACTTTTTGGGATTCGAGCGTCACTGATGAGTCTTTTGTAGACGACACCCGCGTCTGGTGTATATATAAAATGTAGTCCTGGTATTTATGATGAGTTTATTTGCACATTTCTCGTTTTTTGTTTTCATGCTATAAAAGGAAATACAGAAGCTAAGCGTTTGGTCATCCAGAAATTACTATCACAAACGAAACACATTGTCCCATTCATTCACCGAAAGGTAGAAACAAAACATCAATGATCGTATTGTTCAAGTGAATGAACACAACTGACGTGGTATGGAATGTACTATCATAGATGTTTAAAGTACTTTCATCGCATTGATTTTTCTATTTCTATGTACTTTCATATTTAAAAAAAAAAGTTTTGTATGAGTGAGTCAAGTTAAAGGAGGGGGGTTTGATATACTGACGATAGGATAGGAACAGTTTTTTTTTACAATCCTATTTTTTTTTTAAATCGGGCAATATCTAATGACTTTATTATGTACACGTTATTTGACTATTTTTGGAGTTACGGTTATATTTGCGTTTATCCAACATAATTTGAGCAATTTCATTCATATTTGCTATTTTGTTATCATTGTAAGCACATAATGATGTAAGTTAACGGATACAAAAGGTGCACGGAGTTAGTCAAGAACTATATATTTGAGAGGAGACAGTTGTATTCAATATTTCGCCGGGAAACCTGTTATTTTAAAAAGAGTCTTCGTTTTCAATTTCAAATATTTTAATGAAACAACCTTAATATTACTATTGCACAAAATTATAATATATTATATACTATAAATAAATTTTACATGCTCGTGTATAAGCAACTTTCGATCGGTTATTGTACGCGTGTTCTATTTTAACAGGTTTGCTTGGGTGGGGCTTTAAAAGTTTATTTGAGGTCGAATATGTAAATTGACCAATGAGAACGATAGTTCCTTAACATGTTGTTCTAATAAAGTTTGTTTGACTGCTTATGTCGCACGGCTAAGCTTGGTCGCAGTTAAGTGCATTTCAAAAGTTTTAAGTTCAAAGTTTACCGAGACATGTTTCTCTCTGTATTGATAAATGTGATAGTGGTAAAACTAGGTAATCGGTCTGTTTTCACTTATTTTTTACCCGCTTTTCAACTTCGTACTTTATTTGGACCTTCAATTTTTTTTTGTATTCGAGCGTTACTGATGAGTTTTTTGTAGACGAAACGGCGTCTGGCGTACACAATTTTTAGCCTGGGTATCTATGATTATTTTATTTGCATTCGGTATTGTAACAGTAAGAACAGAGAATCCCCACCTTATACATATTTTACTTTATCGAATGCAATTTAAACCAAATTGTTCCACACGTAAAATAACTTTAAAAAAGTTTGTATAATTTTGTTATTTTTTTTAAAGGATATCAACACATCTAGTTTTGAAATTAAGGATTAAAAAAATGGCTACGTTCGTCTTATAACACAGGAAATTATTCATATTTCAACGTTAATCGCGAATACGTACTCATTAATATACTATCGAATTAATATTACCGATACTTTTTTTTATTACAATTGTCGTCATGTCACCACTGATGTTTTATGTATGCTCTGATACTTACAAAATGTGCAAGAATATTCAAATAAGTGACAATCTTACACATGTTACATGTCTTAGGCAGTTAATTTTTAAGTGATTCTCGATTTATCTTGAAAATGCGCAATTAAACGTAGTATAATCCAAATTCATACTGGCTTGGTTTCAAGGACATCAAAAAAAGAATCAAACTACCTAGTCATGTATGATAATGTGAGCTGTTTTGTGTACATGTTTGTTTCGCTAGGGGATGTGAATGTCATTTTGGAATTCATTAAGGTGGTATTTTCTATGTATTATACCCCATATTACACTATTTAGCTTTCATGAATTCCAATGTTTGATCATATCTTGCGATTGTTAAGTCAAACAAGTATCTTTGTCGTTCGTACATTAATGATAAAATCGGACGGATCATGATAATGCAGATTCTTATACCTTCTTTTATAAATCATCAATCAGACGAATTTGTATGTAACATAAACATTCGTTTCTATATCCACGTTAAGGATGTAGTCAGGGGAAATTAAAAAAACTCTGGAATTTAAAATTGATACTATAAATCAGAAGAGCATTAGTTAAGAAAAAAATGTGCTAAAAATATTGATAGGTTGTGGAACTCCTTTTTCGAGATATTTGATTTAATGAAAATGGCAAGAAAAGGCTAACTCAGACTTTTAACTTATATTTAGCATGGACATTATCAAATCGTAAGAATGAAATCTAGAATTTTCTAAAATTTGGATAATGACATTTTATGTGAGCTATTGAAGTCTTCGATGACATGAAAAGTGAGTGATATGGAGCAAAATAGTTTACCCTATATCGTATAAAAAACCCAAGGAGACTGAACATCTGACAAAAATTCCAAAACCTGAAATGACTACATACTAAAATGTTGAAGAGGTGTATACAATCTTCGGGGATGTTCAGGTGGCATTCTCGTAAACAAATGAATATAAGCAGATTTTAGTGTAATTGTGCAAGTGTGATAAATCAGTCTGAATGTTGTTAGTCAAATAGCATGAATAGCAGAGAAATGGAATAGTCGACTTTCATATTATATTTGATGTAAGCGGTTATGCGTAACATAAGCGGCCTACGTCACGTGATACCCGACACGTTTTTTTCCGCGAAAATATAAACAAAGTAAAAAAGAATGGTAAAACGTTGTGTTTAGGGAACCTGCAACAGCGATGACAGATATAAGCATAAACCTCATATGTCAGGAGTGGAATTCTTTCCTATACCTAAGCCTAAAACAAGATAAGAAGAAACTTTACAGTGGGTAAAAGCTTGTGGCAGGAAAGATTACGCCGTATCCAATGTAAACAAACATGCCTATGTGTGCAGCAAGCACTTTGTTGACCTACCACCCAACATCCATACCCAATCATGGCTACCCCTTTAAAGCAAACTGTGCACAAATCCAGGAAACTTCCGTTTGACAGAGCCACTGTACATATCAAAGCCAGCATAACCACGCCCACTACCAGTAAAATTGTTGATCAAGAATGGAGGGATGTTGGGGCGTATGTAACTTTAAATGGATCCAACACATCAAAAGACCAACCTCTTCAGGCAACACCACATTTCTGTGAAGAACTTAAAGGTAATGACTGGTATAATATATATATGAAATGACAAGGCATTGACCGATAATAAGTAATCAAACTCCGAAAAAGGGGGGGGGGTGAATTCCAAGTATCATGCGCCTCTAAATTGATGTATGTGTATGCTGTCCACTTGCTCTGTTTCTTAATAATGTCTGATGACTTATTATGTCTGTGAATCATTTAATCAATGTTGTATACCTGCTGTGCCTTACAGATGCTGCATTGGACTACCCTATCAGTAATCATCTAATGTTTTATGTGCATATATCCACCTAAATAGTATATGTCCATATTTTTCTACAAAATATATGTCATCAGTACATTTTAAGTCTTTTGCTCAATATTACTTGGTTTACAAATAATTTTGAAAATTGAAAATCAACCAAGTCATGCAATATATATTGAATCTTGATTTTTCAGTGGATGCAGACCATACTTACTATGCTGTAAAGAGGGGATTTAATGTACAAACTACAAGTATATCTACACAAACAGATATTACTATGGCAGAAATGGATTCTCTGACCGATAATATGATGGACACTGGTAGCATGAAGAGAAAGAATCTCATGAATTACATTATGAAAGACAAAAAATCCTGCAAATTCTATACAGGTACATGTAACTTAAATTTTTAAAGATTTAAAAATGTAAGGAAGCTTGATGGTATTTTATGTACATTTATAAATGGGTAATAAATTACAAATGACATTTATTCTGTATATTAACCATGAAAATAAATTATCACCCGACCACAAAAGGCTGAATTCATTTTGCCTATGGGTCAAATTGTCTAGACTAAGTGTGATTGACACAGTACATGCAGGTGGTATTGTTTCAATTTCTTTAAAGTTTGAGATTAAATCCTATCTGGAGACAAAAAATATAATTTGATTGCTCAAATTTGCCTTTTTTAAATTGTTGTGTCAATATTTAGACGCTTTACCATGAGAAATAAGTATATACATTTTGTTTTCTTCATTCAAGGTGTATCACTGACAGTATTGTGTTTCATCCTAAATTTCCTGAGGAAAAAGGCTTCATCCATGGTGGACTGGAACAGTGCAGATACATCCGAAAGGGAAAATTCTGAGGTAAAAGATATATTAAGAGGTTTATACTTTTTATTGTGTCCTTTAGCATGTTTAGTATACCAGAAAAAGCCGACGACAAAATGTTTGTACACTTGTGTACATGTACATGTATTTATAATGTAATGTCAGTACCTTAAATCTGTTATCCAAATACATAAAACAAAATTAATATAAGAACAGTGTACATGTAAATGGTGAAAGTATTAGGACAGTTTCTGCTTGATATTCTGGAGCATCTAGCTACATTTCTTGTAATGTCATTTGAGTTTTAAAATTTTCACCATGGAAAAACTTCTAAGTCAATGAACCAATTTTTGCATGACTCGAGGTGCAGGTACAATGTATAATGTTTTTCAGTCTGTGTGTATGTTTGTTCAATATTGAATTGTTTGCCAAATTGATGTTTTGACCCGGATTTCGTGTTCCACCTATTTAACATTGAAAAATGACAGCACAAGTCTCAATAACAATTGATGGTAACTGAAAACATGACTCTAGAATCAATATAGGTTTCAGATTATATGAAGAATATGCATCATCATTTATTTATTTCAGACACCTCGCAAAGGACCGAGAAGAATATTAGACATAAAGGAGGAATTAGCACTCACTTTGTTAAGACTAAGAAGAGGATTCGATACCAAAACTCTTGGGGACATGTTTGCTATATCAGAAAGCTCTGTGTGTAGAATATTTACTACTTGGCTAAATCTAATGTATCATGATTTGAAGTTTTTGGTCAGATGGCCTTCAAGAGAACAAGTTCTTAAAAAAATGCCAAAATGTTTCAAACACTTTAAGAAAACAAAATGTATTATTGATTGCACAGAATTTTTTTTACAAAAACCTAGTCGGCCATCAGCTCAGCGAATTACATATTCTTGTTACAAACATCACAACACTTTTAAGTGTTTTGTTGGAATCACACCCAGAGGTTCATTTAGTTTTATATCCGACTTATTTACTGGTAGCATATCTGATCGTAAAATTGTACAAGATTCTGGCTTCCTCCAGAAAGTTGAGTATGGTGATGATATAATGGCAGATAGAGGCTTCCTTATTCGAGGTGACTTAGCGCTTAAAGGGGCAACTTTAAATATCCCCCTTTCTCAATGGGAAAGCAGATGTGTGCAAATGCAACTACAAAGACACACAGAATTGCACGTGCAAGAATTCATGTGGAAAGGGCAATAGGAAGACTGAAGAACTTTACACTTTTACAGAGAACTATTCCACTGAGAATGAAACATACATTTAATCAAGTTGTAAAAGTGTGTACCATTTTGTGCAATCTGGACAGTCAGTTGGTTAAATAATATATAACTTATTGTTGACTTTTTATTCCATTTCTTTAAATTACATGTATAAACAAATACATGTACATACATAGACATGATAAATAAGATGTTGACAAAAAAAAAAATTTAGGTCAAGTTTAAAAACAAAGATGATATGGTATGATGAATACCAATGAACTCTCCACAAGAGACCAAAATGACACAGAAAATAACAACTATATGTCACATAACAGACTTTAACATTGAGCAAAGTCTAAACCGCATAGTCGGCTATAAAAGATTCTGAAATGACAATGTAAAAAATCAAATGAGAAAACTAAAACCCTACTTATGTTAAAGTTAAGTCCATTCAAAATTGAATATAAAATAGAAGATGTGGTATGACTGCCATTGAATCAAAACATTCAGACAAGTATCCATACAAGAGACATTTTATTGTAGTTAAAGTACTAAGCAGTTATAGGAGACAGTACAACCTTCAACACAGAGCTTAGGCTCACCTTTATTAACAATCTATAAAGGGCCCAAAAGATAACCAGTGTAAAACAAATAATAAACTGGAATACAAAATGAAAGAGACACACTGTAAAACCTGTTTAAAAAAGATTTACTCATCAAATTGATATGATGTTAATTATTAATAAGTAACATGTACATTTTATGACAAAATTCATTGACAAGATATAATTGTATTAGCCAAATGATTTCGGAAGAAAAGCTGAAACTTTTTACACATTCTTTCAAAAACAGAGGATCAAATGTAGCACTAGCAACAGCAATTCCTTTCTTTGTGAATACAACCAAGTCTGATTTGTGGATTCCATATATACCCATTTGTCCTTGAATTTGATGGTAATATTCGCATTTGTCAGTTACTTGAAGTTCACCACTTGAATCTAGCACACATCCCTTTTTAATGGCAACTTCCTTAGGATTCAAGTTCTTGTCAGCAAATGGACATTTAACTTCCACTAGATTCTCACCATGACACTTACATGAGAACAGACCATCGACAGAACATCCAACATAAGGCAACCTTGTGTAGATACGAAGTCCCTTTTTCTCTAACATACAGCCTTTGTGTTTATGTCTGTTTACACGTATGTAAAGGTCTAGTGCAGCTTTCTCCTTCCTCTTCCCCATTCAAGAGATGGTACTTCAGAATGAGATAAATCATATTCCCCTAGTAGACTTTTCATTAACGAAGGAGGGCATTTCAAATTGTCAACAGCTCTACAGACTTTAAAAAAAATTTGACGCAGTTATTCTACCTTTCCTCAACTTAAACCAAGTATCGTTATCTGACTGATCAACAGTACAACGTTCAACGTGCAACACTTCATCTCGTTCTATCAGAATAGTTGACAGGGTTTCTGGAGTAGCATTAGCATTAACAGCTGCTGACATCATCGACCAACTTTCACATCTATCACATGCTACGAAATCCACCTCTTCATCCAATTCTGATGGGTCCTCTAACAAATCTAATGCCTGCAGTTCTGGTAATATCTTGAAAAAGAAAAGATGAAAATATTAATTATACAACTGCAAATGCACCATGTCTATTCACTATATATACATATATACTAAGTTTAGTTCAAGGCCGTAGCTAGGCATCTTATTTTAGTGAGGCAAAATGATTGAGCCGAGCGAAGCGAGGCGAAAATTTTTTTTTGAGGTATGAAATGAATGGTGCAAAATCCTGCATTCTAGGCATTTTTAGAGAGTTTGATAATGTTTTGAATTTGGACACTTTTTATATAATTTTTTTTATATTTTAAGACTTTTACTAACACCAAATTTTTAACAACTTTATTTAAATTTATATGTAAGATAATCATCCTAATATCACTGATTTGAGTCTGCTGCCAGAACATAGAACAAACATCGATTCAGTAGAGTTTGCCAAATTTTTCCATGGCCGGTTCAGTCAAATCGTTTCAGAATCATAATTTGGTCTGCTGATATCCTTATCGCGATGAACATGACAAGCCACAATCTGTCGCCACTCATGCATGCTCTTTTCCAAGTTTTCAGTCGTTTCAGGGCAGTATGTGTTTCTAAAGGAAGCACATTATCATCAATACAATGATCAATGTCTTCTTCCAATTCCTTCTCCATCAGCAATTTGGTAGCAGCATTGATAGTTACAGTTTTGTTTGCAAAAGGGAATTAAGCTTTCCTGTAAGCACCATCATACAGTTGCAGTTACAAAATATTAAACTCGCTTTTATGCTGACAAAGAGTAGACAAACTAGGGATAGAATGAGATAAGATAAATGTATATGATTCTATCTATAGTTTTTTTACGTTTACAGGTAGGTCCATAATTTCAAATTTTTTCTGGAAATGGTTGGTGGTATTTTAGTTCCAGAATCTATAAATTTAGGGGTTAGGGATATGGGGTGTCCGATTCCGAAACCCCGAATATAAAGAAATGAAATTCCGTAGTCCCGAATAAGCAAAGACAAAATCCTGTGTTAAAGGTTCTACCATTCCTCAATAATATCAAATTGGAATATGGGATATTCTTTCAATTTTTAAGGTTAAAGAAACATGGATAGAAACTAATCCATGCATGTTTCATATTATTTATATTTTATTTATCTATAAAGAGAAAGATTAAAGTTCGTGAAACGCAGACAGGACTGCCCCTTGCGATGACTTGATTTGTCAAAAGTTGGTTAAATGGAGAAATGAATACGCGCAGATATGACTGCCCCCTTTCGAAGACCAGTACTTGATTTGTCAGTCTACTTATCGTTTCTGGATTGTTCTAGTGAAGTTATATGCAATACTCAGACTCTGTTCACAAAAAAACTAGTTTACTAGAATTATTACTTCTTTAACCTCAGTGTCGCTTTTCCTTTTCTACAAGAGCCTGTTTTTAACTAGAGATCCGTGTTGATTATCATTACTAGGTTAATGTTATCGAGACACATCACCCGTTGAGATGCTGAGTTATATCCAGGAAGAATAGTTTAAAAGGAATGATGACAAGTTATATAGAAATTAAGGTTGAGACAGAACAACAAATGACTATTATATTGATATATATGTATAAAAAAAATAATTAGTGTCGAAATTTTAGTGAGGCAATTGCCTCACTTGCCTCAAGGGTAGCTACGGCCTTGTTAGTTGGTGTAGACTTACCTATTTTAAAAATTGAATGGTCATAAAAGTATTGTCTGTAACACAGATACTGTTTATATAATTTTTCCAGCTTTATAGAAATTATTGCAATATTTTTTTTAAATTTATACTGAAATATGTTTGTGCCTGTCCAAATCAGGATCTTCTGCCCTTTACTCGTCTTGTATTGTTTTTTAATAAATTTTGGAGATAAGTATGACATCCAATATCACTAAACTAGTATATATTATTGTTTAGGGGCCTGCTGAAGGACGTCTGTGAGTACAGCATTTTCTCAATGCATTGGAGACCCATTGGTGTCCTTTGGTTGTTATTTGCTTTTTGATCAGGTTGTTTTCTTTTTGACACATTCCCCATTTCCATTCTCAATTTTATACTCTCTAACTTATTACAGGAGACATCTCATTAGGGTCTAGGTAATCTATTATTTACATTATGAAAATTTTTATGTAAATTTAATCACATACATGTAGTATTATAATAATTACTGAAATAAATTGGGTAATCAATTATTAATCAGAAAAATATTCTAAGATAATTAAACATCTATGAAATATGTGTTATGTTTGAATTAAAGTAATCAAATAATAACTGAAAAATTGTAAAGTTATCAAATATTATATAAATGAAATTGTTTGTTTCTATCTTATGAGCAGTTAAATTAAGATGCTCCCAATACCATGTGAAATATGGTAAATATATTACAGTTTAGAAAATCTAAATCAAACTTACTGCTTTTAACTGTCTAGCAATGTTTAACATTTGTTCAGCTCCATAATCATCTCTGTTGTCTGAAGACCGCGGGTCAAAATCATGGGCACCATCTTGCATTCCATTGTCAGCTTGATCAGCAGTTGAATACCTGAAAAAAAGACAATACTTAAAATGCTTTGTTTTTATTTCATGCTTTTAGCTCAAATTTACAGAAAGATAAAATCTTGTGACACACAAATTCTGTTGTGTGCCTATTCCAAGCCATCAGTTGTTTCTAATGATGTCAAAGTAAACTAATTTATTTTTTTTATTTCTCAATTTCAGTTTAATATGAATATATATATATTCTTGTAAGGTTGTATAAGAGTTTCTCAATGCAAGTGGTGTTGCTTTCACTCAAATGAATATGATCGTTATTTTGTCATCAATCAGGCAATTTTCTGGGCCTGTGATAGCTGACTGTTAGGAATTAGCTTTGCTCATTGTTGAAGGTGGTTTAGTGACCTATAGTTGTCAATAATACTTTATTCCGAAAGCAACACAGCTTATAGGATACATATACATAATTTTACACCAATATAAGAATTTGACAAGAGATATATAATATATATAAATATAAGGTGTGCATGAAATAACATATAATACATAATACAAAATACGAGAGGAGAAGGATATAATACTTAAATAAAGTGAGAACAAAAATAATATTTACTCCAATTAAATTCTAAGTTTTTCTGCAGATTTTAGAAATATACCCAAGTTATTCAATTCTTTAATATTTCTGACAGATAACAACTGGCTCAGTTTGAATGTAGAAGGATTTCTACAATAATACTTTTTTATATACTTTTCTCGAATCTGACTATATTTTGTTAATGTCTGTGTTAGTTGGTTGCTTGTGCCACAGTGGAGATATGACTCAATGGCTATTATACCACATCTTCTTTATTATAATTACATGTAATAAAACATTTACTGTTGTAATGAACAAAATCTGTTTTTTAAAATATGAAATGTTAATAAATTTATACTGTTAATTATATTTACATGTAGCTAGTATACCTTGCTTTCATAATTTTCAACTTTTTAATTGGAACTGGACAATCATGCTGCCTTGCTCTTTTCAACCATAAATTGTCACCTCAGGTAACTGATTTTGCCTCAAATCCTTCAATTTCATACAGTGTTGCACCTATGTGTCGACAACAACCATCAGCACTGAAAAACACAAATACAAAATTAGTTAGACTACACATAAAAGAAGGAAACTATATTTCATACAAAATGTACATGTAGGATTCATGCAATACATTTCTACATGTATATAGAAATTTTTGTTAGTCTGCAATTTAAACATGACTGGTTGATTTTGTTGTGAATTTTCTCAAAATTATAAGAAACTGTTTCAATCAACACGCACACACATTAATCATACATGTATATTGGTGTATTGCTACAACGCTACATGAAGTACGGGTGATCTAGTATTCTACATGTATGTATCTCTAAACAACTAACAGAAATAACTTTCACATAAGCTATTTAATAGAAGCTGATATTATGTAATTAAAAGAAAATAGAACTTTATAATACATGTAATTATATTTTCAGCAGTGTTTTTATTTTATTTTTGACGCATGGACAGCCTTGAAAATCATCATAAAGATGGACTATGGTGTACATGTACATACATGTATTTAAAAAGTACAAACAGTTGTATTAAAGCCAATATTGGTATGGACCACATATTCAAACAGATACAATGCAGTCTAAATTTTCATTCAATGTAACACTTCTTAAGCTATTTTCCTCAAGTGATCTAATATATGTGTATCCGTGACAAAATTGATTTTTAATTCAGTGATTTATAAGTGAACAAATTGGATGCTTGTTACATGTACTTACCCTCCTATGCATGTACAATATGCTGCCTTCACATCACCAGCATTGTCCATTACGATCCAGGCATCATATGTGGAGGTATTAAGATATGTTTTGTCTTTCTGTGTAGGTTTGATGGCAGCCAAAAATATAAATAAACTGTTCAACTCGGTCATTTCAAGACTCTCTACATAACCATCGAAATACAAACGGTAATCTTCAGAAGATTTGTTAGGCCTTCAACTTTCTACGATCATAGTTTGAAGTGTTATACAGCAGATAGTTAAAAACATCATACAGTGACACATTCGGAATATTGGAAAGGTCCTTGGTGAATCCTTGTAGAGAAGACATGTTGTCAATCCCGTTGCTTTTCAGCAATTCTGCTACAGTGTTTGTGACCCGGTCCGTACACATATCTGGGTCAAGTGGTAGATTTAGCCCTTCAACAGCAGTGCACAACCTCACTAATTCATTCCTTTTCATGTTGGTTACGCCTATCCCCCTTAATCTCAAATATTCTTTCAAATCGGTAACTTTCATTGACGCGCAATCCATATTGTTTACTTAGTTGTCTTGGTGCTGATGTCGGGTATCACGTGCACGTGACTTAAGATAATAAAAGACGGAACCGACTACGGAAAGGGAAATGTATATGAAAATGGACTATTCACATCATTTCATAATTGCAATTGCTATGACAAGATCGCTGGTAACGTCACATGTTTTTACTATTCATACTTTTGATAAAAAAAAAAACATGAGAGAGATTTAAACAAATAAAAGTGTCAAGCAGATCAAAATCCGTTTTATTTGATTTGTTAATGCAATCCTATTTGGACTTACATTGAAACTCTATCAGGTACACTTCAACACAAACTGTTAACATTGTATAACTTTACTTCTAATGAGCGCTGGGTCAAAGGTTCTCTTTATTATCTTATCCTAAAACGTTAACTAAAACTGATTAGAACAAATATAAACATTTACTGTATCATAATCATGTTACCTTCACACTTGCTACCATTGTAACCAATGGGACATGCACAATTAAAAGATTCGCCAACTTCAATGCATGTTCCACCACTATGACAGGGCTCATTATCGCATTGTGTTTCTGGAACGGATCATTATATAAGTTATACCATGAGAAAGAGCATGATGTTTCCGAAAAAAAAAATGGAAAATATTTCATAAATTGTGGAATAAAACTTTTTATTAAACGAAATCAAGGCGATATAACAATCCTGTAAAGTGATTTACGTGTTTCTGTTATTCTGACAAAGCAGCCATTACCGTTGATGCAGATCTGTATTGAGACACTTAAAAGCTAGATACCACATTCATAAACGTTCTCACATGGATCTTTTTAAGGGAAAGATATTTTCACAGTTCTACATAGTTTGATCTGACTTTGTTATAG
This sequence comes from Mytilus edulis, assembly GCA_019925275.1. Taxonomy (NCBI): domain Eukaryota; kingdom Metazoa; phylum Mollusca; class Bivalvia; order Mytilida; family Mytilidae; genus Mytilus; species Mytilus edulis. The sequence goes on from CM034360.1 coordinate 101,468,676, forward strand.
AGCTCTTCTAACTTTCAACTATCATCATTGAACGCTTGATAGAATAGAAACAGAAAAATACAATTGAAATACTTTTCAAGAAATTGAAATTCGTTTCAATTAAAGTTATTGATTCTTACAAATAATCATCAATCACCAGTTCGCAAAAAAATACATCGTATGTAGTAATGAGACTTTACTAAAATATGAATGCATGTATGAATGATGTTACTTTATATTATTATAGTTATTCTCACTTCGGAGTTGAAGGAGTCTTTCATAACTGTTTCATTTTTTTTAATAAAGGCACATACAGAGAGAATGTGGCGGGGATCCAAACCCTCCCCTAACCTGGGACAGTGGTATAACAGTAAATATTCTCACTTCGGAGTTGAAGGAGTCTTTCATAACTGTTTCATTTTTTTTAATAAAGGCACATACAGAGAGAATGTGGCGGGGATCCAAACCCTCCCCTAACCTGGGACAGTGGTATAACAGTAAAACAAAAGATCGAACTATAAATTCTGATGAAATTATCTTTTCTTCTTTGGGTAAAAAAGGCTTCAATACTGAAAAAAAACATGTTGTTGCGCATGCATGATTAACAATTTTTTATACAAATTCGTTAAAAAAGGTAACAGTAGTATACCGCTGTTCAAAACTCATAAATCCATGGACAAAAAACAAAATCGGGGTAACAAACTAAAACTTAAGGAAACGCATTAAATATAAGAGGAGAACGACACAGTATAAAAATGTAACACACACACAGAAACGGACTAAGCATTAAACAAAATCTAAAATAACAAATATAACATCAAAACCAAATACATGAATTGGGGATAGATAAGTACCGTGACACGTCTTATAGTAATGTGAATTCACCCAAAAATAAGAGAAAACAAACGACACAACGGAAACACCAAATTGTTTAAATTTTTTTTTTTTAAATAGTTAAATACGAAATCATATTACCTGCCGAAGATTTGCCTCAATTTGAAAATACTAAAGCTTGCTTTGAAGTGTTTCATTGTTGCCTTAACTTTTTGTTTTATCAAATAATTTACCTTTAAGTTGAAAGTAAAGGAATAGACTAATGAAGACAATTGTTGAAATAAGTATAACAAATACAGCTACTATCAATCTCCGTCTTCTGCATTGAGAAACCTGTGTTATGCCCATTACTTGCTTTAGGAAATATTTCCATGGGGGAGAATCCCCCGCAAATAGTGACAGTTGGCAGGTATGGTATGCTTCTATGGAAATCAAAGGGAAAATAACATATTGGTTTGGACTATACAAATATTACGGTAATTTTTCAACAAACTTTCAACATATTATGTTCACATAATAAACAAAGAAACTAGAAAACTTATTGAAAAAAAAATCAGAGCGAATGGACCCTGGGCGAACAGGTATCAGGGCGAACAGGTACTAGAGCGAACGTGAATCAGGGCAACAGCAATCCTTCCAAATCTTCTCATTTGGATATTTCAAATATTTAGGTTTTATTTAATATTAATAAAATCAAAATACATGATTTAACTAAACAGGCTATCTGTCATGACTACATGTTGAGCATTTCACTGGGACCAGCAACTTGAAAGCTATTGGTCATTTACAAATGTACATGTACATGGAACCCAGTAAACACTTAAACAAATACTAATTTAAAATTGAGTCATTGCCCCTCCCCCTTTTCAAAAAATTAAATATCCGATTTTATGAATGTACTTTTATTCCACATTTAATAAAAAAAAGTTATCATGATGCCTAACCTTCCACTTTCAACTGGGAGAAGTATTTTGTATTCCTTCAGGCTCCTTTGGCTCCTAAAATGCCTCTGATTGTCTGTATTTTGTCTTCATCCTCATGCAAGTTACATTTGTGACTTTTAATTACCCTGTTGAAACTCTATACTAAAATCGTAACAGTGTAGTGTATAAACTCTGAATGAAATATAAGTAGCAAACATCCATTTTCTGTGGGATAACACTATAAACAAGTCTGCTTTCTTCATTTGTTATTTCTTGATTGTAGTGATTTGTACGGAGCGATTCTTTTCAGTCCTAAAGCTAATTTCAAATGATATTTTACATCTCTGTAACACAAACGTAGCTTTAGTTGTGTCTTTAGAGTAACATTAGTAAAGAACAAAACTAGAATTTCTTTGATGCGGCTGCATATTGTATGACAAACAAGATCCTAAATTTGCCTCCCCATGTAGTGAAGCAGAATCGCAAGTGATAAATTGTTTACAAGACACGATGCACTGAACACAATTCATTTGAAAAAATGATTTGTCTGTCCAATTTAAAACAATAAACAATGAATCTTTACTAAATTATCAATTTCTCAACACAATGAACACTGTTAGTTGCAGTTTTATAAAGAATGCAGAATACATTCTGAAATATTTTATTTTACTTGTTCTGAAGTTCAACAAGAGTTGTCTTTCTTGAAATAGTAAGACAAAGCGGTTAGTTGATAATGAAAATATCTTTTTAATGATAATAGGCTACAAATATAATTTTTTGATATGTTGTTTGGGAGATTCCATATTTTCTGAAATGCTAAATGGTTTACTACAACTCGCCTGCTCACGGCAGATATATGTTATAGCGACCATCATATTTCCAAAATAGTGAGTAAAAGCATGCCCATTTGAATTTTTATTAGGGTATACATTGCATTAATAGTAAGCATTAACAATTATGGTTGAAAATATGTTAATTTTTACTCACATAACCAAATTTCAAGCAAATTTGTTACATAGGGTATATCATTTTTTCTTCATATTGCTTGATATTTTGAAACTGCATGTCAACAATATACGTTATTTGAGACTTGTTCTTGTTCTTTTAACAAGACACTTTAATTCATGCATTACTGCATCTTGTTCTTCTAACTAACAAGACGTTTTAATTCATGTCTATCTACCCCCTGTTCTTTTATCAATACGATTCCACTCATATAATGACTGCTGATCGATCTTTTAACAAATGCTTTCATTCACATATAACTCATGTTACTGTCACTTGTTCTTTTAATAAGACACTTCTTTTCATATAATACTGTATCTTGTTCATTTTTATTCCTTCATTAAATACTACTAATACAATGTCTTGCTTAGTTATCATTCCAAGAGTTTTGCAGAAAAATTTCGAAAGATTTCCAATATCATATCGGTGAAAAGAAAGTCTATTTCTTTATTCACCGATACACGTAGACAGGTCTTATATCATGCATATAGTGTTGCCAATATCCAATATTTTACTCCGTAGTTAACAAAATCCATCTTTGTCTAAATTTGTCATGATATAAAAATAGCATCACTTTACTTTCGTGCGTACGAACTTTTCACGTTTACATTGGGAAGTTGGACCATAAAATCATACATGATGTAGAACGTACTATGCCATTGATATGTCTCATTATGTTCGACATAGGAATTTGAACCTCCCTCTGATACTTAGTATCGTTCGTTCAACTTTCAAACACCCAAGTGTGTTTCTTTATAATATATAGATAAATTAAATGAACTCATACCTGTTAATATTTTCAATCCATATATACTGAGTGCCAATGAAAACGCAACACTTGGTTTTAAAAAAAATATATTAGAAATGATAATCTTTCAAAATCAATTGTTCTTGAAAATTTACAATTTTAACAATAGATTCATATAAAAAAAATCATGTTTAATTGAAATTTGTTGGTCGCAATAGGTAAACGAAACATCTAATGTTGAATCGTCAATTCACAGTCCTAACAAACCGGTTGTGCAGAGCAATCTCGACAGCGCCGTGGAATTGATCATCTCAGACGATTAATGTGATCCCGGGAAATGTTATTCCATTTGTCCCGCAAAGCAAACTTAAGCGGACTTTATGATATTGGTGGTGGTATTCATCGTCTAAACCATGTTAAATCTGATGCAAAATTTGCTCGATTGGACCAAAATCCGGCGAAAAGGATGCCTAATGTTTATGTTATCACCACCGGTTTTCGGTACATAAGGAATGCGTTTTGGTTTACAGAATTCGATGTTTACGCCAGATGGCCGTTTAGATGTCACTAAGGAAAGACTGTGATGCTTTTTAACTATTTCTGCGCAAATGGTGCTTTACTGAAATTGCTCCAAAGGTTCTATCGTGACCCCCATCAAACTCTCGTGACTTTTGGACAGCCATCAAAGACGATATCGGATATTTGAATGACCAAATGTATCGCTCTTGCTGAGCGTTTCTTGCTTATTGTACCCCGGGAAGTGGCTTATCATTAAATGATCCATTTTGGTTGAATTTGTTGATGATTTGGGTTATTGTAGAGGCTACAACTTTAGTCTTCTCGTCATTGTATGCAATGAAAGGCTTCATTTGATCATGCCCAAAATTGCATACCACTGGTTGTCAGAAAGTCGGCCTGGCATTTACGCAGATGTTTATTGCAGTTTCTTAACAATAAGGGCGGGAAATTCGTGACATTACCCAAGCTTTAAATGACAAAATCGTGAAAATGATGCAAATGCTGAAAAGCGATGAACTCGCTTTATGTCCGAACAAAATTACCCTTTCTTCGCATTTGTTCCAAAAATCACTAAACCTTTAAATTTTCGACATTTGTCTTAAAAGTCATGTTCTACCAACTATACAAAGTTCTAATATAAATAAAAGGAAAATCATAAGAAAATTGAAGGACAAAAGTATTGCGTTTTCATTGGCACTCAGTATATAGTAACGTAGCAACACCATCCAATTAGACCCAGTTTTTTTTCTATAAAAATGTTTTGAATTTGTTTTATAAAAATTGGAATCGAATATATATATATATATACGTGTATATATATTTCTAGTTTTTGGGTTATATTAAATATTCTTATTTTGTGAAGAACAACACTGATTCTATCGGAAAATACGCTGAAGATGAAGATATAAAAATGCTGGACTTTTTAATCTGTAACATTCAATTTTGAGTTTGGAGAATTTATATTTCAGAGAGTCTGTATTTATTTTGATTCTTATTGTGAAACTCTACTGTTCGATTTGTTGTTGTACTCGTATAAAGTAGATTTCATTCAGAACCTTTTAAAAGGCACAAAGGAAAACACCTCGCGAAATAATCGAATCTTAGTTTCAAATATATTGATGATATCCTTTCACTGATTACCCAAGTTTTAATCAGTACATACATAATACCCAAGTGAACTTGAAATTAAGGATACTACTGATTCTGGAATGACAGCGTTATACCTTGATCTCTTCCGAAATAGTAACACAGATGGATGATTTCAAACTAAAATCTATGACAAACGGGATAATGTCAACTTCCCAGTTAACAATTTCACATTTTTTAGCAGTAACAAATCCTATGCACCGTCGTATGAAATTTTACATATAGAAATTACAATGAGGAAAGATTAAAATTGACACTCTGTAAATTTGCATGGACACCATCACAAGTTTGTTGAACAATACGTTGTGTCTCTGTCTAAACAACCTAAGGACATGTGTACCCCTCTCAGATTGTGGTTTAACTTATATTTCGTCTGTAGGCTAAGCAACGAACGTGACCTATATCGGACCATGACTCTGTTGTCGAATGGGAATTTGGCATTGCTGTACGACCTGTCCCTTGACTTTTCTTCAAACAAATAATTTCAAACATTCAGGGTTAAGAAACTTGATACAGAGTCGAATTACTAGTATATAGTTTGTTTTACTTCATTACAAAGGAATATAACTCTTTTGAACATTCATCCTGTCAAGATATATTAAAACTGACGAGGAAAGGTAACACCCAGCCACGGAAATCTTTATACCTTGTGAAGCCTAGGTGGTCAAGTCATCTAGCGCGTCAGATACAGTGAAGGCGATTTGGTCTCACGATATCTCAGTAGTATGAGTTCGAATCCTGGCAACGGAAAAACAAAAAAAAATGCAATTAAGAGATAACTGTATTGTAATCTCCATTCTAATGAAACTGACAGAAAACAACGTTGAAACATGTATTTAAAATCTGGCATATGCCGTCTGCACTTGCGCGTTCGACCCATATCATCAATTGTCAATTGATGCCATGTAAGAAAGTGACGTTATCCAATCAAAATGAACGTTAAAAACGTTGTTGCATTAGAATAGCAAATTTACAGATCTAACATTGTTGATTTTACGTTTAAATGAGTTGTTATACAGAATGATAAAGTACAAGTTTTATTTGACTGCATTTGTATCTACATCTAAGCTATTATTTGTTTGTTTACATTGTTTAGCAACTTAAAGTGTTATTTTTATATAACGGCATCACTTAATTTTGTAATTATTGTTGACGTCAAACCATAGTCTTTTTGCCTAAAATTTCGTATTTGGCATGATATGTCCACATGCAAAATGTGAATGAACTATTTATATGCAGTTCTAAAAGCTTATTGCTCAATAAAACAATTTTTAATTAATAGATAGGTAATTCGATTAACAGTGGTATCGTCCATATATTATATCTGTAATGTAATCATCACATGTTTAATCATTGAAGATTAAACCTACGTTTATTGTCACAGTGTTACTGTGAAGACTTTTAATGTGTTGCGGTTATGCCTAAAGACTCTTATGGTAGTTTACTCTAGTCTTTTCACTGCTAGTAAAGATATTCCTACAGGTTGAAATATACCAGGTAAGTGGCTGTAAATATCATAGTAGAATTTTCCCGATTTGCTACGTAACAGGTACGATTGGTACGTAACACAACCGTTGGTGCTGTTTTGGAGGTATCATTTAATGCATGAAATTATTGTATTCATCATGCTGAAAATAAAGAAATAAAATTGCATGTCAGCGATAAAAACCTTAATCTTTTATTTATTACGATTTCACTGCTTCCAGAAAACCTTGATCGTGATTTTATACGATAAAATTTATTTTGTGCACAAGAGAATGAATCAAACAAACCTTACTGGAACTAAGTTGCCTCGACCTTTATATTCTGAATATAGATTTGCGTTTCTGTATGAATATGTTTTTGTTTTCTGTATATTAAGAAAAAAAATAGATTAAAGAATGTTTCCTAATACTTAAATATAAATTTGAATAATTAGAAATTATTTATTGATAATATCTTACTTGTATCTTACTGGTGTCGTTATAACTACATAGACGAATCCAGGGGGAACCCCCCCCCCCAACATTTTCGTGGGAAAAATTTGGTTGATTATATAGGAATTCACTGAAGCATGATTGGAGCGCCCCGCCTTTAGGTCAGTCAGCGGTCCCCCCTTATCTGGATCCGCCACTGAACTAGCACACGTGATAATGGCAAAAAATGTGATCAAAATTGTGTTGACTTCTCATTAAAATCAATTTTTATTATTTAAGCTATCTTTTCGATCATTGGAGCAACATTTTTTCTTCAAACGCAACACACATTGTAAAAATATTGATCTATCTTTTTTCTTATATTTCTTCATTGAACTTTTTAAGAAAATTGTTGATTATACTTTAATAAAGAATGAATATAAATTTAATGACACTAACGAAAACCATTTTTTTAGTCGAAATATTTTTCATCACGATGTTATTTCATCTTGTTCGTTTATTATTATTATGTCACTAGATATTGTTATGACATTTATATTGGTAAATGTTGTCGCGAGTAAATTTGTGTATTGAACGTGCCTGCGAGTAGTATATATAATCTACGAGGGATAATGTTAACCAATATCCAGCCATTAATCCTTTTTGTCGTACAACAATGCTCGAAAAGCTTCTGATAACGGCAACAATTTGACGATATATTCACACTAGTGCAATATGAATATGTCTTTCGAACTCTTCGTAATGATCTACGGAAAATACTATTTTGCTATATAATGTCTTTTGCACCATTTACAACTGATTTATGGACTCCAAATTTAGGATCATTTTCATCGGTTGGTAAATGTTTCTATGTAATATGTTGAGGTTTAGATGTACTAGTATCATGAATACGATATTATTAAAATAAGTTTTTCTTAGTTTTCTCTCTCGGCTTACTGCGAAAAAGATATATACACAGTTGTGTTTTAAAAAAAAAGGACATGTTTCTAAAATCTATATAGCATAGTGATTTTATAAGGAAAAACTTTTAGCCCGAGGGTAGAGATAATTGTCCAAAAAAGGAAAGATGCTAAGTGAATACGATATCAGTCATAGCTGTATGCTTAATATTGTTCAAAATGAAGTTTTAAAAGATTTTTAATAACTTTATTCCGGACGACTTTTCTTTCCGGACGACCTTGACAAGTTTTACATATCTTGCACGCACAGGCTTACATGTGGTCTGGTTTTAAACTTATTTTATCATTATTCTTTTGTTATTGAGGTCAATTTATTTTGTTGAAATACATTTTATGTGTTCATGTTTTTCATGATTTCTTAAAAATTACCAAAATAAATACAACTTTAACATTTTATAATGATACATAAAGTTATTACGAACAAACTGTACATAAGTTTTAAATTTGTTTTGTAATTAAGCTTCTTTGTGTCTATGTAGTTTCACGGGGAAATAACTCTGAACTATAAACCTTTCGCACCGACGGTTACTTGCAACGGTTGCTAGAACAAATATTCGAGTACACGCAATATTGTTTCCTATGAATACAAGAAATAAACACATGAAATTAGTCCAAAATTACAGCTAAAAATTCTCAAAACAGTTCTGCATATGATTCGTAAAACATTCGTTGCTATTAAGTGAATACATCAATAATTTTCCAAAGTTAAATGGCGGCTCCCACTTCGTACTACGGTTGGTACGGTAGCAAATCGGGAAACCTCTATTAAACGATACTTCTAAAAAAGGTTAAGATATTTCGTATTCTTTATGATATCTTAATCCATTTAACAAAGATATATTGGCATTGCACAAGGTCACGTTTTCTAAAACTAAGTATGATGTCTTTACGCTTAAAATATTCGATGTGGTAGGTGTGCTAATTGCTAATTTAAAAACGATTAAAGTGTTTCTTATTATTTATGATTGTATTGTATGATACTTGCAAAAGATATGTACACATTACACATGATGAGCAGGTATTTGTTCTAGATATCTTTGCGTTTTATAGATTTAAATAATCGGATTTTGATTTAAGCTAACTAAGGACATTTTTATCACGTCTTAGATTGTGGTTTGCCATTACGTCGGCTGGTCTTTTAAGTACCGAACTTGACCTATTCCCGATGGTGACTGTTTTGCTGAGTGTGAATTAGCATTGCTATAAGACGTGTCACGGTATTTTGTTATTCAACATTCGTGTTTTTAGTTTGGATATTGTTAAATGTCTTATCGTTTCTAAATCTTGATGTTCTATACGTGTGTGAGGAAACAGAAAATAACCACCTTGTACATCTATAAGACTGAAGTATTGGGCAAATAAACTTAAAACTATGTATTTTTGTAATTTGCCTAATAACGAAATTTAAAATTAATGTAAACTACTGCAATCATATACAATTGTAACCGCTAATAAATATATTCTATCTCTTCAATGCAGTGTATGCGGATATGCGTATACAATTAATAGGGTAACCTAATGATAAGGGAGATATAAAAGTCCATTTCACATGAACTAAAAACAGGATATCAGTTAAATTTAATCGAATATGTGACAAAAAGTAAACAACTGTTATTCCGTGTCCCTACTTTACTTGATAAAAACTTGATAACTGTGAATTAGCAAATATTGACAGATTCAAAGTTCTGTTGTCGTATCAAATGCTAGAGATATAGTTTATTTACATTTGACAGATATTGTCTACCGATAAAACACACATTATTAATTAAGAACATTCACATGACTAAAAGGTTCACAATTTAGCGAATTTGATGATTGAAATAAGTTAAGCATCACGTAATTCACAAAGATACACCTAGAACCTTGAATATAGTAAAACTTGATATCAAAACACCCAGTAAATAAAAGCGTTGGCATATATACGTCTGGATGCTGTATTCGATCAATAAAACGTACAATTGTCAAATAGGTAATCATTGACTCGTTTATCATTAATATTTGAAGGGAATCTAGTTTGCTGTCGTGGTTATTTCAATTAAACCAACAATTGTATAAATAACTACGATACTATAGTATGTGCATGTTTGTTCAAAACCCGTTGTTTTCTTAATAAAAAAAAACATATATTTTTTTAAATTACAGACTAAAGGTTACTCTGTAGATATTTTTAAAACGGGAAATATGTTGTAATTTTTTTTTTTATCATTTCAATAATTCATATATATTGGACAAATTGAACGTTTTGTATAAAGCTCACTTCTAATTATGACCATACATGTACAACCGAAAATTTGTTGCATCACATGTATACAGACTACTGAGTTTGTCATGTTTTGCACAACATCCGGGGAGGAAACATCCATGACCTTTGATACCAAAACACTTGTTAACAGTATTGTGAAATTAAGATAAACAGACGGTTCAGATTTAAAAAAAAAGAGAGGGAGAAAAATAACACTGACGACTTAACCGCTAATATGTCCTTTAAAGCTCTAATCAATGTGGGAACATTGTTAACATTTTTTTTTGCACAAAATTGATCTTAATTGCTAAAGTGTCAAACGTTCTAAATTCAAACAAAGGTATTGTTGTTCATATACATAAACTGTATGTTCGTTATGCAGACATGTTTAAATATACTATTTTTGTTGGACACGGTTTATGATTAAATTCCCACACTCTATTAAGCAAGACTTTTACAAATGCAACAAATAACAAAACGTTAAAACCAATCTAAAATGTAGCCTAGCAAATGTTGACCTCTCATTATTATAATCCATTTACTCAGTATCGATAAACACATTTGGGTAACGTAATCATATTAACATCATCTAAATTTAGAAGTCTATTTTATCTAACATAATCTAACTTATGACTAAAAGTAAACATCGATCATTCTGAAATATATGTGGTGATCCCGTGTCCCAACTTTACTTGATAAAAATGTGATAACTGTGACTTAGCAAATATTGACAAATGCAAATACAGATACACAGGTCCGATTTCTAATTTGATATCATTTTTTAAAGTGTTTACCATACGACATTCAATGTACGGATACTCCACTGTCCCAGGTTATTGGGAGGGTTGGGTGCCCGCTAACATGTTAATCTCGCCATATTATGTATGTGCTTGTCCGAATCCAGAAGCGTGTAATTCAGTGGTTATATATATATATATTTTGTTCACTATTTTATGCATAAATTAGACCGTTAGTTTTCTCGTTTGAAGATTTTTTCATTTGTCATTAGGTGTGTTTTATAAATGACTATGCGGTATGGGCTTAGCTCATTGTTGAAGGCCGTACGTTGACCTATAGTTGTTCATTAGTGTGTCTTTTGGTATCTTGTGAAGAGATGTGTCAAAAACAAATCTTTTTTATACAACAATCAAAAATAATCAATGGATTAACATGATTAAAGGCGTTTGGCCTGACTAGCAGAGGCGAGTCCAAGGGGTCATGGATTACAATAGAGTTACATTAAGACTAAAGAGTATGTGTATACAATAAACATGTAATTTATAGCCACCGTTGATAAGTAATAAAGTTTCTTTAACGTGGAGATATACAAATGAAAAGATAATTCTTAATATGAACTAGTTTGCTTCTTCCATTATGTTTTTTTTTTATTTGTAAGGTATAAATGTCCTGGAACATTTCAGTCTTTCTACTGTGGTGCCAAAATCTAACTAATTGGTCAGTTTTGTTATTTTAAGTATCTTAAAGTCTATACCCATCCATATGCATTTTATTGAAATTTGAGACCAAACTTTAAGGGACCATATGTATATTCCACTGTTACCCTTGGCGTTGTCGGTAAATTATGCGGTTGAGCAAAGCATCAACCATCAAGACTATCTTACCTTAAACATTTGCTTTGTTGCATCTTGCATGTCTTTATAGTTATCAATAACAAATGAAACGTTTCAAAGTTGGTACTGAACAATTTCTAGACCCCGCTTATTTGTTAATGACACGCGTACGTAATGTCTGATTGTTGGTTGCTTAACGTTTACTTGCAAAAAGTCCATGCATGTTCAGGATAAGCACAAAGCAGCAACACATACTTCATGTAGGTCCAGGAAGGAGGCCCTCTAGAATTACATCAGGGAAGTTTGGACTGCCACTGGATAAAATTATGTATATTAAATAAGGACACAAATTTTGCATTACAACAGGCCATTTATGGGCCCCTCATAACGTTTTCGCAAGGTTCGTACAGTTAAGTGAGCGTAGTGCTCTCTCGATACGATACATTGGATCTTGTATTCCTATTCGGACTGGACGTGACTGCGTACTTTTACATCCCACACATTTAAACGGGTGACCAACTTTGGGCAGGTTTTACCGCCGGTCGGAAAAAGACCAAAGTGACCATATCTACTAGTAGATATCTCAGTCACCCTTTATCAAATTCGTACATAGATGAACAAAAGTCATTTGGCTACAATGTAGAAAGTTTTGCTGTACCTGTTAAATCAAAACATCACTTAACATTATTACAATATATGCATACTTATGAGAACTCATAAGATCGTATATACTCTCGATACTGTTTACTTATATTTGGCATTGCACGTCAAGTTAATGCGTGTTATATTACGTCTTTACCTGTTTGCGTTTGATATATACATGATATACTGACTGACACTTTATTAACATGATTTACCTTTTAGTTGTAATTTGCTTTAAAATAACTTTCAGTTACTACAATAACACTTTTGTCAATATTTTATGTAATATATAGTTTACGTGCCTTGACCGACATTTTGAGTTGAGCCAATTGCAATTATACAGTTTGTTTTATCATGCTGTGCTGTTACACCAGTGTCCCAGGTTTAGGAGAGGATTGGGAGCTCACATGTTTTATCCCGTCGCATTCTTTTTCGTGTTTGTCCATCGTCTGGAGCCTCTAGTACATTGGTTATATAGATCTGTCATATTTTTTTTCGTTGATAAATAATTCATATAAAGTTATATATAAAATAAAAATAAGAGATATGGTATGATTGCCAATGAGACAACTCTCCACAAGAAGCCAAAATGACACAGAAATTAATAGATCACTATGTGGTCTGCAATAATGAGCAACGCCCATACCGCATAGCTAGCTATAAATGGCACCGAAATGATAATGTCATATTATTCAAACGAGAAAATTAACGGCCTTATTTATGTATAAAAAAAGAACGAAAAACAAATATGTAAAACATCAACAAACGACAACCCCTGATTTACTGGCTCCTTACTTAGTTTTCTAGTTTTATATGTTTCACCTTTTTTTATATATCGGGGACTTTTATAGCTGACTATACGGTATAGTTTTACTTCATCGTTGACTTTTGTATTTAGAACTATAATAATTGCTTTATGCACCTGCATGTACCTCATTTAAACTTAAGTGGAAAGTTGTCTCACTGGCCAACACACCACATCTATATGTAAAAAACACCAGTTTGAATGCCATCTAAGGAGCTTGAGAAACTAAAGAAGGTATGGCTTACAACAAAAAAGAAACAAAAAGGAAACGGTCAAAGAAATAATCTTAACATTATTGTGAATTGAATGGTTGTTTTTTTTATCAATTAATATTGTCTCTTTAAATTAGCATACTAAGGTACAGCTGGGTGCGGTCCTAACCTTGACAAAAGCCGGAGTCAGACTTATTGACTGCTTTCTAAGTTAGCTTGAGAAATTTTTGAGCCGGCAAGCAAGTTAACTTCGTCGTTGGTGGACCAGACCTACGGTGGACAATTCTGCTTTTAATAAGTCTTGAGGACAACTCTTCTTCTGACCAGACCTGTGAACAGGTCTGCTTATGACAGATTATCGTGTTTTAGAGTGTTCATATATTGAGCTTTAATTTGAACATGTAAACAACATTCGCATTGTTTTTCCCCAGATGGCCAATTTCTTTGCTCGCTAGACTCTACTAGATGTAATACAATTTTTTTTATTTTATTTGATATATTCTTATATACATTAAACAATGGCTATACAATCACATAGAGCTGATATACATGAAATGAAAGTTTTTTTTTATTAGAACGCGGATAGAAAGGTTATCCAACGCATCGGAACAATATTCAGTATCATGGGATATTAACATCATTTTCGACGTTGCTTCGTTCCCCGTTTTTTACCTGTTTCTTTCTAAATTTTACTTTATTCATTTATACATGCATGGACATTTTATAGTGTCTGGATACATACTGTGTGGTAAAACTATCACCAATCTTGTCAAATTCGTCAGAATTGTCTAGAGATTTGTCTTTGCCGATTAAGCACTTGAATGAAATAGTTGCCACTTGACGTTTAACTACAAACAAAATCAATCAACCGACATACAGTATACTATTCCCAGAAGAGAACCTCATATACTTTTTTATTTATTAAAAAGTAGAGATGAATTCAGACATGTCAGTGTTGGTACTAATGCGGCCTAATAGTTTCTTTTACACACCATCCTGAACTGCTATTTCTAGGGTATGTTCAATTTTATGCATACAGAGATGAAATGCTGACACCCTTAATTCATATGGATTTTTTTTTTCCATTAATTGTTTTCCAATATTTTTGCTTACATTTGCGGTGCTGCTAAAATATGCACAGGAGCGTCAGGAGAAGACATAAAGGCGCTAGGTACAATAGTATGCGGGTATACAGATTTACAAATTAAAGTGCGCATTTGGTCAGTTTTGGTTTTGTCAAATAATTTTGTTGTACAAGATAGCATGAGGTATCAAAACTTTGTTACATATCAATTTTGTTACATATCAATGTTTTGAATAAAAGGAGGACAAGCTCCCTTACTGAACAAATCAGCCTCCTGCAATTATTTGCTTCAAGTCTGATGCGAACCTTGCTGCAGACTTTGCAGCGAACACATAGTCTGTGTATGCGGCGTGTTTGCTGCAAATACGCTGCAGCTCTGCTGCAAACCATTTACCATGCAAAACATACTTTTACAAATCAATCTTTCCCCTGCGTGTTTGCTGAGACCTGCTGTAAACATGTATATGCAAATGAGTGTTTGCAAATAAATATTTCTCCTGCGTGTTTGATGCAGACCTGAGGCAAACAATTTTATTCAAATGAACCTGTTATAAAATTAAGTAATGTCATGTTGTGTCCAAACCATTTTATCTATATTACACAACAAATTCAAAAAAAAATGTATTTTACATCCATTCATAAAATAATTCAATTACTTTATCATTTAAAAAATTTTCATAGCATAAGTTTATACCTTTAAACAGGTTTAATAAGTTAAATTAATTCCAAGTACGTTCTCAAATGAACTACATGCATGAATCTAAAGTTAAAAATAGATTTATTTGAAATTTTTTTTGCGCATATATGTATATATACAGCTTTTTAAATTAAAATTGTCACAAAATTCAACTAGACTAACATATTTTGTAAGTAATCATTTCTAAGCATATGAGGGAGTACTTACATTGTAACATATTTGAAAATGTATTTTTAACCTTCATGCAGATATCTGTGGAGGGAATGAATTTCATAAGTTTACATATTTTTGCGGTTATTGTGTAATCCTAATTACAAACGGGATATTTCGTCATGGTGTTTGGCTAATGTTGTTTAAATAGACAATAAATTTACGACATTAATCATGTTTTGTGGACGAGTCTGGTATTCATTTCTTTCTTATTTTGAGTTTAGAAACATACAAATGAACTATGAATTAAATGTTTGTCAAATACTACAAGAGAATTCATGCACAAAAACTAGTATGAATCGTTTTGAGTTAGTGTGAGCAACGGGGAGGAAGGAAATACATATAGAAAATGTTTTTCTCTGTACAATCACGCATGAATTTTAACAGATGACTTATATTTTGAACTGGAAGTTATTCTTTCTTCCGTTAAACTATTTGTTATCTACATTAACATTATATTCGGCAAAACCCCTATACAGATAAGTAATTTTTGACGAAGAATCGATTTAGGAATTTCTAACAGCGGTTTACTACTCATGCTACTGTTGCCTTTATTTGTAGCATGCTATGACACAGGTGAAACGCTTATTATGTTTTTATCCTGCAGTTAATTTTGTGAAATGTTGTATCTTTAACAGCACATATATCGAAAACAGTTATCAAACAGCGGTATACTACCATAGCCTTTATTGTAGTGTTCCTTTTAAAAATGTGTTTCCCCTTATATGGCCTCTGTGTGGTAATATTTATCGGAATTAAAACAATCTACTGACTACTGCTAAGCCGAAAAGTATACTTGATCCATAAACAAGGACCTTAGTTGTAGATCTTTTTCCTTTTAACATGCAATATGATTTAAAATTAGGCATCGAAGAATTTAAAAAAACGAGAGAAAAACTTCCCGTATAAAGTTTGAGTGATTTGTGAATCATACATGGTTTACAGAGAAAACATATTTCCTGTTAGTAATAAATTTAAAACGGAAACATGTATTTCTATAGAATGACCTGGTTAAAAATAATTGATAGTTATATAGACGGAAAGTGTGAAGTGTATTACAAATAAAAGTTGCATGAAGCTAAGAATTAGGATAAATGCTTGCTCATACTTAACACGGATTGTCTTTATCCTGCACACAATGTCTCCAATATTGTAATTTAAAGATAGAGGAAAACTAATATCAATTACAGTTATTTCTTCTGAATGCTACGTTTGTTTTCCCCTATAATGCCTCGCTTTTATAACATTTAAGGAATCAAAACAGCCAGTTGTTATGAACTGTGCCATTTTAATATTAGAATTGATTCTATATTTTTGTGAGTCTTAGTTCACGACGACAATTTTTAAAGATTCAATGTAATTTAACTTATAGTTGCATTCAATTAACATGTACGGTAACCACGGCTAGATGTTGTTTCTAACCTATCATGAATTTTGAAATCATACAGCAGACATTTAAACACTGAAACGCAGTCTTAACAATTGTAATGTACATACTAATTATTGTCCCGTGTGTGCCATTTGCTTACTTATTTATTTGCGAGGGAAAATGTTTTAAAAGGGGTTCCTTGAAATTCCCTCTTGTAAAATACCTGTTTTGCATGTCAATGTTCTGTTGGCCTTTTACGATTTGCATATATGCCTAATTCACTATTCCAGTATATTTGGCAGACCTAGAGAATTAGTTAAGGTATTTGTCTTGTGTACATTCTACAGAACTAGTGTGTATCTCCTTGTGTAAGTATGAGCAAAGTTAAGGAAGGAAATACATCTATCTGATAACAGGAAATGTTTGTCTCTGTAAAAGCACGTATGAATTTAACAAATCGATAATATTTTGAGGAGAAAGTTTTCTCTCTCTTCATTTGAATTAGTTGTAATGTACAGTTAAATTGTGCTCGGCATCATTCGAAAAACTTTACAGAGATAATACATAGTTTACAACGATATTGTAGCCAGCATACCAACTCTGATAAAATGTAGGGAAAAGGTAAGCAGTATTTGATAGTTATATATACAATAACTGTTGATTGTATTTATATGCCTGCTGTTTTATATGAGACTAGAGACACAGTAGAGCTCCACCTACCATATATTGTACTTATGCCGTTATTAATTTGGTTCGATTTTATACCTTTAACAGTAGAAAAAACTCATATCGATTACATTTTTGTCATATCCCGTTAGATAACGTGTTTCCCCTCATGAAGCCTCTGTGTGGTGATATTTATCTGAATTGAAACACTTATCTGATGACGGCTAAGCTGAAAAGTATAAATAGTCACGTAAAAATTAGCTTAAGTAGTATTTTATTTTTCATTATAACATGAAATACAGTTTTGAATTAGGTAACGAATAATTAAGATGAAGAGAAAACAAATTCCTGTCCAAAATGTTAGTGATTTGTGAATCATACATTGTTTTACAGAGAACACCATACTTCCTGTATATATATTTATTTAAAAAGGAAAAACGTATTTCCTCAAACTGAACAGGTTACAAGTAGTAAATAGTTATATAGACGGAAAGTGTACCAGCTGTACGAGGCACAGGCTAAGAAATTAAGCAGAAATGCATGACCAAGCTTTAATAGTATTGTCTGTATCTAGCAATTTATGTTGTGCAATATTGTAACTTAAAGATATAGAAAAACTTATATACATAACAGTTATTTATCTTTAATACTATGTTTGTTTTACCCAATGTGGCCTCCATGTGATAATATATATGAGAATTAAAACAGCCAGCTAAATACGAGTTTTGCATATCGGACCCATTTTAAAATTAAAATGAATTAACGATTGGCTAGATTGTGTTTTTAAATTATCACGAATTTTGAAATCATAATGCGAACTGATATACAAGGAAACGTGATCAAAACAAATATAATATACATAGCAATTATTGTCACGTGTGTATCAATCGCGTAGATAAATATGTACAAGGGAACATACTACAAAAGGGGCAATTGTTAATTCCCTCTAGAAAAATATTTGTCTTGTACGTCAGTGTTCCTTTGACAGTTCACGATTTGTAAATCTGCCTAGTTATTATTTGCAGTGCTTATATAACGCTTAATCAAATAAATATTTAGTCTAAGCGCTGTACAATGCACAACAAACCAAATACAAATACATATAAACAACATTTCAAAAAGTCTATGTGTCAATGTTTCAATAGAAACAAATAAAAAACGTAATAAATATCAAACATTATTCATAACAAAATGATTTTGAATTAAAAATAAAGAATTGAAAACAAATATTAAAAGAAGATCAATAGAAGAGCTTCAATTCAAAACGAAATACCTGATAATGTAAATTATAATTATACATGTATGAAAAAACTGAAACAAACCTGTTCGTTTAGTGATTTATTAGTCATCAAAGTACACGACATAATTTATCAAGTCAGGTATGTCGAACAATAAATTATATGACGTTTAATAATTTTTCCCAAAGATAAAAAAATCTATGGTTTGTATTAGGCTGTATCTGTAGAATCCGTACTACTAATGGGATATGCCATCATGATGTTTAGGATACCATCAGGAATTGGTCGACCAATCAGATTGGTCTCGGTCACCAGCGCGGTTTTACATAAGAAATAGCCATTGCTCTGAACTTATATTTTACCGATTGAGTCATAATCCAACTCGTAGTGATATTCTGACAGAGTAAGATTCGAATATCATGTGATGCATGCATAGCAGTATACGCTTATCTACTTGTTTCTACAGTGATTAAAATACTAACACAATAATGACTGCTGTTCCTCTATTTTTGACATGTTTAAATATCATGCATGTTTGTTTTGTTCACACATCGTTGTCAATATAATGGAATTTCATGCGGCTGTCATACAAGTAAAAGGTTAAGCTAACTATACAACCAGGTTTAAGCCACCATTACTACTGTAGGAAATGCCTGTACAAAGAAGGGAATATCTGTTGTCCATTCAATTGGGGTGTTTGAACTTTTTCCATTTGATTAGGGACTTTCCGCATGAACTTTCTTCTGAGTGCAGTATTTTTGTGTTTGTACTACTTATCATTTCGACATACTATGTCGTACTCCTTTTGGAGTTCATGCGAATTCTGCAGTTTTTTATGGAATCATTATTTGCCTGAGTTCTATTTTTCGTATTTGTTAGTACATATTGTCTGTATTATGATTTCTGTATGTTTCATTTTAAACAAGTTAAGCCGTTCTTAAAACGAAATCGATTAAAAAGGGGGAGGGGTATATTTGTAGATTTACAGTATATATCCAAGAACTTGCTGGAAGTTAAAGGAAAATTAGCAACACAGTTCGTTTTTGTTATCAAAAAGAGTACTTTTTTTACTTATAAACCAAGATAGAAAAATTATGAACCTAATTGGTTAATGACAATAGACAACCTTAAAAAAACGTTTTCATAAGAAAGTCTTTATAAAATATGTACCCGAGAGATCTAATTACTTTAAAGGAAACAGATCGATAATAAATGGTGTATGTTAATTTAAAGTTTAGGCTTTTATATTGCGTGTGTACATTTGATTGAGTATACATTACTTTTCCGTCATACGTTTTACGGTCACCAGCACGAATTAGTTGACCAATAAGATGTGTCTGTATCGCCAGCGCGGTCTTTATTTAGCTAATTCGCAAAATAGTCACTGGTCTGTAATTTCATTTTACTGATTGTGTCATATTCTTTGTATTTATATATTAGGCCACACCAATTTGATTCCTTGTTCGACGGACCCGCCCGCACCTATTTTTTTTAAAACAGAATTTTTTTATTTTTTTTATATTCCCGCTTCCCGCATCCGGAAATGTAAACATGTCTATTTCCCGCACCGTTTTTTTGAAAATATTATAAAAAGATATCAACATTGGTTTCTTTTCCCCTTACTTATATTCCCTATCCAAAATGTTCCGTTGTTAGAATAAAGTACAAAGAACTTCTGAAGGATTTGCCTTCAACTGCAATTATATTGTATGCTGGCAAAACAAAACTATCTATAGCCGCTGCATGTTTATGCACCTGTCCTTATTGATTCAGGGGCCTGTCGTTCAGCAGTTATCGTTTGTTGATGTTGTTCATTGGTATTTTCCCTGTTCGAATTGTGTACGCTAATAATTTTGGGATCCTTTATAGCTTGCTGTTAGGGCTGTATCAAAGCCCTGTGTAAAAGGCCGTACTTTGACCTGTGTTTGTTATTGTCAGGTTGAGAACAACCCTCCCTCAGACAAGGGGTCATTTTACTGATGTAGAAAAGAAAATAGAAATACCAAGGATTTGTATAGTTCTTCTATACAAAATCTTTGAAAACTTGGAATTTTGTACTCAAAAAGGGGAGAGTTACATCATATTTTAAACAACTTTTTCTAAAAGAGGGGTCCACTTATTTTGAATAATATTAAACTGTTAAAGTAAATGTGTTAATTTAATATGGTTAAAGTCCAGGAATATTACAAAATTCTGGGACATGTTTTGACCATTTAATACTAGCTATAGATAGATATATAGTTCTTTGAGAAAATATGAGCCCTTTTGTACAAACAAATATATTACAACTTATATGATCCATCATAAAACATGTAAAAGGGATATTTATAAAATTAAGGGGTTGCCCCCAAACTGATTATGACTTGGATGGAGAATTGTATCATTGTCAGTCACACATACATAGACCAGATTTAATTATTTCTTGGTGAACAGGGAAAAAATACTTCAGAAATTAAAAAATGTCAAAGTACAAGTTATAAATCAAGTTTTAATATTGTCAAAACCTACTATTTTATGTTTACAAAAAAAAAAAATATAATCGCTCGCCTTTACTTTTCAAGCTTCGCCTCAAAAAATTTCAAATTAAATATTTTTTTATTAAAATTTTCAAATCGCTCGCTCGCCCCAAATTTTGGAGTCCAAAAATCCGTAGAACAAGAAATTAATTTGGTGTGGCCTTAGAAGTGGTATACTAACTGAGTATGGATTCAGTTAGAATACTAGCTATAAAACCAAGTAAAATCAACCATTTTCTACCTAAGAAAATGCCTGTACCAAGTCAAGAATATGACAGTTGTTCAATTGTTATCCATTCGTTTGATGTGTTTGAATCCAACTGATGAGTTAAGCCTTTTTCAACTGATTGGTATAGTTCGTTCTTATGTTGTACTGTTGCACCCCTGTCCCACGTTAGGGGGAGGGTTGGGATCCCACCATCATGTTTAGCACTACCACAATCTGAGTGTATGAGTCTGTCCCAATTCAGGAGCCTGTATTTCAGTAGTTGTCGTTTGTTGCTGTGTTACATATTTGTTTTTCGTTCATTTTTGTGCATTAACTATGCCGTTAGTTTTCTCGTTTGAATTGTTTTACATTTGCGATTTTGGAGGCCGTTCGGTGACCTATAGCTGTTAATTTCTGTGTCATTTGGTCTCTTCTGAATAATTGTGTCATTGACAATCATACCATGTCTTCATTTTTATATTGATCTTTTGATTTTGCCATTTACTTAGGGACGTTCATTTCAGAATATTCCCCGGAGTTCGGTATTTTTGTTATTTTACTTTTTCGAATGTCGGTTGATGCATGCATAACAGAAGACGACTAAGAAAATGCCTGTAATAAGTCAGGAATATGACAATTGTTATATCCATTCTTTTAATGTGTTTGAGATTTGATTTTGTCATTTGCTTACGGAATCTTCCACAGAGTTGGGATTTCTTCAGTTTTTAGGGGCCTCGATGGCCGAGTGGTCTAAGTAGTTACTACTGTAATCACAAGCCGGTCAACACTGAGGTTGTGAGTTAGAACCCCGCACAAGCGTGTGCACTCGACTCCAATCTTAATTGACTGGGATTGTCAGTTTTCCTATCGAAGGTCGGTGGTTTTCTCCGGGCACTCCGGCTTCCTCCACCAATAAAAACTGGCCGCCACGAAATAGCCTAAATTCGGTACTTAAAAGTGGCGTTAAAACACCAAAAATCAAAAAAATCAAATCTTCAGTTTTTGTACGAAATCTTGATTTGCTCGAATTGTATATTCATGATCGATTTGTGAGATTTGAACATCGGAAAACTACTGTTGCTTAAATATATCCCTATACTATCATATAATATGCTTATTTAAAAATTGTGCCTAGGATTAATACTTAACCAATGCACTCATATCGTAAATATACAATACTTGGTCAATTTCAGAAAAATATAAACATTTTTGTAAGAGGCTTACAAATTTTTTTATTATTTTTCTGACTTTGACTTTATATTATTTGTTTTTTTATTCTGCGGCAAAAACGGTTAGAATATTAAAGTTATGAAAATAATAGCACAAAAATAAATCAATACACGAAACATCACTTTGTTACTATATTTGATAGATAGAAACAACTGGAAGCTTTCTAGCTACATTATAAGCATTGTTACAAAACACCTTAAGGATGACAAGGTTACTGTATAGCCGAGATTTAATCGAGGTTTCAGCCCAGTTTAAATTTAAAAAAATCAAAATTCAATAAAACAATATCTGTATTCGATGAACTGACAACTTAGCTGATACTACCAACGGGGACATAAAGTTCACCAGCAGAGGTATTAACTCAGTTGTAGTAAGAACATAAACGATACAAATATTACTATACCAACTGCAAAGGTAAATGAATATGTCGTCAGTAATGCTCTTGGCCAACATGTTTTATGAATTTCTACATTTGAATACAAACATTAAAGAGCTGATTTAACGAAACAAAAACTGGAGAAAAGCAAAAATCGAATATTAAGGTTTAAAGATGTTGTCTGATATTTTTACCATGTGGAGATATATTGTTTTTTGAAGTAATTATATATAGTTATGACAAAATCCTTTATACATCAAACTTGTGATATCATAATAAGGTGTGGGTAATGGGAAGAATTAAAAAAAAATCTATCTTATACAACAATAGGGAAATATTATCCTCCTTGGGGGATTGTAAGACAACTTTTAAATGTAGTGTTATGAAATAGTTCAATATAGAATTGTGTTAGTAATGGTGTTTTTTTTTTATTTTAACCATGTGGGGTTTTGAAATCCACAATTTTATACAAACTTTGAAAACCTGACTAAAAGTGAAGTCAAACCTGCACAGAGATATTAGATATATGCATGAGGGAGATTTAATCCTTTTTTTGCAAATTTTTATATCAAATAGTAATCGAAGCATCTTGCAATATAAGTTTGAAAAATGACAAGCTCAAATGTACTCAGAAAGACGGAGAAATGTTTCAAAAATAAAATGCACCAGTGTTACAGAGGAATAACAATCCCTATATATTTGCTTTCAAAATATAAAAATGGATGAAAGAAAAAGAAAATCACTACCATAAACATATTTTATAACTCAAACATGTAGAAATAAAACCATCACTATTATCCTCGTCGATTTAAAATGTCATTGTATGAAAGGAATGTTCACCATACAATTATTTCATTTAATAAAACCCAAAAGGATGATTGTTTTGTTTTATCAAATCTCAGCTTTACATTTATCGTATACACAATATACGTGATTTAAACATTTCAACATAACGAAATTGAAATCATAAAAATACCGAATAAACAAACTTTCCTAAGCTAAATATTTTAATCACTGTAACTGTCTAAATTTGATGTTTATGCATTACCATTGTAAAAAAAAATATCTAGTTTTTGCAAGTTTATAGAGTTTATCTTTTAAATGGCAACCATGTACATGCAATTCAAAGAAGTTAACGACACTTGTTATATTTTCTTTGATAAAAATACGATACTTGAATATTATTTGATTGCATATGTTTGTTACTGTGTTCTTTAGGGTATGGCATCAAACGAACCACAGAATTTGTTAGAATGGCAGCTGCGTTGTGTTCTAAAAAGAGCAAGTCTTCTTCAGTATTACAAGAGCTTTATCAAACATGGTTAGTATATTGAATAAAAAAAGTTTTTGTTTTTTTAGTGTAATAACTTTCTTTCAGTAACACATGAACAACATTGCTATACACATTTTAGGCATACTATTTCAATTCGAATAAGGAGATGCAATTAAAACATATAATATATGGTTTACTTTTTTAAATTGTTATTTGGATGGAGAGTTGTCTCATTGGCATTACACCACATCTTCCTATATTGATAAGCAACAGATATTAAACGATTTAATAAACAATCATCAATTTTAATTTAAGAATGTAACACTAATTCTGAAAAGTTTTGATATGGTTCTATGATACAATCAATGTGAAGGAGATGTAATGGCTTTTTGTTATCCTGGAGTCTATGATAAATTTATTCATAAAGGTCATTCCAGGGACTGTTTAAGATGGATAAGCAACCATTTGAATAGTTGTTAATGCCTTTTTAGGATTTTCTTATCCTAGAAATATATTACATTAGCCGTATTTGGCACAACTTTTTAGAAATTCGGATCCTCAATGCTCAATGCTCTTCAACTTTTCTACTTGTTTGGCATAATAAATATGTTGATATGAGCGTCACTGATTAGTCTTATGTCGACAAAACGCGCGTCTGGCGTACTAAATTATAATCCTGGTAGCTTTGATAACTATTTACACCACTAGGTCGATGCAACTGCTGGTGGACGTTTCGTCCCTGATGGTATCACCAGCCCAGTAGTCAACATTTCGGTGTTGATATGAATATCAATAATGTGTTCATTTTCGGAGGACGTGTTTTTCAACAGACTGTCGGCATTCCAATGGGAACAAACAAACAAACAAAAGGCTGACTTTATGCTGGAAGAAAGATAAGAAGTTAGCAATATCCTTTAACTCTACTTTCCGCTATATAGATGATGTTCTTTCACTAAATAATTCAAAATTTGGTGACTATGTCGAACGCATCTATCCAATCGAGTTAGAGATAAAGGATACCACACACACAGTTTAGTTGGCCTCATATCTTGACTTACATCTAGAAATTGAAAATGAGGGTCGGTTGAAAACAAAACTTTACGACAAAAGAGATGATTTTCCAATTGTGAACTTTCTATTTCTAAGAAGCAACATTCCAGTAACACCTGCATACGGGGTTTATATCTCCCAATTGATACGATATTCCCGTGCTTGCATTTCCTATCATGATTTTCTTGATAGAGGGTTGCTGATCACCAGGAAGCTATTAAACCAAGAGTTTCAAATGGTGAAGTTGAAATCATCCCTTTGTAAATTTTACAGACGCCATCACGAGTTGGGTGACCGTTATGGAATAACTGTTTCACAAATGATATCGGATATGTTCCTTACGTCGTAACTACAATCCGCTTCCCTTTCATGAATGTGACCTACCGAATTAGACTATTTACCGGATTTGTTATCACATAAGTAACACGACGGGTGCCACATGTTGAGCAGTATCTGCTTACCCTTCTGGAGCACCTGAGATCACCCGTAGTTGTTTTTTTGGGGTTTGTGTTGTTTATTCTTTAGTTTTCTATGTTGTGTCATGTGTGCTGTTTTTTGTTTGTCTTTTTCATTTTTAGCCATGGCGCTGTCAGTTTGTTTTAGATTTATGAGTTTGACTGTCCCTTTGGAATCTTTTGTCCCTCTTTTATACAAATTTTCTGTTTAAAAAACTTTGAATTTTCCAAAAAGCTAAGGATTTTCTTATTCCCGGAATATATTACCTTAGCCGTACTTGGCACAACTTTTTTTTTATACTGTGGGTCTTTTTTTCATCAGTTTTCGAATTTTACTGTCGCTCTCAAATTCCATTGTCTTAACCTGAAAAAAAGGAGACCACAAAAGACGACCATGACCTATACGGTTTCATACAAGAAATTCGTACTTATACCAGATCAATGAAATATTATTAAAATCTAATGTTTTCAAACATAATCATCCGAAAGCAAGGAACAAATTCAATCGCGTTTCTATTGCAATATTTCTCCTCTGTATGTATTTAAATTTAAATGCTTAAAAAGACAAGAGCTGTTACGAATGAGGCGTATACTGCAATGTATCTTAAAAATTTAGGGATTTGAGGTCGATCTTTAGTTGAAACTGTCAATGAGATATATACTACTGATGCAAGTGGTTCTGTGAAGTGGCAACATAAAGATGAAATGTTTAATTTCTTTCTTTATGTGAACTTTATTTCTTAAGAAACATACTCATATAAAAGAAGTAAGAGAAAAGGAAAACAGCGAGTTGTTTACATATGATAGGAGGATGAATGATATCAATTATTCGAAAAGCATTCATTGTTTTTTTTGATTTGATCTTCTCTTTTAATTTTATATTTTGTTTTAGATTTTCAAATAGTGTTTCCAAGAGCACTACAGTAGCAAGGTTAATTCCCAAAATAAGGATCTGGTGCAGTACAAGTTGTATCGTTTATTTTGTTATTATAAAAATGTCATCATTCAAAAACCTATAAGAAATACACGTATTGAACTTGCAGAATTACAGCATGCTAAATCGACCAACGTCTATTAAACTTTGTTTTAGGTGAGTGGGATGTATTGCAATTGTCTAAAGCAGAAGATGGGAAATTTAAAGACGTAATGGAGAAGATTGGAATGGCAAAGAAATCGATACATGTTCGTCGCTTCAAAAGCACGCTTCTTCAATGGGCGAAAGATCCAGGTAAGCCATTCTTTTTTCACTGGTTATCATGCATACGTTAATTTTCTTGAAATACAAACAGTGGTGCTTAATTGATGAATGAAAATTGAGTAACTGGAAAGAAACAATATATTCTGTTTTTGTTCCCTTGTATACCATTGTGTGTCTAAATTATCGTAATTGTTCTTCAGTTTTTTTTTCCAATGTTTTCTTAGGTATCATTAATAAAACATACTTGGACTGGAATTAAGAGCAAACATATTTAAAACAATCTCCCTACTGCCAATAAATAGACTTGTCAAATAATATGTCATAGAATGTCCTACAACTCGCTTAGGATAGAGGCACAATAGCTGCAACAAGAGGCAGACTTCCACTCTCAGGTTACATCTCATGATTTGAATTAACCACAGTGTCAACTTTGACTAAGTGCTTTTTTTCTACTAAAAGTATATTCCTAAAACCTAAAACTAAAAATCATCATATTTTAAAACTTTGAAAAGTAACACGAAGATGAGACTCTGAATAATCAAAAATATTCGTTTCTTTCCTATGTATATTGTTTTCAGCTGTGTTTGTTTATAATTGTTCAGAACTTACATCAATTAAATTTTTTTTTCAGGATTTGGCTTTAGAATATTTTTATCTGGGATAACGACAATACTAAGCAACTAACCTTTTGTGTAGTAAAATCAATTAAAAAGGTTATCTAAGCGTTCAATAAATATCCCAATATCAGACTATATCAATATTGTCAACATTTAAACTTTTAATTCATTTGCTTATCAAAGGGAGATAAATTAAAATATACTTGATTAGAACCCTACTATGATGGGAAGTTAAAGAACATAATACCATATATATTAAATGACGATATCATTATATATTTTTATAAATACTGCTGTTTCTGTTCTGCTTATAATGTAGCGCATAGAATAAACTCAAAACAGATACCAAGATTTTTAATTTTGTACGACAGACGCGGGATTCGTCTACAAAAGGCTTATTATTTTTTTTTTCTGTTATCATAATCTTTATTGAAGTTATTGATGATACTGATATTTTTTATTCCACTCCCATAAGCGTGGTTTACATCTATGAATCAATTGGTTTTTTTTCAGTTGACGGTAATAATGAAAGTAAAACTGGATAATATGATTAAAGTATTAAAACTATTTAAACGTTAAAGCTGAAATATAAAGTTTTTGAAAGTGGTGATTGGTGTAATATTCCAAACAGAATGTCATCAAATTCATAATAAAAGACATATAAAAAAACTTAACTTATTGTGACACTTGATAATGTTTAGCCGGGAAGACACATATATATTTACTTTTTCGTCTTGTGTCAGTCTTTGTCGCGTCATCGTGGTCGTTCAGGTCACACTCTGTTAATTCACAACTACTCGAGAAAAAAAAAACGTTACTGGATTCAAACAAATCCTCAACTAGTTTTATTTTTCGTCTAGAATTTAGTTAGGAATACCCGTGTAGAAAATGGTGGATTAAACCTGGTTGTATGGCTAGCTAAACCTCTAACTTGTAAGACAATCGCATAAAATTCCATACGTCAGCACTTTCAAACTAAAGTTCATCAAGTATTATTTGTTAAGTTTACATTGAATATTTATAATTTGTTTTTGGGTACTTCCCGATGACCTTTTTGAAAAAAGGATGAGTAGTTAATTAATCAATCCCTGCCTCATTATTTTTTGCTCATATACTGATGACGTTTTACAAATATGAGTAGCAGCTACAACTTTTGAATATCGAATGAGTAGAAATTATTTCCTCAAAACGCGAGAGAAAATTGGAAAATGCTGCTTAGGAAAGGAAAATATATAATTCCAAAATTGAAATCGTCTCGATTGTCATAGATTCTAGTGATGAGATTATCGTTGCAGTAAAACTCGATATATATATTTATTATCATAGCATTCGATGCTGTATCTGTGTTTTTTTCATCTCTAGTTTTATTTAGATATATTTATAGGACCCTATAAGTGAATTGATATTAAGCTGTAAAGCTCGAGCTCTATGGGTTATTTTCATATAGCATATAATACGCTGTTAAAATACTGTACGGTAATCAGACAATTTAGATTTGTTAATTGAACGAAAATCATTGATATAACTGTATCGTGTGTATGTAAATTAAATGATCGAGCTTCTCTGAAAAAGTGTCTGCAGTAACTCTGACTCATATGCAAATAAAAAAACAATTGACAAGGAGAGGTGAACAGTTGTGTCCCAGAGGAATGCTGGCAATCGGTTGGCAATTCTACCTTCAAATTCAGCAAATATGTTGTAAATGAGGAACTCCACCATATAGATTACTTGTTCTTCGATGTAACATGTTTCACTCTCGGGTTGAATTTAAACAAAATATGCCGAATTGTATGTCAAAACAATACATTAATAACGTATTGTACCTTTCTGTATGGAGTCCTTGGAGAAAAGCATTGTACATTTTTACTTTTAGACATACGTTTATATTTTTTATGTGGCTTCTGTTGTAAAGATTATCGGCAGTTTTGATAAAGAATGACAGAGATTTAAAGTTCTTTTTAGTTAGTATTGTTGATGCCACTAAGCGAGTAAATAGTATCACAGTATTTCTTTTATTCCTCTTTAAATGTGGACCAATCTGATAGAACATTCCGTGGTAGATATACAGATGAGACGTCAATGTACCGTCGTATACATAAATTTTTGGTGAAGTTAAGGTCAGTCATCAGAATTGTTGCTCAACATAGTTTTAATTAGACAACGGAGGACTTATAATTTGTTAAGATCACATCCTTATAAAATATTGTTTTTGTAAATTTGATTACCCATTTATTTCTATTTGGAACAATATCGTTTGTTTTTGTGTTGGATTGAGTTATACAATGTGAAAAAACTGTGAATAGAAGGTATTTAGATTTAAATTTAAAACATAAAGTCCCCTTGAAAAAATGCAGTCTGCAATTAATTTGGTTTCTGAAGGTGCAACGTTACAGATTACATTTTTTTTTATAGTGAAACCATTGACGGATGTTTGCAGCATCATAACAAATCTATGAATGACGCGTTTTGTTCAGAATGCAATGTATTCAGCTTATTGCTTTGCCAATGCTTTTGTATTGTCATTATTAAAAGCAAATGTAATATGACATGTTATAACACTAGTGGTTGAATAACGCTTGCCGTAATTGAACGGTGGACAGTTTGATACATTTGCAACAACTTTGCAAGATATAATAAATGTATCCCTAATATTTCAGAAGTGTTATATTGAACAGTTTACAACATATAATAGCTAGGCTTTAGAAAAGGAATAACGGTACAGTATTAACAGATTTGTAGCCGTACAACGCGAAATCGATTGTGGCAATACTTTAAGTACAGTACTGTTATTTCGTAACTAAGTATAAATTTAAAAAAAAAAAACATGTAATACTTGCCTATGTCGCTGTTTTCATTTTTTAAGGTTATAACTCCTTACGCCCCTCTCCTTTCCTTGCGGAAAATTGTTCAAGCAAGGTTACTATTAGACTGAATGAATCAAGCTATTTTAGTTACATCCTCCTAAATGACATTTGCGTCCATAAATGGTAAAGCATGTGTACTGTACCTCGGGTCGTTTGTCTTATTGTAAAAGGATTTTGATATAAGGCAATTGTTTATATTGCTTTAAAATGACAATAGCTCTAAAATTCATTGCCACCGGTTTGACTCAAATTCTCATATTTGATTTATAATATGCTATAACTATATCAAAATTATTATATGTCTAAAAATAAACAAGTTACGATGCATATTCTCGATGATATGTATCAGTTTTTGTTTGTATCCGGTCATATAACCCGATTTAGGCATAAACATAGATATAAATAGATAGCAAACACGTGCAATTGGATTTTTCAAAGTCTATTTGATTTCATATTTATAGGTTAAAAACATATGTTAATCTTTGTTGTTACTTGTAAGAAAGATATTTTAGAATCGGTTCAGTCAACCAAATGGCTTACCCTTGTTTCACATTCAATGTTGACTTTAATAGCTGAACTCTCCTAGTTTATGCTTTACCCCTCTCTAGCTAAGTGGTGAAGATTGAAGAACACATGAATACGGATTCAATGAGGTTGAATTATTCACATGCAAGTGAATAATTCATCATTGATGTTTCTTAGCTTATTTTGACAGACACAATTGAACCAAACTGGCTGCTAAAAGTGAAATATTATTTCCCTGTTTCATTTGCATTAATGATTGAACCAAAAACATCATATTTTGTTAATATCTCGTAGCTAATGACCATTTAAGGCAGTTATAATTGAATTAACACTTGGTAAACTTCCTGCGCAACTATGAGGTTGCTTAGTGAACTATGAATTATTTTCTATAGCTATTTTATACCAAGAAGCAAACTAATTTTGCGCTTAAATCTGTATTCATTTTAATACCGAATCCATATCTTATTTACAAGTATTTTAGCTTTCAAAGGCTTGGCATATTTATCGTTTTAACAGAGCGTCGATTATGTTTCAGTTTGACATTTTAAGTTGTATTTTCAGGAAAGGATAAGCATGTGCCTAGCTACATAAAAAAATCTGATGATTCTCCAACGTCTCCAGCGCAAAGAAGCTTGAAGCCTGGTACAGTGTCCTTTTCAATGACTTTGAAGTCTTCCGAGGTACCACAGTTGAAAAAATTCACACATGAGACCAAGACAAAAGAAAAAGAAGAACTTACAAGTTATGTAAGGCTTATTTTTTTAAATTAAAATAAATATCAAAAGTTTCATTTTTCAATCGTATCAAAATATAAACGGATAATGTATTGTCGAAGAAAATGCTTATCGGCAATACAAGCGTTTTCTTAAATCATGTAAATCTTTTATTTGTTTTCAGGAGTCAGGATTTACAGTATAGTACCCTGAAACTCAACACCTTACTTTATTTTTTTGGGTAATCATTGAATAATTATGTACAAGACTATCCATTTTTTTCCTTCTAATTCGTATTTATCATATAAGAATAAAGTTACTGAAAAAAAGGCTACTCACGCTCACAATTGTATTAATTTTTAACACTTAAATCTTACCTTTAATATGCATGCATGTCTATGCATAACATGCATACGGTTAAATACATATATCAACTGTTTACTGCAGTATAATTTAAAAATATAAATGATAATAAATCACGAAAATAGTTTATGTAGTGGGGTCCAGAATCGTCCATAAGTAGTTGCTCTTTTATTTTTGTACGCAATATAATTGTTTTTATATTAGTATTATTTTATTCTGAATTTTAGTACTAGGAATTGTTTTTCAACTTACATCTGAAGATTTAATGCAATGCCCATGTAGGTCATATTCCTCTGCATTGCCCCAGTGTGCTTTATCACGATAAGCTAACTGTATCACTTGAACAATTCAATAGGCCATAGTGCACGTTCACCTTTGACCTTGTGTGTACTTTCATTTGTTAACATTTCATGATATTTAAATGAAATATTACAAAAATGAAATATTCTGAATGGATTGAGTCTCAAAAACACATTTAATGAGAAAGTTGCCTTGAAATAGGCTGTACCATGAATTTTAATATACAGAGCAGGCCACACTCAGGGTTTTTGGGAGCTTTTTCTGACTTTTTCTCCTTATTTCTTACATTTTGCTATAATAAAAAACTTTTTCTTAGTAATAATTTAACAAATATACAGTTGTAAGTAAATGCAATTATTTTTTAAAGCATCTACAACAAATAATTCACTAAAAGGGAAGCTTTGTATGTCCCTCTCCGGAACGCAGCGTAAATTTAAGTTTAACTTAAAGACTTATATAAACCTCCATGGTGTCAGTAAACTCTTATATGGATGGTTCAATCAGCTTGAATACTTCAATTACTCATTTATTATGATATTTCTTTAATTAATGAGTAAAATTTACCCCAAAATTTTCATATATTGGCCTAAAAATGAAATAATGAGGAATTGAGAGGTATAAATGGACCAAAAGAGACCTTATAATGAAGACAAACAGGTTCATTAGTGGTATTTATCATCCAAAAGTCATCTGTTGTATCATAGTCAACTATTTTCAGGTAGATAAGATACATATTTGATCTTTTATTGGTCCACTCTATCATGATGCGGCTTGATTTGGATTTTTGAAGAATTTCTGTTCGAATGGCTGTAAATGTCGTCTTACATTATATTAGATTTTTCTCAAACTATTGAACTGATTATGACAAAACTTGACAGTAATTCTTAGAATAACCAGTATTACAAAGGGAAAACAAATACATTCAGTTTATTCAACAAAAGATTCTTCTTTAGGTGTAATACAACCAAATCATAGTACATCACATCCGGTTGCATACAAAAAAGGGTAAAACAAATTATTCCCTTGAACTTGACAGTTGTTGGAAGTGTATCCTACATTTCATTGCAGTAAAAAGAATCTGTGTCATAGACATATATCCTGGGTGTTTCAAAGCACCATTATTTTTTTTTTATTTTGTGTTTATATAGAATATTTTGGAAACTTGAGGTTACATAGTTACTACAGCTTGAACACAGGAAGAGAAAGGGTGAAAATTTCATTGGTTAACTTCCAGTGATGGTTATTTTCTTATATGCAATGAAACATTATGTAATTTTTTTTCGATAGAACTGGACAGGATAAAACTTTACTCATGCCAAGTATTTCCTTTTTGAAACAAAGATAAATTCTGCACAATTTTTTGAAAGTGCAGACTAATAGGGGGAATCAATGGTGGTATTTCAGCTTTACATATCTTTTTTTTAATATTTTTAATAAAACTCTCCTAAACATCATAAGGAATAGTATTGTTTAGAAAGTTCTAGTTGGTTGAGTATTGTAAGATGCATGAAACACTGTATGTAGTTGTGTCCTTAATGTATTAATTGATACCTAGAGTTCGAATCCTGTTGATTGAACATATAATGTCGATGTGCAAAAAACTAATTATATCCTGAGGTCAGATGATATATAGATATGAGGCGGTATAGATTGGCAATCTGTTTATGATAGCTTGGGCTCACATTAATTTGAAACTTTGTACACATGGTCAGTGGTAAACTCTTTTGTATGTATGCCTTATTACGATATTGACCAATATTTCACAGTTTACTAAGCATGGAACTCATATAGTAAGCGCAGGGTATGGTGTCTTTGTGGACGCATATTCTTGTTCTGTTTACATACGGTTAGTTCCTTTCAAATGACAACACCGTATTTGTTTATCCTTACGATGCGGCAAGATAAAATTAATAGTAATAATTCAAGTGAAAATAACTGATTCAACTACTTTTTGTTTTAGAAATCCGAGAAGAAAAAAGCCCATCCG
Source organism: Mytilus edulis (assembly GCA_019925275.1). Classification (NCBI taxonomy): domain Eukaryota; kingdom Metazoa; phylum Mollusca; class Bivalvia; order Mytilida; family Mytilidae; genus Mytilus; species Mytilus edulis. Next base: position 101,503,116 of record CM034360.1, read on the forward strand.
AAAGAGGACACCACACAAAAATACACACAAAGTGTAGTCAAAGGTAATATTCATTTCAGATGTTTTTCCATGCATTACACGTGGGAATGTACTTGAATTTTGATTTTCAGCGCGTTGTGGTTCTATGTAACGGTATGTTGTTTCTTCAAAACTCTGATTGTCTGGGAGATAGATATTTGGTGACCCTTGGAAGTATATTTTTCTGTGGTAAAACCCTTTCTAGAGAAGAGCGACCCCACACAAATAAAACGTGATCTGGGTTTGTTAAAAAGGCAAATTATACTTACTTTCAAACTAGTTTAATTTATTATACAAAACTTTTCTGCATGACATACAAATGTGATGTGACATTCTTATTTTGTATGCAATTGTAGAAACTATGGGATCCATATTTATTTCAGCATTCATTTTTTTTTTTTCTAAAAACTTATCGAAGATATCAGGCCTATAGTTAGGTATGGCAAAAGTAAGTTTCGTTTATATAAAACATTCCCAAGCGTTTTGAATAATTCAACATCTTATAAACACTTAATTTATAAAAAAAAAATAATTTGCATATCAATCATATTTCATTTTGATACATACGTGATCGGAAAGAAACGCCTATCAGCAGTTGTTTAGACATATTGGTTGTAAAACAAATCAAAGATATCAGGTTTATAATGTGAAACTTTAGGCCTACTACGGTCATAAAACTTTACTCAGTGCTTGGACCACAGAAACGCCAAATCCAGTATTTTGATTGGTTGAATTCTGAGTTTGAGAAAGTACCTCGTATGTTTATGACCGCGAGTTTCGTCTGCATAAAACTCATCAGTTGCCCTTGAATCAAAACAGTTGAAAGACCAAATCCAAGTTGAGGAGCATTTAATTCCGAAAATTACAGAAAGTTGTGTGCCAAATTCGGCTTAGACAATTTATTACTTTGCGTAGAAAAAGCTTAGTGTTTTAAATAGTTCTCCATTTTGTACTCCAACAGTACATTTACAAAGAAAGTATGTATCAATTATATTTCATGTCAACACAAAGTGATGACTACTGCTGATAAAAATGTTATCAATATAGATAGAAAAACGAACAGTTTTTAACCAAAATGCAACTAAAACATATATGAAATAAAATCTGATTGACGTACATGTACAGTTACGTACATTAACAGTTTATGTAAGAACTGGAGAATTCACAACCTATCAATTGATTTTACTCTCATGTAAGGTCGGACAGGCAGTTAAAAGTGATTTAGTTTGTAATAAATAGAATACATTACATTTGTACATGTCGAATGTTAATTATATTCCCTTAAATTTAGTTATTTTCGGTTGTGAAATGGAGTATTGAAAATAAAAGACAGACATAGTAATCCTAATTACTTGCAGTCATTCTGTAATAATTGTTAAAATCAAGTTTAATAATTTCAGATCAGGAACATCATGAACATCACAACCTTACTGGTTACTATGATGAGTTATTAGATAACACAATCCTTGACAAGATGGTTCTAGACAACCTGATTTCCAGATGTATTTTAATGATAGAGGACAGAGAAGAAATTGTCAAACCAACCACACAACGTGAACGTAACAAGATTCTACTTGATATCTTGACTGAACGACCATATCCTACCTTCCAGTTGTTCAAGGATGTCTTACAGGAATCTGAACCATCCAATAGGTGTGTTCAAGAGCTTGTGAAGAGAATGATGAGTACTGAAAGTAGGGATGAACACATTAATTGGCAAGGACATGAGATTGGTGAGTAGTGTCAGCTAAAGATTTTTTGAAAAAGATGTAGAGTGTGCCATCAACTCTAACGTGTTATGTTCTTATGCATTTTTGCGTACACACAATATTTCTGACTGGATTTCAATGACACAAACTAAACAGGGATCATGTGATGGACAGTCATAAGTGTTGCTTACTTCGAAAATTTAAAAGGTTGTCAGCGAGATCAAAGTTTACATCGAATCGTTATGGAAAATACTGGTTTTTTTTTCTATTTGATAATAGATAAAAGGAAGTTAACCCAATTTATTTAAGGGATGACTGTAATATTGTTTCTGTCTATGAAGAAATAACTTAAAAAAATGTGGTGCACACTGAATTAACAGCGTAGCGGGTTATCTAAAAGTGTGCACCACCTTTTATAGGTTATTTTGAATAGACAGACAAAATATTACAGTCATTCCTTATTATTTACTTCTAAATTCTATTTTTAAGGAGTAAATTTTGAAGAAAACGTTGGTGACGTCACGGTCACATGACAAAATTATGTCTATGGGCTGATAGACAAAACACTTCAGCCAGTCAGAAGACGTGTTTCATCTAAAATTAAATTACATAAAAATGTTCCTTAGAAGAAAATTACCGTTTTGTTTATTACTTTGGATTGAATGAAGAATCATTCATTTGCTATCTTGGCAGAACACATCCTTCTAGTGATTCTGACTCCCAGAAGCCTTTATCTATAATCACTATATGCACTTTTCGTCACATGGTTTCCAGCGTATTTTATTTTAAGAATGACTTGATATTTCTCTTGTCGATTTATATGTGTAGTTATACCAAGTAAACTATTTTTAAATATGGGGGAATCATATCCTGCTTTTCGATTGTTTGATTTTTCTAAAAACCTTTATTGATGTAGTGTAGATGTCATATTTGTAACTGACCAGGATCAAAAGGTCATTCATTCAATCTAATCTGATCAAACTATATTATACTGCTGCTATGTTAAATATTCCATATGTTATATATAACTAATAAAATTACTCTGCCCATCAAAGAGTAACAAGAATGGACTAATGAAATATCGTGTATCGACAAAAACATTTAAAAACGATGGTATGTATTAGATAAAATACAAAGGTAACAAAGAAACAGGCCGATAACAACCGTTGCCGGATAGTTTTTCTGCACGAGTTGTCAGGTCAAGGTCCGAGGCGGAAGCCAGTTTCTTTTGTTTCTTTTTTTTTTTTTTATCTGACTTGTACGACGTTTCAATAAAGTAATAGTACATTCTGCAAGACTAAACATTTGAGAAACTTAGATAGCCATAAAGCAGTAAATGTAAATTATAATAGTATAAACTCATTTTTTTTTTCTCATCCCTTTAACCGAGATTTTTTTTCAAGAATCTTGAATCTTATAATTTGATAAGAAAAAAACCATTTCAAGTAAAATATGAATTTTGTACACATTTAAGACTTTTTAAAATGCAACTTCGTAAGAAAGTAATTATACTAAAAAAATCTTTTAGTGGTTAGTAGGATAACGTTTGATTTTTATGGATGAAACGGAAAGCGGGGAGCGGAGCGGGGGGGGGGGGGGGCGAATTCATTTTAAAACAAAGAGACTGTGATCATTATTTTGGATGAAAAAATGCAGAATGTGCCATTCAATCCCCCCCCCCCCCCATCCCCCCTTAAAAAATATCGTAAAAATCGCGTGTTTGTCGCCAAATACATGAATTTAAAATTCAATGATTGGGGGTCCCGTGGGTTGGAACAACCTTTTTTTGGTTGATCAATGCATTTAAATGGGGACATAAAGTTGGACCCTCTCTGTTTTGTCTTGGATTTGGACCTGGATCCGCCACTGATATAAATAAATTCGATAACAATATAAATGTATCAAAAGAAAGAATTTCCTACTTTATTAGTAATGATTTTTTTTTATAAAAAAATGGATTTTGTCTTTATATTATATATATTCAGGCATATACTTTAATTTTTTTTTAAATTCATGCTCGTCTCTTAGATCTGCAAGTGTTGATCGTGATTAAACACGTGTTACTATATGATCCAATCGCAGCTTACCGTCCAAAATTGATGACACAAGTTGAATGCTTTTCTTCTAGATTTGCTGGTTATTTGGACGCGTATTACATGAACACTTTTTGTTTATAGGATCAATCGCCTATTGGTGAGTTGATAGGGATTTTATCTTTTGATAAGATTTGATTTTTATTTACTTATTTCCTGTCTTATTTTTATTGAAATATACACGTCAGTATCATCATTTCTTTACTTTCCGCATTGTTCATGTCCGTATATTGAAGAAAACATTTATTGACCGAATAGTTTTGCTTTTATTATAAAGGTGGCGTTATGTTCTTTTTTGAGTATATTAATTATTTACTTTTCAACGCCATCACCCAAATGTTTTTGTTTAAATTAGCACTATTTACGGTATTCGGAAAATCAGGAATCATGCAAAACAATCATTTGTCATCTGCTTTGACCATAATAATTTTTTTTCATAACATTTGGGATCAAAATATCTTTTTAAGGAGAAAACCATACCCCCTCCCCCTTTTGAAGTTAAATGTCTAATCCCTTGGTGTACTGATATGAATAGTATTTTACTGGAAATGTTTGAAAAAAGATGTTGATATTTTGTTTAATAAAAAGACTGGAAATAAGTCGGTGAATAAAAAAGTTCAAATCTAATTGAAAGTTAAAGTGCCCATGAACTCACTGATCATGCACGAGTGGTTCTATTCATTAAAACAGTTTAAATATCAATTAAGTTTTAAGAAATAGAAAAAAGAAAGCTCTAGTAACGTTTGTATTGTTTTGTGTTGGTTCCAAGTGTAGCGATTGGGAATTGTTTACACTAAATTCCATAATTCAATACCTCCCAATGACACTTCGTCCATAGATCTGATTTCTGGCAAATAAATCATACAGATTTTCATTCATCTATCGACTACTGAAAGTATCTTGCAGTTGCTTTCTTATTTCGAGTGATAAAACATTTTAGCCACATTTAAGAGGATACCATATTTAGCAAATACTCAATTGAGTAGGTTATGTTGGCACAGAGGATCGAAAAGGACAACTGGATAAGAGAAAAAAAAGTAAAATCACAAAAATACCGAACTCCGAGGAAAGTTCAAAACGGAGAGTCCCAAATCAATGGCAAAATCAAAAGCTCAAACACATCAAACGATTGGATAACAACTGTTGTATTTCTGACTTGTACAGACATTTTCTAATGTAAAATATGGCGAATTAAACCTGGTTTTATAGCTAGCTATAAATGAGTTTTACACGGTCTTAAGCCTGGATACTGCATTAAACGAATCTTCTCATTCAGATCAGATGTGATTGTGTACAAAGCAGTCAAACAGATGCCTTCCCCAATACCAGACTGTTTGAGAAGTTTAGGAGGCTATGATTCTGTACACGTATGTGTTGGTTGTCCCTTTGCATTAAAATTCACTTTTCTTATTTTCATCATTCTAAATATATATATATATAAATAAGGAGATGTGATATGATTGCAATTGAGACAACTATCCACCAAAGTTCAAATGAAGTGGACGTAAGCAATTATTGTTGTCTTTGTTCTTTGATTAATAGTTCAAATTTAAAAAGCAAGACTTCATCTATTTTCATATTCCTAATCATACCATGATTCAACTAATGCATACATTATAATCCTTACGTAGTTTATGCAATGTTTCAGACAGCAATAGTTTAAGTTCAGTAGATAAACTGTTCTAACGGAAAATATAACTCGCAGAAGCATATTTTGGTTCGCTAAGCTTAATCAGTAATGGATCCGCGAACTTTAAAATTAACAACGTGCAAAGGTATCAATTTTATTGCACCATGTTTAACAAAGGATGGGTGGTAACATGTGAATAAGGAGAAGAGGAAGGAACCAAACCTTATATATATTTTAATGCTCAAGACATTCTTGATCTTGACGTATATATAGCATGACACCTCTCTATTTTTGAAGACCGTGTGTCTATTGCGTGAATCATGAAAGTCTTACTGAATTTGGCAACTTATGAGTATTTATCTAAAGATATATAAGACAAAATATTAACAAGAAAGACCAAAATTATGTTTGAGCTAAAGTTAAATATATTATCTATCATGTACATACTAGTTTATTTCGATTTGTGATATAGTTTATTGTATTAATAGTCACCAAATGCACCAGGTTTATAATTTAGTACGACAGACGCGCGTTTCGTCTTCATAAGACTCATCAGTGACGCTCAAATCAAAATATTTATAAAGCCAAACAAGTACAAAGTTGAAGAGCATTGAGGATCCGAAATTCCAAAAAGTTGTGCAAAATACGGCTAAGGTAATCTATGCCTGGGATAAGAAAATCCTTAGTTTTCCGAAAAATACAAAGTTTTGTTAACAGGAAACTTATAAAAATGACCACATGATTGATATTCATGTCAACACCGAAGAAGTATTGACTACTGGGCTGGTGATACCCTCGGGGACGAAACGTCCACCAGCAGTGGCATCGACCCAGTGGTGTAAATAGTCACCAAAAGCACCAGGTTTATAATTTAGTTCGCCAGACGCGCGTTTCGTCTGCATAAGACTCATCAGTGACGCTCAAATCAAAATATTTATAAAGCCAAACAAGTACAAAGTTGAAAACATGTTGAAAATTTTGGCCAAAGTATACGATAATCAAAAAGGTTCTTCAATATTTAAAATTGCACCTCAATGGTAAAATGAAACGGTATCTTGAAACCATCGCCGATGACATGCATCAATAAATATGCATTATTTCGTGAAACAAACTATTTCAAGCATTAATTTGACAAAAAATGATTAAGGAAAGGGACACTACTTCATTTCTGTTCACAGCGTTTACTTGAAATTATTTTATTCATTGATAACATTTTTCCCTCTGAAATTATATAATATGCAAGTTGTGTATCGAACTCCATGTATTGCATATATCATACGCTAATAGATAGAATTCAAGAGAGTGCAATTATGACAAGATAGGAAATTGTCTTCATAATTACCATGTGCCTGTCCCAAGTCAGGAGCCTGTAATTCAGTGGTTGTCGTTTGTTTATGTGTTACATATTTGTTTTTCGTTAATTTTGTAACATAAATAAGGCCGTTAGTTTTCTCGTTTGAATTGTTTTACATTGTCTTATCGGGGCCTTTTATAGCTGACTATGCTCATAGTTGAAGGCCGTACGGTGACCTATAGTTGTTAATGTCTGTGTCCTTTTTGTGTGTTTTGTGGATATTTGTCTCATTGGCAATCATACCACATCTTCTTTGTTATAATGTCTGTCGTGATAAAATATCACTCTTGAAAAGTAGATTAGATATTAAAAACATATAGGCTTGTGATGTTAACAAAAAAATGGACGCACGTGTCATGAAATATTGTAGAAATAACTATTGTTTAAATATGAACGCGAAGTTTTCACAAAACAAGTGCATTCAATTTTATGTTTTGCATATGGAATACATTTAGATTTGTTCTAGTCAAATCCTGTCCGGGGAAAATCATCAATTAGTTCTGCCCAGACAAACAACCGATAAGTGTGCTATGTTAAGAATGACGTCAGTGACGTTTCTATCAATGACGGACGAGGAAACTGGAGTTGATTTCACAAAAAAAACCTTACGATTAAGATTGATAGTAAGTCATGAACAATTTAGTATACTTACGATAAATCTTAGTCATAAGGTCTTTTGTGAAACCGACTCCTGATCTTAGTTGTAATCTTTTTGTGAAACCGACTCCTGATCTTAGTTGTAATCTTTTTGTGCTACCGACTCCCGATCTTAGTTGTAATCTTTTTTTGAAACCGACTCCTGATCTTAGTTGTAAGTTCTTTTGTGAAACCGACCCTAATCTTAGTTCTAATCTTTTTGTGAAACGGACTCCTGATCTTAGTTGTAATCTTTTTGTGAAACCGACTCCTGATCTTAGTTGTAATCTTTTTGTGAAACCGACTCCTGATCTTAGTTGTAATCTTTTTGTGAAACCGACTCCTGATCTTAGTTGTAATCTTTTGTGAAACCGACTCATGATCTTAGTTGTAAGTTCTTTTGTGAAACTGACTCCTGATCTTAGTTGTAATCTTTTTGTGAAACCGACTCCTGATCTTAGTTGAAAGTTCTTTTGTGAAACCAACTCATGATCTAAGTTGTAATGTTTTTGCGAAACCGACTCCTGATCTTAGTTGTAATCTTTTTGTGAAACCGACTCCTGATCTTAGTTGTAATCTTTTTGTGAAACCGACTCCTGATCTTAGTTGTAATCTTTTTGTGAAACCGACTCCTGATCTTAGTTGAAAGTTCTTTTGTGAAACCAACTCATGATCTAAGTTGTAATGTTTTTGCGAAACCGACTCCTGATCTTAGTTCTAATCTTTTTGTGAAACCGTCTCCTGATCTTAGTTTTAATCTTTTTGTTAAACCGACTCCTGATCTTAGTTGTAATCTTTTTTGTGAAACCGACTCCTGATCTTAGTTGTAAGTTTTTATGTGAAACCGACTCCTGATCTTAGTTGTAAGCTTATGTGAAACCGACTCCTGATCATAGTTGTAAGTTCTTTTTTGAAACCGACTCCTGATCTTAGTTGTAAGTTCTTATGTGAAACCGACTCCTGATCTTAGTCGTAAGTTCTTTTGTGAAACCGACTCCTGATCTTAGTCGTAAGTTTTTTTTGTGAAACCGACTCCTGATCTTAGTTGTAATCTTTTTTGTGAAACCGACTCCTGATCTAAGTCGTAAGTTCTTATGTGAAACCGACTCCTGATCTTAGTCGTAAGTTGTTATGAAAAAGTGACTCCTGATCTTAGTTGTAAGTTCTTTTGTGAAACCGACTACTGGTCTTAGTTGTAAGTTCACATGTAAAACCGACTCCTGATCTTAATTGTAAGTTCTTATGTGAAACCGACTCCTGATCTTAGTCGTAAGTTGTTATGAAAAAGTGACTCCTGATCTTAGTTGTAAGTTCATTTGTGAAACCGACTCCTGATCTTAGTTGTAAGTTTTTATGTGAAACCGACTCCTGATCTTAGCTGTAATCTTTTTGTGAAAACCGACTCCTGATCTTAGTTGTAAGTTCTTATGTGAAACCGACTCTTGATCTTAGTTGTAATCTTTTTGTGAAACCGACTCCTGATCTTAGTTATAAGTTCTTTTGTGAAACCGACTCCTGATCTTAGTTGTAAGTTCTTATGTGAAACCGACCCCTGATCTTAGTCGTAAGTTCTTTTGTGAAACCGACTACTGATCTTAGTCGTAAGTTTTTATTGTGAAACCGACTCCTGATCTTAGTTGTAATCTTTTTGTGAAACCGACTCCTGATCTTAGTCGTAAGTTCTTATGTGAATCCGACTCCTGATCTTAGTCGTAAGTTCTTATGTGAATCCAACTCCTGATCTTAGTCGTAAGTTCTTATGTGAAACCGACTCCTGATCTTAGTCGTAAGTTCTTATTTGAACCGACTCCTGATATAAGTCGTAAGTTCTTATGTGAAACCGACTCCTGATCTAAGTCGTAAGTTCTTATGTGAAACCGACTCCTAATCTTAGTCGTAAGTTCTTATGTGAAACCGACTCCTTATCTTAGTCGTAAGTTCTTATGTGAAACCGACTTTTGATCTTAGTCGTAAGTTCTTATGTGAAACCGACTCTTGCTGATTTTGTAAACGTCGTTTAAAATTTCTGCGGAGGAAAAAATGTCTGTCCCTGCCAGACCAAATAACATATCTTTTTTTACATTTTTAAGCATTTGTATAACAGTGATCAATAGATCATTACCTTTTCCGTATTGCCCATGACGTCATTCCTTGACCCATCTGAGCCATCGGCTAGCGACCAGGGCTGATATGGGAGCCTCAGAATGATACTCGGGGCGGTATGGAAAATGACATTTTTCTAATCTGTTAGCCATATTAGTTAAACGTTTCCAGTTATGTGAATACTACAACCCCTGGTAATGAGTGATACCTGATCGATTGATGATGTGACATAACTGTAATTCTTCTTTACCATTTAAACCTTTGACTGTCTGGTATGCGTCATTAACTTTAAAAAAAAATTACGTTTTTACAACTTATTTGATATGTTTTTAGAAAAGTGGCATCACTACATCTAAATTACTGTACTGGTTTTGTTCTCTAGAAACCCAAAAAAAACCTTTTGCAATAGTTTCATAAAGAATCCAAGGAATCTGGTGTAGGAATTCATGACCCATACCTAACACACTTTACAAAGAAATTTTTTTTTTTTGTGTAACAAATCGTCAGTAGGCGCAAAAACTACTATAAGGATTCATTTAACAACTTTGAAATTGTGCTTGTCCTGCTAGATTTTCTGTATCTTCTATGATTTTCAAAGGGATACTTGGGACCCGGGGTTTGTTTAACAGGGACAAAAAGCCATAGAAAACGGCATATAAATGAATAGGAATGAGAGAAGATACGTGTTTTCACATGTGGATCAGGATCTGCTCACACTTCTGGAGCACCTGAGATCGCCTTCGCTTTGTGGCGGGGTTTGTGTTGCTCAGTCTTTACTTTTCTTTTTGTGTTTTGTAGACTGATTATTTTGTTTTATCAAATTTTTTTTTGGCATGACTTTGACTATACATTTTTTAACCGCCTTAAAAGTGGCTATATGTATAATTCAGTCCAGTTCAGTTTGAACATCGTTTTGTTTAATCATGTCAGTTCAGTTTGAAAATCGTTTTAGATTAAAAAGATTCATACACGTACAGTTTTATTCAGTTTGATGTTAAGGAAGTTCGCTACTCCTGTTTTTGATATAGTGTCAGATACTAGGAGTCCTCTAGTTTTATTCATGTAGTGCTGATAAATATTTTGCCCGGTAACCCCTTCTTTTCTTGTCATAATTTTATAACATATAGTTTAAAAAAGCCATATTTGAAAATCTTATAAATTCTTGTTTTTTCCAAAGTTTTTGAAAGAAAAAACGTGCAAATGTTAAAGGTATGAACAATCAACAGAGAATCATTTCCCGCAAATTTTTCAATGGCTTATATCTCGAAAACAAGGTTACGAACCCTTACTTTTTTCCTGCTTCTTTAGTTAGTTCCGTTATTTATATACTATTAATGTATATATGTATTTTAAAGAAATTGTTATTTTGAAACAAAGTAGCGAATATCCTTTAGGTAAACTATGTGCTTTGCTATGTGCTTTGTCTGTAACGGTTAGCTATGCGTCTTGTCTATAACGGTTAGCTGTGTGCTTTGTCTATAACGGTTAGCTATGTGCTTTGTCTATAACGGTTAGCTATGTGTTTTGTCTATAACGGTTAGCTATGTGTTTTGTCTATAACGGTTAGCTATGTGTTTTGTCTATAACGGTTAGCTATGTGTTTTGCTTTGTCTATAACGGTTAGCGATGTGCTTTGTCTATAACGGTTTGCTATGTGTTTTGTCTATAACAGCTAGCTATGTGTTTTGTCTATAACGGTTAGCTATGTGTTTTGTCTATAACGGTTAGCTATGTGTTTTGTCTATAGCGGTTAGCTATGTGCTTTGTGTATAACGGTTAGCTATGTGTATGGCTATAACGGTTAGCTATGTGTTTTGTCTATAACGGTTAGCTATGTGTTTTGTCTATAGCGGTTAGCTATGTGTTTTGTCTATAGCCGGTTAGCTACGTGCTTTGTCTATAACGGTTAGCTATGTGCTTTGTCTATAACGGTTAGCTATGTGTTTTGTCTATAACGGTTAGCTATGTGTTTTGTCTATAATAGTTAGCTATGTGTTTTGTATATAACGGTTAGCTATGTGCTTTGTCTATAGTGTGTTGACATTTCTTTTTGTTTTTTAGTTGACATAGTTGTTTGTTTTATAGTGATTCAGATAATAACACAATATTGAGTGCTATACCCAATTTTGGACTTTTCACCTATTATTGTCTGTTTGCTTTGGTCACACATAATTGTCAATGCAAGGAATTTTACGGGACTGTCATACAAGTGAGAGGTTTAGTTAGCATGTTCAATCCACCAGTTTCTATCTAGGAAAATGTCTGTATCAAGTCTGGAATACAACAGTTGTTTTCCATTCGTTTGATTTTAATTTTGCCATTTGCTTAGGGGCTTTCCGTTTTGAGTTTTTCTTTGAGTTCGGTATTTTGTTATTTTACTTTTTACATACCTTATATCTTTTCTTTTCCAAATATGCAAGTTTAAAACGTGTCAAGATTTGCTATATGTATCATGAGAATACCACAGACTTAAACATAGTATATCATAAAAAAAATTATGATCTTGTTTTTTTTGTTTAAAATGCTGAATATCGTCCACCGTCGAAAATTAAAAAAAAAAAGAGTGTCGTCAATTTATAGTTGCTCTTTCATCCTATGGTAAATAAAATGTGTAAACTGGAGAAATCTGACAAAAAGTCACTTCATTCCTATTTGAATGAATGTCTCAATATTGTTGATATTCGTATATCACATTTCGAAAAATGATTCAGAAATACATAAAAGAATAAGTAATGCGTCCATCTCTAGGATTGAAAACAAGTAATAAGGAGGGTGTTGTGTTCGTACCGGCCGATAAAGCAGCCAACAATTTGGTGATATAATGCATGATAAAAATCCCACACGGAAATGAAAAATTAAATTATACATCATTGAATGAGGCCGTACGGTGACCTATAGTTGTTAATGTCTGTGTCATTTTGGTCTTCTGTGGACAGTTGTCTCATTGGCAATCATACCACATCTTCTTTTTTGTAACAATTGAAATACGAGATTAAATTTCTCTCAATCTGTGAGAGGGGAACAGTTTTAAATGTTGATATAGATAAAGAGGTGTCTGTTGTAATTTTTTGAAATCACCCCAATGTCATGGAGGATATGTGCTCACGTTAAGTGAGGGAAATAGAGGTTTCGATCCCTGGCAGGAGCAAACCAGACTTGGTAATCGCCTTACAGGATATGTGCTCGAGCTAAGCGAGGGAGGTAGTACGTGGGTTCGATCCCTGACAGAAGCAAACCATACTTGTTCATCACATGACATTTGCTGCTTATTATGTACGCACGTTGTACGTATTTACTAGGCAATGGCTCAAAATTGTGCACACATTGAGTGACATGTCTTTGATGGCCGTCATGGGGGGTCCAAGTAATCACATAATCACAAATTATTTGTCAATATAATCACATAATCATTATTCATTTGTTTTTAAACAAGACAATCAAATAATCAAAAATACAGTCCTAGATTATCAAATAGTCATGACATTTTTGGTCTGGTAATCAAATAATCATTATAAAAACGGCCAAGTAATTACATAATCAAAAACCCCATGATGAGGCTCGTCTTTCTGAAGGCTCTTACCATGCTTACCATAGTAGACCACAGTTGCCTTATGAATTTTCACGTTTCAAATCCTGCCCAGCGTGTCGATCATGCAAAATCAATATTCATATTGATATCAAATTAACTCACGTTCTCGTCCTAATTTACATGAGATATTTGCCACTGGACACAAAACACTTCTTCATCCATCCATGTTATTTTCACGTTTAAATAATGATATTCGTATATTAACTGTTATTCGTTTTGATGATTTTGATATAATTCAACGGAATAATTTTTGCACACTGGTACTCGAGTTACATCGGAATATAAAATCAAAAATGTGGGTCACCATTTTGCTTTTTTTGTAATTTTTATAAGAAAACGTCAATTTTGGCGAAACTTTATATAGATATATAGGGAACAATGCATTTTTTTAAACTTATTTTTTCATATATTTTTCTCATAATCTCCAGGATTGTATACTGAATCCATGCCTTGGTCTTGTTTTGTCAATAATATTTTATTAATTGTGCATTTGCATTCAGTTTTCGCAGGTTAAATTTATTCGTTCACATATAGTGTGTTAATTTACGTTTTCTGATTGAGTTAAGCCTTCCAATTGATCTTTTATCGTGTGGTTTTCTATGTTGTGCTATTGTTTCAGAAAAAGGGAGAAGGTTTGGTACCATTAAAACGTTCAATCCCGCTGCAAATGTTTACACCTGTCCTAAGTCAGGAATCTGATGTACAGTAGTTGTCGTTTGTTTATGTAATTTATGTACGTGTTTCTCGTTTCTCGTTTTTTTATATAGATTAGACCGTCGATTTTCCCGTTTGAATGGTTTTACACTAGCCAGTAGTAATTTTTGGGGCCCTGTATAGCTTTTTGTTCGGTGTGAGCCAAAGCTCCGTGTTAAAGGCCGTAATGGTTTACTTTTATAAATTTGTTATTTGGATGTAGAGTTGTCTCATTGGCACTCACACTACATCTTCCTATATCTATGTATAGAAACACATATGTCACCATCCTTGTATTTTAGATGCATTGCCTTCAAAGTTTACCGCTACGCTTAAACTTATTTTCATTCCCTCTGTCAGAAATTCCCTAATAATTCAATATAACATTCGACCAAGTTAATTTTATATCGTCCTAACTAGGTGCACTTTTAGCTTTTCAAAACTGAATCTTCAACTTTACCCTCCAAAACTACACAATGGTGATGTCACCGATGTAGCCATGAATGAAAAAAAAATGTGCTTCAAAAATTTTCTTTCGAAAACAGTAATGTTGATCTGTTATGAAGTAAAATTTAAATTGATTGATTGGCGGTTGCTTAGCGTCCAGTGGCAAATATTTCATGCATTTTCAGGACAATGCATTGCAATTTGAAATAGTTGTGTCTAAACGAAACATTTGATGCAGCTATCAAAAAAAAGGTTAAACAAATGTTGTAAACGTGTAGGTTGTATGCGTACCCTTACCGAAAAAAAAGCCCTGCGGCAAACATTTGCCGCAAGTTTGCAGCAAACATTGTCGCAAGCTTGCAGCAAACGTTTGCTGCAAACTTGCCGCAACCATTTTACCATGCAAATGAGGTTTGCGGCAAGCTTGCAGCAAACATAATTATGCAAATTAGATTTACCGCAAGCTTGCGGCAATTGTTTGCTGCAAGCTTGCGGCAATTATTGTTGCAAACTTGCGGCAAACTTGCAGGAACTACACAAATACCAATGTCATGCATGTCATGTGTGTAGACACATTCAATTTATCTTTCAAATTACATGTTGAGCAACATTTTTAAAAAGTCAATTCCTGTCTTTATACAAACAGTTATTGAAAGAATTCTTGCAAACTCATGAGCTGTGAGGAAATACAAACATGCATTTGAGTTTTGAAAAAGGGGCAGGAGTCATTCTCAAATTACATAATATATACCTGTATTAAAAACTGAAAAAGGTTAAATCTCAAGATGTATTGAGTATAAATATATGTATAACTGCATTACTGAATTTAACTTAATCTTAATAAACATGATCATGATGGTGCAGTACATCAGTAACAAATGCAAACTTATAATAGCTTAAGCTTTTCAATCACACATACATGTATATATAGTTGCTTACTTAATTATGTATAATGATGACATTGATTATTTTATTCAAACATGCAGTTCTATGAATCATTTGTACTTACACAATTACATTCAGATTACCCCATATTTAATGAACCAAAATGCCTCCTTGATCTGTTATGTGTGAAATGCATTTCCAAACACAACCAACATGACCTAGCCACAATTTCAAATTGTTAACATCCAGGAAGTGCCAACTAGGCATGCCCAGTCAATATTGTGTAATTCCTGCAATGTTCTGGCAAACATAGAGAATGGTCAAAGTTTTCTGCAATCTTGCGGCAAACATATTGAATTGTCAAAGTTTTCTGCAATCTTGCGGCAAACATTCTTTATTATTTTAAACTTTCTGGCAATCTTACGGCAAACATTGATGTTTCTGCAAACTTGCCGCAAGCTTGCTGCAATGTTTGCCGAAAGTTTGCAGCTAGCGGCAAACATCTGCAAACACTATTTTCTGTGTTCTTGCAAACTTTTTGTTTGCCGCAAGCTTGCAGCAAGTCTGCTGCAAGTTTGCGGCAAACAATTCAGTTTCATAAGGGTAGTTAGTCGGATAAACATTGCAAATTGTATGCCAAATTTCACTTAAATAGACAATAACATAAACGGTACTAATTGTCCTGCACCAAATGCGCATTTCGACAATACATGTCTCTTCAGTGATGCTCGTGTTCAACATTATGTAATTCGTGGAAAATTATTTAAGAAATAATTACATTAGATGTATGTTTCATTATGATACTTTATTCTGATTGGCTAACTGCACATCACGTGTTATTCCGTAAGCAATTGTATTGCTCAATAAAACTTTTCATTCATGATAAGACGTGGTCCCACAATAAAGTGCACAGGTGAATTAAATAAAACAATAATAAAATTCGTGTTTTCATTAAAATTGCTTCCGCGCTTCATACAAAATGTACTTCGGTCAACGCTTTTACCACCCTATAAAGTTACAGAAAGAAGCATTCAATACTTATAATTACATTTTTTAGCTTTGATCATGAAAACACGAATTTTATATATTTTTTTATTTAATTCACCTATGCTCTTTATTGTTGGACCACGTGTTAATGGGCAAAAATGTTTAATGGCACTACATGGATAAAACCAGAGACTTTCGAATATCTGGCAAATATTCTAAAACAAGGTCAACAAGAGGTCATGTACGAGCATCCTTAACCCCTACTTTTCTTTCCAGAATGTTATCTTTGAAAATCTGGTAAAATCCTTGTTATTTTTTCATCTTTTTTGAAAGAAAAAATGTCCTGTAATGTTAATTATATGCAAAATCTAAAAAGAATTATTTCTCGCCAAATTTTCAATGGCTTTTTAAAAATATCTCGAAAACAAGCACACGGACCCCTTCATTTTTTCTGCTTTTTTAGTTTCTTTATTTATATCTGTAAATTTATAACAGTTTTTAAAAAAGTTTGTTATTTTGAAACAGAGTAGCGAACATCCTAAAAAATGCCTTTTCTGCACTTGAAATATTTATTACGGTTTTCACCTGCAGAGACTATTTTAAGCATAGACTACGTTTCACTCCCCTGCGTCTATTCATCCCTTGGTAGAAAAGGCGGGACACATCAAACATGGTGTGGAACTTCCTTTGTACTGTGTTTATACATCTAAAACATATAGCTAAAAATGCTAAAATGGCAACATTTTAATTTCACAGTATGGGATGTATAGGTATGAATTATTTGAATACCAAGTAAATCACAACATGCTCTGACTTAATCCAAATAATTATGACGTCTGACAAGGCTATTTTAATTTTTTTCTGGGACGCCTTCAGCACAATAAAAGTAGGTCTTTGTAACTCCGTAAAAATTTCTAACCGGCAATAACAATTTCTTGTTAAAATTAGGTGTCAAAGTTCCCCCAAAATTTACTCTCAAACTTTAGACGTAAAAAATGGCTTCGGCGTTATGACGTTGTAGGAAGGCGTCCCAGGAAAAAATTAAAATAGCCTTGCTAAACGTCATAATTATTTGGACTAGCTCTGACTCTGAACAGATGAGTTTATATTGGAACCTTGTACACCTTGTACACAGGAGGTTGAATGGAAATTACTACACCGTGGGAGTTTAAATGTTTTGAAAACGATTGAATTCCCAATCTATTTATTAGAGAGCTACCATTTGATTTTTATGGGGGGGGGGGGGGGGGGGGGGGGGGGGGGGGGGGGGGGGCTAGGATGAAAATTGAAAAAAATAGGCAGGACAGGAGTTTTGATAAAAAAAAAAGGCAGGATGAGACACTTGCAAAAAAAAAAAGTCAGGACGACAATTTAGGTAAGAAAAAGTCAGGATAAACTAAAAAAAAAAGGCAGGACCGACCAGAGTGAAAAATAAAAAGGCAGGACAGAGATTACAGCTAAAAAAAAATGCAGGACAAAATTTTTCATCCTAGCCCGCCCCCCCCCCCCCCCCCCCCCCCCCCCCCCCCCCCCCCCCCCCCCCCCCCCATAAAAATCAAATGGTAGCTCCCTTAGTACATTTTGGTTGTGCAGGTCTGGGCCAACATTAAAAGTATCTTTGTTTCCCCTCACCCGACTGAGGTTGTTAGAGTATGGGTAGGTAGGTAGGCAAATTATTTTATTTTATTCCTTGATATGGTTTTCTATATTGAATTTGTATAAAATTCAACAGGTAAGGCTCAAGTCAAGAAAAATGGGGCATTCCCTGTATTCTAATTCAGTGTACATCCCAGTTTTCTGGTGTTAAAACAAAACAGTATACAGGGACCTCCTTTTTTCCTATTCATTTAATCTAATGAAATCTACAAAAGCGCATATTCTACTTGTGATAACAATGCTTAATGATAGCAAGTGTTTTTTTAGTTAAAAAATCAAGTTTATTTCAAGTCAAATTTGATGCATAACTCACAACAAAACAATTCCTTTGTTCACCAATTCATACCTTGATCATCAATTATGAGATGACAAAAAGATACATGTATGTTAATCACCTGGGAATTAAAATTCAATAAATAAAAATTTTCAATAGAAGTGAACATATTAATTTGGTTATGTTCAGTTACACCTGGATCATGCAGCTTGGTCAATTGATTCCTAAACAAAGATTTGTATGATTTTTTATCGAGTTCTAGAAGAAACACGGCTTCACTTTATATTCATGTTTTGTATTTCCTAAAATACTTTTAATAAGTATTTACGAATTCTACGGATGCAGTTATAACTTTAAAACGTGCCCTTTGTAATGGTCATGCCATAAATTGAAAAAGGAAATCCCATTTAAACTGGTTTTTTTTACACCAGAATACAGGGACATTCCCTGAAAGCAGGGAATACATGTATCCCACATTTCCTGACTTGTGCCATACGATTCAGGAACAGAGGTTAGATACAAAACAAATTAAGATGCACTCAGCGGGTTGAAAGATGCTTCAGGTTTTTTTTATTTTCAAAAAAGATCACCCTTGCACACAAATCGTGTGGCTTTGTTTCCTTGATTCCGAATCATGTAAACGCTTTCCAGGGGCGTAGCTAGAAAGAAACGATGTGGAAGCAACTACCGCCTGGCGGAGCGAGGCGAAAAATTTTTGGGACCCTATTATGCAGAAAAATGTTTTTTTTTCGGTTTTCGGTCATAGGATGGTTAAAAGAGGCGCTATATGTAGATAAAAATTTATGAATGTAAAACTATTAATAAATCTTCTGAATAGAGTAATACATAAACAACACATATTTGTGATACAGAATTTACTCAAAATTGTCCAAAATCTGCTCTTCGGGTCTGGGCAGAAACAAACTACTCTATTACTTTGACAATATTCACACTGAATTCCCCATGAATATGCAGTAATGCTATGAAACTTTCGTTGTTCATTGTTGATGGTACATTTCTTTTCAATTACATACGTAGTTTCGGCATCGAGCGACATCCCAATTGAATTCGTCAAAATTACATACCAGGTCAGTTTCGTATGTCTCAGACAATATTGAGATTTGTTCGTTTGTGATATTTCCTACAACACGATGAAGCAGATACAGTGCAAAGAAGCGATTTTCTGATAATACTTGACGCGACTTCACTCTCCAGTTCCCTTATCATATGGTGTATGAACGCAAAAAATAATGAGACTTTCCAATACTGTTTTGGCATGGTTGCAGGGTGATTGGCTCCGCTAGTCTGTCGACCACATCGCCTCGGCATATTTTTAATGATATCGAAGGGATCTGATAATTATAATGCCGATTGGTACATCTTATTCCAAACTGATGAACTGTACACTGTAAAATGTGCTTCAAATTTACATGTCTTAGACTGCGTATTATAAATTCAAATCTTGTAAAAGATACAAGTTACCTTCCGATTTTGTCATAATCTCCCAAAAAAAATTATTTAGAAACAAAATGTCGTTATTTAATGATATTTCATCAATTAAAAAAGTGACACCATAGGTGTTTCATTAACATTCAATTTATAAATTTTTATTTTGCCATTTCTTTCTTGCATGCCGAATCAATGTGCACGCAACTGTGTGTTAGCGTATAGCATGACTCGAACACTGGTAACTAGGTTGTCAAACTAATATCCAGGATAGATGGAAAAGACACCAACAGTCTCCGAACGTTAAACAAATATCATAATCATAATAGTCTTAGTTAATACATACATCACGCTGTCCGATTCCGATTGACCAACTCATCTCTCTCTCTTCTGTTTTTTTTTTTTTTTTTTTTTTTTTGTGTGAAAACGACGTGGATGCACGTGCTGTCGTGCCTCCGGGTAGCTACGCCCCTGCTTTCTTGCAAAAATGCCTTGATTTAAAACGCTCGTTGACTACAGCATCATAAAGGTATCACCAAAAACCAACGCTCGTTGACTACAGCATCGGAAAGATAACACCAATAACCAACATAACAAAAAAAAAAAAATAGTGGACAAGAATGGCCAATAAAATTTTTCGGGTCGCGGTGATTTTACCGGGTCGGTCGTGTGAGGGGAAACAAACAATATTTTATTTTTGGCCCTGTCTAAATTAATTCTGACTGAATTCTGATATGGAACTAATAATTATAGTATTGTTACAGATGCTAGCTTATATTTGTCATACCTTGTTTCCTCAATGAACACAATTTTTACAGAAGAAAAGAATTCTTGCAACAGCTAAAAGCACAAACTCTTACCTACCAACATTACAAAATGGCCATGGGGGTTTTATGTGCAAGATGGCTCTCATAGTTCTACAAAACCTTTAAAGGGGCCTCAAATTTATTTTAATGTTGATAATTTGCGTATTTAATACTATTATAAACCTATCAGCATGATCAGCATTGTAAATTAATTGCTTAGTTTTAAATTGTGGACAAAATAATTTTGAAAGTTTTGCTCTTTCAAAATTTCAAAATTTCTGTTGAGGAACTTTCATTTGGGAAAATCCCCGCAAATAATGACAGTAAGCAGATATGCAAATTGTAGGACAGAATTTCGCAGGACATAAATCATGTAAATACGTGTATATTGAATATATTTTTTAATTTGATTTTTTTTTTTATATAAAATAAGGAGATGTGGTTGATAACTTGATAATATCATGCATATGAAAATAGAAACAAACAAAAAAGGAAAAAATTATAATCACAATTGTCGTTTTCTCTTATAAATAAAAATAAGTTAAGAGTCTGTCTTATTTTGGAATCAATTAGATTTTTTTTACAAATTTCACTTTAACAGTTATGGGCTTATGTATTTTTAGTTGAGAATCTTAACAAAACATGAACAAAGCCTTTTTAGCTCACCTGGCCTGCAGGGCCAAGTGAGCTTTTCCCATCACTTGGCGTCCGTCGTCTGTCTTCCGTCGTTGTCCGTTGTCCATCGTTAACTTTTACAAAAATCTTCTCCTCTGAAACTACTTCGCCAAATTTAACCAAACTTGGCCACAATCATCATTGGGGTATCTAGTTTAAAAAATGTGTCCAGTGACCCGGTCAACCAACCAAGATGGCCGCTATGGCTAAAAATAGAACATAGGGGTAAAATGTGGATTTTGGCTTATAACTCAAAAACCAAAGCATTTAGAGCAAATCTGACAGTGACTAAATTGTTCATCAGGTCAAGATCTATCTGCCCTTAAATTTCAGATAAAGTGGACAACCCGTTGTTGGGTTGCTGCCCCTGAATTGGTAATTTTATGGAAATTTTACTGTTTTTGTTTATTATCTTGAATATTATTATAGATAGAGATAAACTGTAAACAGCAATAATGTTCAGCAAAGTAAGATTTTACAAATTAGTCAACATGACTAAAATGGTCAGTTGACCCCTTTAGGAGTTATTTCCCTTTATAATAAATTTTTAACCATTTTTCGTAAATCTTAGTAATCTTTTACAGAAATCTTCTCCTCTGAAACTACTGGGCCAAATTAATCTAAACTTGGCCACAATCATCATTGGGGTATCTAGTTTAAAAAATGTGTCTGGTGAACCAGTCAACCAACCAAGATGGCCGCCATGGCTAAAAATAGAACATAGGGGTAAAATGCAGTTTTTGGCTTATAACTCAAAAACCAAAGCATTTAGAGCAAATCTAACATGGGGGTTTATTTGTTTATCAGGTCAATATCTATCTGTCCTTAAATTTTCAGATGAATCGGACAACCCGTTGTTGGGTTGCTGCCCCTGAATTGGTAATTTTATTGAAATTTTACTGTTTTTATACGACCGCAAATTTTGAAAAAATTTTCGTCGTATATTGCTATCACGTTGGCGTCTGCGTCGTCGTCGTCGTCGTCGTCGTCGGCGTCCGGCGTCCGAATACTTTTAGTTTTCGCACTCTAACTTTAGTAAAAGTGAATGGAAATCTATGAAATTTTAACACAAGGTTTATGACCACAAAAGGAAGGTTGGTATTGATTTTGGGAGTTTTGGTCCCAACATTTTAGGAATTGGGGGCCAAAAAGGGCCCAAATAAGCATTTTCTTGGTTTTCGCACTATAACTTTAGTTTAAGTTAATAGAAATCTATGAAATTTTGACACAAGGTTTATGACCACAAAAGAACGGTTGGGATTGATTTTGGGAGTTTTGGTCTCAACAGTTTAGGAATTAGGGGCCAAAAAAGGGCCCAAATAAGCATTATTCTTGGTTTTCGCACAATAACATTAGTTTAAGTAAATAGAAATCAATGAAATTTAAACACAATGTTAATGACTACAAAAGGAAGGTTGGTATTGATTTTGGGAGTTAAGGTCCCAACAGTTTAGGAATTAGGGGCCAAAAAGGGACCCAAATAAGCATTTTTCTTGGTTTTCGCACCATAACGTTAGTATAAATAAATAGAAATCTATGAAATTTAAACACAAGGTTTATGACCATAAAAGAAAGGTTGGGTTTGATTTTGGGAGTTTTGGTCCCAACATAATAAGGGGCCCAAAGGGTCCAAAATTAAACTTTTGTTTGATTTCATCAAAATTGAATAATTGGGGTTCTTTGATATGCTGAATCTAACTGTCATGACTGTGTATGTAGATTCTTAACTTTTGGTCCCGTTTTCAAATTGGTCTACATTAAGGTCCAAAGGGTCCAAAATTAAACTTTGTTTGATTTTGACAAAAAATGAATCAGTTAGGTTCTTTGATATGCTGAATCTAAAAATGTACTTAGATTCTTGATTATTGGCCCAGTTTTCAAGTTGGTCCAAATCGGGGTCCAAAATTAAACTTTGTTTGATTTCATCAAAAATTGAATAAATGGGGTTCTTTGATATACCAAATCTAACTGTGTATGTAGATTCTTCATTTTTGGTCCTGTTTTCAAATTGGTCTACACTAAAGTCCAAAGGGTCCAAAATTAAACTTAGTCTGATTTTAACAAAAATTGAAATCTTGAAGTTCTTTGATATGCTGAATCCAAAAATGTACTTAGATTTTTTATTATGGGCCCAGTTTTCAAGTTGGTCCAAATCAGGATCTAAAATTATTATATTAAGTATTGTGCAATAGCAAGTCTTTTCAATTGCACAGTATTGCGCAATGGCAAGAAATATCTAATTGCACAATATTGTGAAATATCAAATTTTTTTTTAATTAGAGTTATCTTTCTTTGTCCAGAATAGTAAGCAAGAAATATCTAATTGCAAAATATTGTGCAATAGCAAGATTTTTTTTTAATTGGAGTTATCTTTCTTTGTCCAGAATCAACTTAAATCTTTGTTATATACAATATACAATGTATATTCACTTTTTACTACCAACTGATAAATTAAAATAATCTTTACCATTCAGTGATAACAAGCAGTTTTTTTACATCTTAATATTTTATGATGTATTTAAATGAGTAGTTATTGTTGCAAACTCCATTAGAAATTTTAATTGAGATTAGTTTTGGAATAAGGGAAAGGGGGATGTGATTAAAAAAATTGGGTTCAATTTTTCTCATTTGAAATTTCATAAATAAAAAAGAAAATTTCTTCAAACATTTTTTTGAGAGGATTAATATTCAACAGCATAGTGAATTGCTCTAAGAGAAACAAAAATTTTAAGTTCATTAGAACACATTCATTCTGTGTCAGAAACCTATGCTGTGTCAACTATTTAATCACAATCCAAATTTAGAGCTGAATCCAGCTTGAATGTTGTGTCCATACTTGCCCTAACCGTTCAGGGTTCAACCTCTGCGGTCGTATAAAGCTACGCCCTGCGGAGCATCTGGTTGTTTATTATGTTGAATACTATTATAGATAGAGATAAACTGTAAACAGCAATAATGTTCAGCAAAGTAAGATTTACAAATTAGTCAACATGACTGAAATGGTCAGTTGACCCCATTAGGAGTTATTTCCCTTTATAATAAATTTTTAACCATTTTTCGTAAATCTTACATGTAGTAATCTTTTACAAAAATCTTCTCCTCTGAAACTACTGGGCCAAATTGATTTAAACTTGGCCACAATCATCATTGGGGTATCTAGTTTAAAAAATGTGTCTGGTGACCTGTTCAACCATCCAAGATGGCCGCCATGGCTAAAAATAGAACATAGGGGTAAAATGCAGTTTTTGGCTTATAACTCAAAAACCAAAGCATTTAGAGCAAATCTAAAATGGGGGTTAAATTGTTTATCAGGTCAATATCTATCTGCCCTTAAATTTTCAGATGAATCGAACAACCCGTTGTTGGGTTCAGTTGCTGCCCCTGAATTGGTAATTATTAGGAAATTCTACAGTTTTTGGTTATTATCTTGAATATTATTATAGATAGAGATAAACTGTAAACAGCAATAATGTTCAGCAAAGTAAGATTTACAAATAAGTGAACATGACTGAAATGGTCAGTTGACCCGTTTAGGAGTTATTGCCCTTTATAGTCAATTTTTAACCATTTTTAGTAAATCTTAGTAATCTTTTACAAAAATCTTCTTTGTAACTACTGGGCCAAATTAATCCATACTTGGCCACAATCATCTGTGGGGTATTTAGAAATGTGTCCGGTGACATGGCCATCCAACCAAGATGGCTGCCACGGTTAAAAAGAGAACATAGGGGTAAAATGCAGTTTTTGGCTTATAACTCAAAAACCAAAGCATTTAGAGCAAATCTGACAAGGGGTAAAATTGTTAATCAGGTCAAGATGTATATGCCCTTAAATTTTCAGATGAATTTGACAACCCATCGTTGGGTTGCTGCCCCTGAATTGGTAATTTTAAGGAAATTTTGCTGTTTTTGGTTATTATCTTAAATATTATTATAGATAGAGATAAACTGTAAACAGCAATAATGTTCAGCAAAGTAAGATTTACAAATAAGTCAACATGATTGAAATGGTCAATTGACCCCTAAGGAGTTATTGTCTTTTATAGTCAATTAACAATTTTCATAAACTTTGTAAATTTTACTAACATTTTCCACTGGAACTACTGGGCCAATCATTTTAGATAGAGATAATTGTAAGCAGCAAGAATGTTCAGTAAAGTAAGATCTTCAAACACATCGCCATCACCAAAACACAATTTTGTCATGAATCCATCTGTGTCCTTTGTTGAATTTTCACATAGACCAAGGTGAGCGACACTTTAGATCATGTTTATAGTTGGTTCTTCTTCAAGTTGGTATGCAGAATTGAAAATTGAATAATTATTTCTTTGATTACGTTTATTAAGATCCTTTGATTGGTAATCATGGTAATCAAAAGCATATAATAATAAATTTCTACTAAGAGAATAATTTGTGATCAAAACTATTTATTATCATCACAGGGGTTTCATTATCTTTCATGTTGACTGGTACTTTCCACATTTCTAGGTGGTACTTTTCAATTTATTCCATGAATATCTTATATAAAAATTCCTACATTTAGGTGATACTAGTCAATAGCATACAGGGGTTTATCTGGGTATTTTGGGAAAAAGGACCCTGGCCACTTTTTGGAATTGTTTTACACGATTTATATAGAAATTGGGAAAACTACAAATAAACCAGAAGTCAGTTTTAGTATGTATCATACTATAATTTATTAGAATTTTTTTTTTGTGAAAATAAAGAAAAACTACAATACATGATTCATTGAAATTTATAATTTAATTTTTCTGTCCTTTTTGTCTTTGAATGTCTCAAGAAGACGATTTTTCAGATGACTGCTGGTGTTTATTGCTCATCTCATGTTTTTGTAATTGTCTTGTAGGATGATCCCCTAAAATTACCCCCTTACTACTAAAGTCAGTACTACCAAACGGAAATAACTCACAATATTTGCAGACGTATCCCTCTAAGGATTCATTATAGTATAACCATTTATATGTCATTTCATACCTCCTTGCATCAAAAAGTCTTCTGTCTGATACATCATATACTTTTTATCATTAAGAGCAGTTTTACTGTCAGTACTACCCAACACAGTCATGACTTTACTACTACTAGGTTTCATTGTTGATATTTCATTATTTGGTTTACAGATTTCAGTTTGAGTTTGGAATTTACAAGCTTGGTCCTCAGGTTGTATCAGTAGCGAATCAGTATTGGTTTGACTTTGATCATCATTTGAAATTAAATTGTCATTGGAAGAAACATCAACAACATCGGTAACATTTTCAATTGATTCAGATAATGCTGCCTCTGACTCATTACATGCAGTTGCGGCATCGTCAATAACAGCTCTTGGTTTGAAAAAACATAAGATTTTATGGGATTTGTTGCCGTCGGTGTTTTTCAATTTCTTCACATAGTATTTACTATTGTGAGACGACATGTTTACGAAAGGACAGAAGTTAAAAAATATTTTATTTTATTATCAAAATTCGGGGCTTCTTAAACATGTTAAAGCGCACATGTGATAAGGATTTCCCACTTTTTTTACCTTTAAAGTGAAGAGCGTAGTTTTGGAAAGGTTAAATTGCGGATTTCAATCCGGACTTTTTGACTACGTTTAGAAATTTTTACACCTGAAATTGGGAAAAATATAGGGGTTTTGCAATTGGGAATGGGTCCGAAAACCGGATTCAGTGGAATGCTAGAAAAATCCATGGCATAGGAGGGTAAAAGTACCGGGTACCGCCTCATTATGAATGGCCTGTCATCATTAGGGTATCTAGTTTGAAAAATGTGACCTGACCAACCAACCAAGATGGCCATCATGGCTTTTTTGGCTGATATAGCTCTGAAACCAAAGAATATAGGGCAAATTTAACATGGGATAAAATTGTTTTATCAGATCAAGATCGATTTTATTCATATAAAGGGGTAATTTTCTAGTTTTCGTACAATACCTTTAAAGTGATTTAAGTAGTTTTTATTAAACTTTGGTGACTGGTTTATATCAATTAAGATAACCTCCCTTTAGTTTTCAAAAATTTCTGATACGACATTGAGATGTTATAGAACTTTATGCGTAAAAAATGTGACAGGCGTATCATGGGCTCATGATGCAGCTGTTTATTTAAAGATTTTCTCCTCTTAAATTACTGAACAAATTTCAACAAAACTTGGGCTCAGTGATCTTAGGTCATAATGTAAAAAGATTTTGTTTTTTTTACAGTCAGTACATGCAGTTCTAGTTTTGGTTTAGGACATTTAAAAAAAAAATAGGACCTTAATTATGGTAACGGAATGCAAGATATCACAAATCTCAACTCTGATAGGATGAAATTACAGAATTGAACAAAAACAAGCAAAATGACAAGATAAAAAGATATATGCTATGGACATACATGAATAATCAATCTTAGAAATACAATTATCCAGATAAATAAGGTAACTTCAGCATGTTCAGGAAAAGAAGTTGTCATTATCACTGCTGTCAAAATGTTTTGGATTTTGTAGGCTTAAAAAAACATTTGTACATCACTGACAGGTTCATTAGATCTACCAGGTAACCTAAGCTAATCATGAATCATGATAATCTCTTAAGGTCAACAAGAAAGAGATTTTACATGTTTTAGTCATGCATTATATTGTAGCTCTACTATGATAGTAATCTTTCAAGTTGTGCATATCTCCAGTTGGGTGACACAGACTCTTAAGAGCCTCTAGTTGGCCATGGTGTTGTCAGACTCCTCTTATTGGCCATGGTGTTGTCAGACTCCTCTAATTGGCCATGGTGTTGTCAGACTTTTCGAGTTGGGCATGGTGTTGTCAAACTCCTCTAGTTTGCCATGGTGTTGTCAGACTCCTCTAGTTGGCCATGGTGTTGTCAGACTTCTATAATTGACCATGGTGTTGTCAGACTCCTAGTTGGCCATGGTGTTGTCAGACTCCTCTAGTTGGCCATGGTGTTGTCAGACTTCTCTAATTGGCCATGGTGTTGTCAGACTTCTCTAATTGGCCATGGTGTTGTCAGACTCCTCTAATTGGCCATGGTGTTGTCAGACTTTTCTAGTTGGGCATGGTGTTGTCAGACTCCTCTAATTGGCCATGGTGTTTTCAGACTCCTCTAGTTGGCCATGGTGTTGTCAGACTCCTATAATTGACCATAGTGTTTTCAGACTCCTCTAGTTGGCCATGGTGTTGTCAGACTCCTCTAGTTGGCCATGGTGTTGTCAGACTCCTCTAGTTGACAATGGTGTTGTTAGACTCCTCTAATTGGCCATGGTGTTGTCAAACTCCTCTTATTGGCCATGGTGTTGTCACGTGCACACGCCTCTAATTGGCCATGGTGTTGTCAGACTCCTCTAGTTTGCCATGGTGTTGTCAGACTCCTCTAGTTGGCCATGGTGTTGTCAGACTCCTATAATTGACCATGGTGTTGTCAGACTCCTAGTTGGCCATGGTGTTGTCAGACTCCTCTAGTTGGCCATGGTGTTGTCAGACTTCTCTAATTGGCCATGGTGTTGTCAGACTCCTCTAATTGGCCATGGTGTTGTCAGACTTTTCTAGTTGGGCATGGTGTTGTCAGACTCCTCTAATTGGCCATGGTGTTTTCATACTCCTCTAGTTGGCCATGGTGTTGTCAGACTCCTATACTTGACCATGGTGTTGTCAGACTCCTCTAGTTGGCCATGGTGTTGTCAGACTCCTCTAGTTGGCCATGGTGTTGTCAGACTCCTCTAGTTGGCAATGGTGTTGTTAAATTCCTCTAATTGGCCATGGTGTTGTCAAACTCCTCTTATTGCCCATGGTGTTGTCAGACTCCTCTAATTGGCCATGGTGTTGTCATACTCCTCTAATTGGCCATGGTGTTGTCAGACTCCTCTAGCATGTCTAGTTGGCCATGGTGTTGGAACCCCCCTTTTTTGACAATCAATGCATTGGAATGGGAACATATAGTTGGAACCCCCCTTTTATCCTGGGTTAGGAACTCCCTTTTAAAAATAGCTGGATTCGCCCCTATTAGTTTCAACTATGAAAATTTACTCCTACAATTGATATTTAATGTAGGAACTTTAACAAAACAGCCAATCACAGTTGGAAAAATATGTGTGTGAAAGAGGAAGAAAATATATCATTTATACCTTTCTTATATTTCAGTTTTAAATATACACAAAGTTAAACTACAAAAGAATTACATGATGTTTGTCCATGGTGTTGACTCCAAAACAGACATAGCTGACCACCTGTATCAGTCTGATGTTTTAAATACTGAAGAAAAAGAGGAAATTTGTAATTCTTCACTCACTCAACAGGAAAGTAATAGACTTTTATACAACAAATTGATTCGCAAAGGTGAAGATGCATACACACACCTTCTTGAAGCTGTAAGACAGGGAAAATACCAGGATGTTGCTTCAGAAATGGAGAAGACAGAAATGTCAGATCAAGAAATACAATTGTGTCAAATAGGTAATTATAGCAGATTCTGAAATTGATATTGTACCTGATTTACTTCATGTACTTACTAGATTATTCCAATATATAGCATGTATATCATAAATTCTACATTATAATTATACAAATCTGCCCATTTTCTTATACATCAGAGCATATTGAGTATCTATTTAGAGGCGGAATTTAAGGGGGAAGAGGACCAGCCCCTAGCCCCCTTTTGTGGTTGATTATTTAGGGAATCACTGAAGCATGACTGGAGTGGGCCTCCCTCTCAGGCAGTCAGTGACCCCTCCCATTATATTAATCTGACACATGAAATGCTAAAAAAAATATACAATTCAAGGAAAAAAAAGACACGTTTTCATAAATATATTTTTGACTGTAAAAGGAATGATCTAATGTTGGAAACAAACATATTGCTAAATCAGACAAGAGAGAGGAACTATTACAAAAACTGGTTTTTGGGATACGATTGCTGTCAAACTATCTGTAGACTTTTACCATTGCCCAGGCCCTCATGTCAACTGTTTTGTTCTAAATATTGAGCAACATCTCATATTCTTAAGATTTTCTTAATTTAAAAGGTAAAAACCAACAAACGGATTGAATTTTAACAACTTTCCTATAATTTTCTTCTCATATTCTTAATGTTTCGATATTTCCCATTTTTATATGCGTGTTTTTTTCAACACTGAAAATCAGATTTAACAGTATTTATCATGTTTATATTTAGTGTTTTGTATTTTTAGAAACACTTCACAGAGGGAATTCGGCAGTTTTGATAAAATGCAAGACTTCTACTACTTCCGATAAAGCTATTTCTTTTAAGTTGTTCTTGTATGTCACCATTATGAAACTGATATTTGATATTGAATTTGAAGTCTTCCATAAGGAGAACCATCTAGGTCGTTTGATTAACATTTTATATACGTCCTTGCTACAAATCATAAGTCTTTGGTTTGTGTAGGTATGCGCATGCATATAGTTTTCTTGACCTCCAGGGGTATCAGACTAAATGGTTGCTCTAGATTCCCCACTCCATTGATTAATTTGAAACTGAAGAGATCATTTCTATATGTCTGTCTACTATTGAGGGTTATTGTTGTTGCATAATTTTAAATCATGTGCAACATTTAAATAAAAAAAATGTAAATGTAACTAGAACACCCCTTCAGCCGAAATGGAGTCTTTCATATTATCGCTTTGAGTTGTCGCCCTTTTACTTCCATCAATGTTAGAATCAAAATACGGTGATACGTTGAGAAAAATTTAACCCGTTTTGTCAATAGATTTATATTAAAAGCGCCGGCAATTTAAACAAAGAAATGTGTATGGAAAGGCGTCAAGCCCACTGACCTAAAGGAAATTAAATATTTAATGAATTAGAAATGGGGTTCCTCCTAGAATTCACGTAAAAAAAAGGTGATGAGGTATGAAGTGAGATACCTTCTCTCACTCTCAGTGACTGCTTTGGAAAGTAAACTAGGAATTGATAGTACAAAAATAAAACACAATAATAACATTGTTCAAACAATTGTATCAGGATTGGCTATTTTTTAAAGATGAAAAACTATTCAAATTACGTAAATTAAAAAGAGAACACAGGTACATTTAACATGTGCAGTTGAATTATTTTTAAGAATAATACTAATATCAATGAAAACAATGGCAATCGTATCCCGCAAAGCAATCATGCTCTTTGATTAATTATTGTCGAGCCTTTGAATTCTGTTGCAGAAAGCTCGACATAGGGATAGTGATCCGGCGGCAGCGGCGTTAGCTAACTTCTTAAAGCTTAATATTTGAGAAAGTAAAAGACCTGGATCCTTCCTACTTTGTATATATAGATTCCTTATCTTACGAAGTTTTTGTCTGTCATACATGTATGTTCATTATCCTTGACCTCGTTTTCCTGGTTTAGTGACTATATTGTACTTGAAAAAAAGTTAAGACTTTTAGTATTCCTAATTTCTCTCTTATTATGAGTAAAAGGATAACTATATGTGGTATGTGCGTTCCTTGCAAGGTCCTTGTGCCTGTCAGACAGTTTTCACTTGACCTCGACCTCATTTCATGGATCAGTGAACAAGGTTAAGTTTTCGTGGTCAAGTCCATTTCTCAGATACTATAAGCAACAGGTCTACTATATTTGGTGTATAGAATGATTGTAAGGTGTACATGTCCCACTGGCAGGTGTCATCTGACCTTGACCTCATTTTCATGGTTCAGTGGTTATTGTTAGGTTTTTGTGTTTTGGTCTGTTTTTCTTGAACTGTATGCAATAGGTCTACTATATTTGGTGTATGGAATGATTGTAAGGTGTAGATGTCCAACTGGCAGGTGTCATCTGACCTTGACCTCATTTTCATGGTTCAGTGGTTAAAGTTATGTTTTTGTGTTTTGGTCTGTTTTCTAACACTGACTGTATACAATAGGTCAACTATATCATGTATATTTGGTGTATGAAAATATTTTACGATACATGTACATGTCAGTTTGGCATGTTTTATTTGAGCTTGACCTCATTTGTACGTTTCATTGCTCAATGTTAAGTTTTTGTTTTTAGGTCTGTTTTTCTTGTACTTTAAGCAATAGGTCAACTATATATATGGTGTATGGAATGATTGTAAGGTGTATATGTCTGTCTGAAAATTATCATCTGACCATGACCTCATTTTTATGGTTCATGGGTCAATCTTAAGTTTTTTTTCATAGATACTGTATGCAATAGGTCAACTATATTTAAAGCATGTAATAATTGTAAGGTGTATATTTCTGTCTGGCAAGGTACATCTGACCTTGACCTCATTTTCATGGTTCATTGATCAATATTTTCCTGGTTAAGATTGTTTCTTAGATACTATGTGCGATAGGTCAATTATATTTAAAGCATATTTGGTGTATGGAATGATTGCAAGGTATACGTGTATTTTCAGTTTGGTTTATCTGACCATGACCTCATTTTCTTGGATCTTATCAAGTTTATGTGATAGTTGTAGTTGAGCTTTATATTTAGGACTATCAACGTAAAATCAATGGTTAGTAAAGAAGGCGAGACATTTCAGCATGTGCACACTTGTATTTAAAATATTCTGGAAAGTCCGTTTAAAATCAAGGACAAATAATTATATTGAATTTGAAAGGAAGTTGAAAGTTGTGTTTTTATACCCCAACTTTTCAAAAAAGTTTTAAAATTGGGGTATACCGTTTTACCTCTGTCTGTCTGTCCGTCAATCCTTCCATCCATCCGTCAGTCCGTCCCTCCGTTCCATGAATATTTATCGTCGCATCTTTCTCAGGAACTACATTACAAGGATTTCTGAATTTTGGTTTCAGGGTTTATTGAATCAGCTATACTGTGTAATGTGTTTTCAGATTTATCACTTAACACTTCCTCTTTACCTTATACTTTTAGTGGGGCGGGGGTATTATTAGTGAGCAGTAGCTCACAGATTCACTTGTTTTTTTTTCTCAAAGAAAATAAGGCCTGTGACCCCCTTATTATACCCCAAGCAACGGGTTGCGGAGGGTATAATGTTTTTGACCCGTCCATCCGTCCGTCCGTCTGTCTGTCCGTCCGTCCGTCAGTCCTGTTTCTTGTCATCGCAACTCCTCTCAAACCACACAATAGAATTTCACGAAACCTTTTCAGATAATAAGGACATACTATGTAGTTGTGCATATCGACGGGAAATTGCAATTCAATTTTTTTTCTAGGAGTTACGCCCCTTTGAACTTATTTACTTTAATGTACTACTGCAACAGTTTGTCATCGCAACTCCTCTCAAATCACACAACAGAATTTCACGAAACCTTTTCAGATAATAAGGACATACTATGTAGTTGTGCATATCGACGGAAAATTGCGATTCAATTTTTTTTCTAGGAGTTACGCCCCTTTGAACTTATTTACTTTAATGTACTACTGCAACAGTTTGTCATCGCAACTCCTCTCAAACCACACAACAGAATTTCACGAAACCTTTTCAGATAATAAGGACATACTATGTAGTTGTGCATATCGACGGGAAATTGCGATTCAATTTTTTTTCTAGGAGTTACGCCCCTTTGAACTTATTTACTTTAATGTACTACTGCAACAGTTTGTCATCGCAACTCCTCTCAAACCACACAACAGAATTTCACGAAACCTTTTCAGATAATAAGGACATACTATGTAGTTGTGCATATCGACGGGAAATTGCGATTCAATTTTTTTTCTAGGAGTTACGCCCCTTTGAACTTATTTACTTTAATGTACTACTGCAACAGTTTGTCATCGCAACTCCTCTCAAACCACACAACAGAATTTCACGAAACCTTTTCAGATAATAAGGACATACTATGTAGATGTGCATATCAACAGGAAATTACGATTCAATTTTTTTTGTAGGAGTTATGCCCCTTTGAACTTATTTGCTTCAATGTACTTCTGCAACAGTTTGTCATCTCAACTCCTCTGAAAACACACAACAGAATTTCATGAAATTTTGTAGATAATAAGGACATACTATGTAGATGTGTATATTCACAGGAAATTATTATTCAGTATTTTTTCTTATACTTATTTAATTTCTCCAATGACAATGTGGGGACGTGGGGTATGTGAGCGTGCTCACTAAGGTTCTTTAATTTTATTTGATATTTCGAAGGTATTTTGAAAAGCAATCACCTCATTGAATTTTAAAAAAATCTATTGGTTGATGTTTCCTCAATAAAAAGAATTAAGTTATCCCAATGTTACACTTATAAAATAACTGTGATTTCGTGTATTTCTATGTATTTTAACGAAAAAATATGGTCCCTAACTTCCAGTTTTTATACTAAATTTTGAAAGTGGGCATTGACAAAGAAGTCTTACAGAAGATTAAGAAAAATCTATTGGTCAATGTTTAGACCACCCCATGTACCTTAACTGCTTATAGTAATTTATTATACCCCGCTTTAAAAAAGGGGGGGTATACTGTTTTACCTCTGTCTGTCAGTCCGTCCGTCCATCAGTCCGTCCGTCAGTCAGTCCGTCCCATGAAACTTTCGTCACATTTTTCTCAGGAACTACACATCCACCCTTTCTGTAATTTGGTATCAACAATTATATATGTCAGCCATACCGTGTGATGCGTTTTCAGATTCATCACTTGACAACTTCCTGTTTACCGAACACTTGTCTGATTTTACACATGATAGCCAAGTTGAAAATTTTCGTCTTATTTTTCTCAGGAACTACAATACAAGGATTTCTGAAATTTGGTTTCAGGATTTATATAAGTCAGCTATACCATTTGTATACCGTGTGATGCGTTTTCAGATTCATCACTCGACAACTTCCTGTTTACCGAACACTTGTATGATTTTACACATGATAACCAAGTTGAAAATTTTCGTCACATTTTTCTCAGGAACTACAATACAGGGATTTCTGAAATTTGGTTTCAGATCCGGATTTATATAAGTCAGCTATACCGTGTGATGCGTTTTCAGATTCATCACTCGACAACTTCCTGTTTACCGAACACTTGTATGATTTTACACATGATAACCAAGTTAAAAATTTTCGTCACATTTTTCTCAGGAACTACAATACAAGGATTTCTGAAATTTGGTTTCAGGATTTTTATAAGTCAGCTATACCGTGTGATGCGTTTTCAGATTCATCACTCAACAACTTCCTGTTTACCGAACACTTGCATATTTTTACACTATTAATATTATCCACTTGCGGCAGGGGTATCATCAGTGAGCAGTAGCTCGCAGTTTCACTTGTTAATTCTTTAATCACTTTCGTTTGTTGTGTTCAATTTGTTAAATCATCAATTTTGTAAAATTATTGATAAAATAATTACTTGAGATATATATTAAAATATTGTTTTTTTGTCGAGCCTGCAACTTTTGTTGCAGAAAGCTCGACATAGGGATAGTGATCCGGGCGGCAGCGTTAGCTAACTCCTTAAAAGCTTTATATTTTAGAAGGTGGAAGACCTGGATGCTTCATACTTTGTATATAGATGACTCATGTTACGAAGTTTCTGTCAGTCACATGTCCAATGTCCTTGACCTCATTTTCATGGTTCAGTGACCACTTGAAAAAAAGTTCAGAATTTTTGTAATGTTGAATCCTCTCTTATTATAAGTAATAGGATAACTATATTTGGTATGTGCGTACCTTGCAAGGTCATCATGCCCGTTAGACAGTTTTCACTTGACCTCGACCTCATTTCATGGATCAGTGAACAAGGTTAAGTTTTGGTGGTCAAGTCCATATCTCAGATACTATAAGCAATTGAGCTAGTATATTCGGTGTATGGAAGGACTGTAACCTGGTGTACATGTCCAACTGGCAGGTGTCATCTGACCTTGACCTCATTTTCATGGTGCAGTGGTTATAGTTAAGTTTTTGTGTTTTGGTCTATTTTTCCCATACTTTGTGCAATAAGTCTACTATATTTGTTGTATGGAATGATTGTCAGGTGTACATGTCTAGCATGCAGATGTCATCTGACCTTGACCTCATTTTCATGGTTCAGTGGTCAAAGTTAAGTTTTTGAGTTTTGGTCTTTTTATCTAATATTATATATAACTATATTTGGTGTATGGAAATATTTTATGATCTATATGTAAGTCCCGCAGGTTTTATTTGACCATGACCTCAATTTCACGGTTCATTGCACAGTGTTAAGTTTTTGTGTTTTGGTCTGTTTTTCTTAAACTATAAGTAATAGGTCAACTATATTTATTGTATGGAAGCATTGTTAGCTGTACATGTCTGCCTGGCATGGTTCATATGTCTTTGTTTAGCTATCTTGGTTTATGTTAAGTTTATGTGGCAGTTGTTAAAGCTTTATACTTAGGACTATCAACATAATATCAATGATTAGTAAAGAAGGCGAGACATTTCAGTGTGTGCACTCTTGTCTTTACCTTCATGACAAAATTATGTTGTACAATGTTGGGTTTCAGTTATAGAAATATTTAGACTATGAAACATCTAGACAGTTTGTCTTTTTTTTCAGGAATGAAGAAACTCAAAGATAGACACGAGAAAAAAGGTAAACATATAATATAGTTCACCGAACTTCACGCAAGACTGAAAGATGTATATTTTTCCAAATTAATGTTAATTGTCTTAAAGCAGTTTTACCCTTAGTGTGATAATCTACAGCTATTTTTAGTCCCCTACTGACGAAATCGAAGGGGACTTAAGTTTGCACTCTATCCGTCTTTCTGTCTGTTGGTCTGTATGTCTGTCTGTCTGTCTGTCTGTCTGTCTGTCTGTCTGTCTGTCTGTCTGTCTGTCTGTCTGTCTGTCTGTCTGAAGTAATTATGGTCCTTGGAAAAAAATCATTTAAATAATCAGTTTTTGTCTCGCCTTGACGGAGTCAAAAAGCGAGACATAGGTATGCTGTTTTCGGCGACGGAGACGGCGTCGTCAACAATGTATTAGTTTGTTATTATGATTAGTTTATGATGAACCACTAGTGTTAGGTCAATGATATTTGGTATACAGTTGTATTATCATTGGCACATCTCGTTGCAATGGATATTATTTGGCCCTGCCCCCTCATTCATGGTCTATTGACTTTGAAACTTTTACTTATAAAAAAGAAGATGTGGTGTGATTGCCTATGAGGCAACTCTTCACAAGAGACCAAATGACAAAGAAATTAAGAACTATAAGTCACCGCACAGCCTTTTAACAATGAGCAAAGCCCATACTGCATAATCAGCTATAGAAGGCCTTGAAATGACAAATGTAAAACAATTCTAACAACAACCAATAGCCTGATTTATGTATGAAATATGATACACAGCGAAAAATGACAATCACTGAATAACAGGCTCCTGACTTTGGGCATAGACATACATAATGTGGCAAGGTTAAACATGTGTACCGGTGTCACACCCTACCCTAACTTGGTACAGTGATGTAACAGTACAACAAAAGAACAAACTATAAAATCAGTTAAAAGGGCTTATCTTGTTATTTGTATTAACTTACCAGATCGATTCAAAGCACGAAAGACAATAACGTTCAATCTGAGAGTACCATGTTCATAATTTGTTGTTTTTTTATTTTTAGATATTCTGATGGATCACAATGAAGTTATTCCTAAACATATACTTGGTAAGTTTATTGATGTAGAATATTGGAACATTACTTAATCCTACAATAAGGCATCCTTAGTACATATAACTGGAAAATACATGTTTTGATTGATAAGGGTTCGTATCAAGGATACAATCACTTTATACTTTTCACTTTGTCCTTCTATAAACTTTTTTAAATGCAATTAAATGCAATTATTCCAAAAGTATTGCCAAAAGATAGATACAAACTTGTTCAATTGTTGTACATTATATGTAGACTGAGTTTTGCATTATTAATACAAAATTATGAGGAACATCTTTCAAGCTACCATTCAATTGATAAAACAAGTATATTGTGCTATTCTAAATTGGTTCTGAGTGTCAAAATTATCTCATTTTATCTGTTGGCTGCCATTTTCAGTTTTTTGGAAAGTTTGCTATAGCTTGCTATAGCAATACAAGCTATAGCAATAGACTTTCCTTAGGCATCTTCCTGAAACCGGAAGTGACAGACTATCTTACTTTAGGATGTGTGTTCTACTCCTAGATAATGTAGTACTGGTGTTTGATAACTAATTATAGGAAGATGCTTTTGAAATTTTGAGTTACTTCTATTATGATTAGCTAACAGCTTGAATTAAAATAATATAATTCAACTTCATTTTGAAAATGGCTATCACAAACACTACTTCTCGGATCTGCGCTGCGTGTAAAGTAAAATCAATACACACGTGCACACAAGACAGCAGTTTCTACGTTGTTCTTTTATGGGTATTCTCCAGACATACGTGAGATCGATATATGTGTGCCTCCAAACAGTACTATAATCCCGGTTTCTGGGGTTTCCTCCTGTTCTCCTGTTGAAGAGAAAATTAATACTGTGTTTAAAATATTTCATGAATGAACATGTTTTGACGCTTACTACGATTTTTACAAATGTTTATTAAAGACGTAAAAGACTGAGATGTATCGAAAATATCCTGGTATCTCATCTCGGCCCACAACAAACTCGGACAATAATAAACTCGGTCTTTTACTTAATCATGTTAATCGGCATCAGAAAAATCGGACTGTAACAAAATTTCTAATTATACTACTTGCTATTAAGTCTCCCAAACAATGTTCGGAGACTTATTGTTTTTGCTCAGTTTTTATTATTTTTCTTCTTGGGGTCTATTTAGGGGTATTTTGAGGGGCCAACAGAAGGGAGGGATTAACTAAAGAACCCTATTGGAATTTTTTTATAAATTTTCAAATGACTATAACTTGAAAACAGTAAGTGATAGACACACACGTTTTCAATAATGATCACAGGATCATAAAAGAAATCAAATAAAATATAAGTTGAGTCCCTGGGGTCACCCAACCCACCCCATTCTGTTTGAGAACTTGTAAACGATCAAGATCCCCACCTCAAACCATATATATTCTTGTATGGGGCAACAAAACAAATCAAATAAAGTATAGGGGAGTCCCTGGGTGTCACCTCCTACCCCTCCTGTTTGAGAACTTGTAAACGATCAAGATCCCCACGCCGAAACCATATATATTCTTGAAGGAGACAAAAAACAAGTAAAATGAAAAAGAAGGTGATTCCCCTGGGGCCACTCCCACCCCCTTCCTGTTTGAGAACTTGTAAACGGTCGAGATCCCAACCCATAAACCATATATATTTTTGTATGGGACAATAAAACAAATCAAATGAAATATAGGGGGTCCCTGTGTGTCACTGCCACCCCCTTCCTGTTTGATAACTTGTAAAAAGTCAAGATCCCCACCCCTACACCATATATATGCTTGTATGGAACAAAAAAACAGTTCAAATGAAGTATAAGGGGAGTCCCTCGGTGTCACCCCCATCTCCTCCTGTTTGAGAACTTGTAAACAGTCAAGATCCTAATCCCAAAATCATATATATATTCTTTTATGGGACAATAAACAAATCAAATGAAATAAAAGGTGAGTCCCCTGGGGTCACTCCCATCCCCTTCCTGTTTGAGAACTTGCCAAGATCCCCATCCCTAAACCATATATATTCTTGTATGGGACAACACAAGAAATCAAATAAAATATAGGGGGTCCCTGGGTATCACCCCCACCCTCTCCTGTTTGAGAACTTGTAAACGGTCAATATCCCCACCCCGAAACCATATATATTCTTGAACGAGACAATAAAACAAATAAAATAAAATAGAAGGCTAGTCCCCTGGGGCCACTCCCACACCCTTTCTGTTTGAGAACTTGTAAACGGTGGAGATCCCCACCCATAAACCATATATATTCTTGTATGGGATAAAAAAACAAATCAAATGAAATATTTGGGGAGTCCCTGGGTGTCACCCCACCCCCTCCTGTTTGAAAACTTGTAAACTGTCAAGATCCCCACCCCAAAACCATATATCTTCTTGTACGAGACAATAAAACAAATAAAATAAAATAGAAGACGAGTTCCCTGGGGCCACTCCCACCCCCTTCCTGTTTGAGAACTTGTAAACGGTTGAGATCCCCACCTCTTAACCATATATATTCTTGTATGGGACAATAAAACAAATAAAATAAAATATAGAGGAAGTTTATTTTTGTAAACTTGTAAACGATCAAAATCACCACCCGAAAACCATATATCTTCTTGACCGGAACAATAAAACAAATCAGATGAAATAAAAAGGTGAGTCCCCTAGGGTCACTCTCACACCACCTCTTTCCTGTTTAAGAACTTGTAAACGGTGGAGATCCCCACCCCTAAACAATAAATATTCCTGTTCATGATTTCAAGAAGATTTGAATGACAAACAGGGGTAATCCCTAGGCGTCACTTATGCATATAACTTTACTAGACCAAACCAATTTGTACTGGACTTTGCCCAATGTCAGGTGACCGTTGGAATGAATAATTATGAATTAATTATGGGAGCTTTGTTTGGGAGACTGCGTAACAGCATCCTGTTAAAATTATTTCTTGTATTAGGTTGGTTTTTTTAAGTTGAAAATAAGGTTAACCACGCAATCTACACATTTACACATTTACAACCTATTTGAAATATTACAATCTACGGTTGCAAACTTTCCACAGGTGCTATATCCAGCACTTAGATTGATTTGCTTCTTAAGTATGACTTTCTGCATAAATATCTGGTGTAACAATTCATTTGTTGGCCTCAATTTTCAAGAATACTACCAAAATATGTAAACATTCAAAGTTCTTGGAATTAAAAAAAAGGCCTCATTGGATAAGTGGTCTAAATATTTCAAGTATACTGTATTACTAGCCTGTCAACACTGAGGTTGTAAGTTTGAACCTTACACGTGGCAGATGTGCTGGACTCGAATCTAACATGTCTAAATTGACTAGGATTGTCAGTTTTACTATCGAAGGTCAAATATTTCTTTCTGAGCACTCCACTAATAAAACCTGACCAGTGACCACAAAGTATCCAAAAGTGCTGAAAGAGGAGTTAAACTACTGATCAATTATCAAATAATTTAAAAAAGACAATTATAATATACAAAGGTAAAATATGATGTCATGAATTGATATTTGGTCTTATCATCTTAAGTTTTAAAAATATTTTATTAGAACACTGAATAAAACAAAATATGGTGCTTCAAAACACACAAGATACATGAACATGATGAAACTGGATGTCACATACTGTATTTTTGTGTTATTAAAGCTTGAAATTTGAACTTTAAATATATTTAATTTATTGAATTTCATTTTTTACAGAGCAGTTCGAAAAACGCTTGGAACATTGGAAAAAGGATGATCAACAGTTTGTTAGTACTGAAGCAGAGAAACATGTAATGCAAAAAGTTTTGACACAAAGTTCAGTTACCCTGGTGGGAAACTCTGGCACTGGAAAAAGTTTTCTTTCTAAACACATTGCCCTCATAATGAAGAAACATGGTTATACTGTTATTCCATGTAGTAAACCGAAAGATATTGGAAAATGGTTTAAACATGGGAGGAAAACTTTGTTTGTATTTGATGACGTCTGTGGCAGATATACTCTTAATCAACAAATTTACACTGACTGGAAACAGAGACTTGATCACATAATATCTCTTCTCGAAGACAAATGTTGTAAAATCATATCTACATGTAGATTGGAGGTTTACAAAGATGAACTATTTAGCAATCTCTCTATTTTCAAAATGTGTAACATTGATTTAAGTTCAAAAAAATTCAAACTTAGTGCTACTGAAAAATTTGCTTTAGCTGAAGTGTACTTTAAGGAAAATACTGATGAAGTAAAGGAATTGTCAGAAAACTATGACTTTTTCCCGCTTTTATGTAGCTTATATCATAAACAGAACCTCCAGAAGAATGTAAGCGTTACCTCTTTTTTTAGCAATCCTTTTGAAGTTTTAAAGGATCAACTTGTACAAATGTATGGAGAAAGTGATGCTGGTAAGATGCAGTATTGTAGCTTAGTCCTTTGTGTGATGTTTAACAACACATTAACAGAAGAAAACTTGTCACCAAAAGATAAGAAGTTAGAAGCAGTCATAGAAGAATTACTAGAAGAATGTGAACTGAATAAAGGAACATCCATCAAACGTTTAAAGAAATCCCTTGAAATACTTGAAGGTACCTATGTGTTCAAGGACGATAGTACATGTTCATACAAAATAATCCATGATAAGTTATTTGATTTCCTTGCCAAATACTTTGGGGAGAAGATGATACAGATTTTCATTGATCATGCTAATACTGATTTCATTAAGGAGAGATTTCTTTGGAAGATAACAGATACCATGGGCACAGAAACAGAGTTTGTAATAAGAATACCTGATAATTATATAAATAGATATATAGAAAGATTGATGAAAGACTGGGGGAACGGTTATGTATACAGTGTATGTCATAACAGAAACATGGATTCTTCAACATTTACTGAAAATTTCATAACACGTTTAAACCAACTTGATCTACCAATGCAACAAGACCTTGTTTGTACTAAAGATATTCACAGTAAAAATATAGCACTAGGTGGAAGTTGTTATATGGGTACAGTTGACCTTGTCAAATGGTTGATCAGTAGGAATAGTGATGTTAATTATTGTATAGAGAATGGTTGGTTTCCTTTATTATGGGCTAGTCAGGAAGGACATATTAATGTTGTTAAAGAACTGTTACAACATTCAGCTGATGTCAATAAGTGTAACAATGATGGTGTATCACCTCTGTGTATAGCAAGTCATAATGGACATGTTGATGTTGTTAAAGAACTGTTACAGTATTCAGCTGATGTCAATAAGTGTAACAATGATGGTGTATCACCTCTGTATACAGCAAGTGAGAATGGACATGTTGATGTTGTTAAAGAACTGTTACAACATTCAGCTGATGTCAATAAGTGTAACAAGAATGATGCATCACCTCTGTATATAGCAAGTCAGAAAGGACATGTTAATGTTGTTAAAGAACTGTTACAACATTCAGCTGATGTAAATAAATGTATGAATTATGGCATATCACCATTACGTATTGCTTGTTACACCAACATGATAGAGGTTGTACGTGTACTTCTTCAGTGTGATGATGTTGATATTGATCTTTGTGCTGAAGATGGATGTTCCTCACTTTATATAGCAAGTCAGACTGGACATGTTGATGTTGTTAAAGAACTGTTACAACATTCAGCTGATGTCAATAAGTGTGACAATAATGATGCATCACCTCTGTTTATAGCAAGTCAGAATGGACATGTTAATGTTGTTAAAGAACTGTTACAACATGCAGCTGATGTTAATAAATGTATGAATGATGGTATCCCACCATTACAGATTGCTTGTTACTACAACAGGATAGAGGTTGTACGTGTTCTTCTTCAGTGTGATGATGTTGATATTGATCTTTGTGATGATGATGGATGTTCCTCACTTTATTGGGCAAGTCAG
The DNA here is from genome assembly GCA_019925275.1 of Mytilus edulis. Classification (NCBI taxonomy): domain Eukaryota; kingdom Metazoa; phylum Mollusca; class Bivalvia; order Mytilida; family Mytilidae; genus Mytilus; species Mytilus edulis. The sequence continues at coordinate 101,546,547 of CM034360.1, forward strand.
GAAGGACATGTTGATGTTGTTAAAGAACTGTTACAACATTCAGCTGATGTCAATAAATGTAAGAATGATGGCACCCCACCATTACAGATTGCTTGTTACTACAACAGGATAGAGGTTGTACGTGTACTTCTTCAGTGTGATGATGTTGATATTGATCTTTGTGATGATGATGGATGTTCCTCACTTTATTGGGCAAGTCGGGAAGGACATGTTGATATTGTTAAAGAACTGTTACAACATTCAGCTGATGTCAATAAATGTAAGAATGATGGCACCCCACCATTACAGATTGCTTGTTACAACAACAGGATAGAGGTTGTACGTGTACTTCTTCAGTGTGATGATGTTGATATTGATCTTTGTGATGATGATGGATGTTCCTCACTTTATTGGGCAAGTCGGGAAGGACATGTTGATATTGTTAAAGAACTGTTACAACATTCAGCTGATGTCAATAAGTGTGACAATGATGGCACCCCACCATTACAGATTGCTTGTAACAACAACAGGATAGAGGTTGTACGTGTTCTTCTTCAGTGTGATGATGTTGATATTGATCTCTGTGATGATGATGGATGTTCTTCACTTTATATATCAAGTCAGAAAGGACATGTTGATGTTGTTAAAGAACTGTTAAAACATTCAGCTGATGTCAGTAAGTGTGACAATAATGATGTATCACCTCTGTATATAGCAAGTCAGAATGGACATGTTGATGTTGTTATAGAACTGTTACAGCATTCAGCTGATGTCAATAAATGTATGAATGATGGCACCCCACCATTACAGATTGCTTGTTACTACAACAGGATAGAGGTTGTACGTGAACTTCTTCAGTGGGATGATGTTGATATTGATCTCTGTGATGATGATGGATGTTCTTCACTTTATATATCAAGTCAGAAAGGACATGTTGATGTTGTTAAAGAACTGTTAAAACATTCAGCTGATGTCAGTAAGTGTGACAATAATGATGTATCACCTCTGTATATAGCAAGTCAGAATGGACATGTTAATGTTGTTAAAGAACTGTTACAACATGCAGCTGATGTTAATAAATGTATGAATGATGGTATCCCACCATTACAGATTGCTTGTTACTACAACAGGATAGAGGTTGTACGTGTTCTTCTTCAGTGTGATGATGTTGTGTTTGATCTTTGTGATGATGATGGATGTTCCTCACTTTATTGGGCAAGTCAGGAAGGACATGTTGATGTTGTTAAAGAACTGTTACAACATTCAGCTGATGTCAATAAATGTAAGAATGATGGCACCCCACCATTACAGATTGCTTGTTACTACAACAGGATAGAGGTTGTACGTGTACTTCTTCAGTGTGATGATGTTGATATTGATCTTTGTGATGATGATGGATGTTCCTCACTTTATTGGGCAAGTCGGGAAGGACATGTTGATATTGTTAAAGAACTGTTACAACATTCAGCTGATGTCAATAAATGTAAGAATGATGGCACCCCACCATTACAGATTGCTTGTTACAACAACAGGATAGAGGTTGTACGTGTACTTCTTCAGTGTGATGATGTTGATATTGATCTTTGTGATGATGATGGATGTTCCTCACTTTATTGGGCAAGTCGGGAAGGACATGTTGATATTGTTAAAGAACTGTTACAACATTCAGCTGATGTCAATAAGTGTGACAATGATGGCACCCCACCATTACAGATTGCTTGTAACAACAACAGGATAGAGGTTGTACGTGTTCTTCTTCAGTGTGATGATGTTGATATTGATCTCTGTGATGATGATGGATGTTCTTCACTTTATATATCAAGTCAGAAAGGACATGTTGATGTTGTTAAAGAACTGTTAAAACATTCAGCTGATGTCAGTAAGTGTGACAATAATGATGTATCACCTCTGTATATAGCAAGTCAGAATGGACATGTTGATGTTGTTATAGAACTGTTACAGCATTCAGCTGATGTCAATAAATGTATGAATGATGGCACCCCACCATTACAGATTGCTTGTTACTACAACAGGATAGAGGTTGTACGTGAACTTCTTCAGTGTGATGATGTTGATATTGATCTCTGTGATGATGATGGATGTTCTTCACTTTATATATCAAGTCAGAAAGGACATGTTGATGTTGTTAAAGAACTGTTAAAACATTCAGCTGATGTCAGTAAGTGTGACAATAATGATGTATCACCTCTGTATATAGCAAGTCAGAATGGACATGTTGATGTTGTTAAAGAACTGTTACAACATTCAGCTGATGTCAATAAATGTAAGAATGATGGCACCCCACCATTACAGATTGCTTGTTACTACAACAGGATAGAAGTTGTACGTGAACTTCTTCAGTGTGATGATGTTGATATTGATCTCTGTGATGATGATGGCTGTTCTTCACTTTATATATCAAGTCAGAAAGGACATGTTGATGTTGTTAAAGAACTGTTAAAACATTCAGCTGATGTCAGTAAGTGTGACAATAATGATGTATCACCTCTGTATATAGCAAGTCAGAATGGACATGTTGATGTTGTTATAGAACTGTTACAGCATTCAGCTGATGTCAATAAATGTATGAATGATGGCACCCCACCATTACAGATTGCTTGTTACAACAACAGGATAGAGGTTGTACGTGTTCTTCTTCAGTGTGATGATGTTGATATTGATCTCTGTGATGATGATGGATGTTCTTCACTTTATATATCAAGTCAGAAAGGACATGTTGATGTTGTTAAAGAACTGTTAAAACATTCAGCTGATGTCAGTAAGTGTGACAATAATGATGTATCACCTCTGTATATAGCAAGTCAGAATGGACATGTTGATGTTGTTATAGAACTGTTACAACATTCAGCTGATGTCAATAAGTGTGACTTTAAAGGTAAAAATTCTCTCAATGTAGCACAGGAGAAAGGACATACAGAAATAGAATCATTGTTAAAGGGAAAAGGATTAAATCAACTTTGATGTCAAAATGATCAATTCCAGTGAAAGTGGCAAAGGATGTTTTGTTTTTATTGTTAGAATTTGGACATTTTCATACATTTAATTTCATTTATTAAAATCCCTCATATAGCATGTATAGCTGAAAATAGTTTATAGTTTGAAGTATTGGCACTAGTCAATACATTGTACTTCCATTAACCGTTAGCTGTTTTGTTTCGTTTTTGTTTTTCTTAATTGTATCGTTAGGTTGATGTCTATATTAATAAATCTCTTTTTATGCATATATATATACATATCTTGTTTTTCTGAATAATTGGAAAGATTTTTGTGAAAATACTGTTTTCAATAAAAAAAATAAACAAATTATTTGGAATCGAAAGCATTTAAAGATTGACTAGCAGTATGCAAAATAGGTAAACACCCTCTAAAAACAGAGATGGATGGATATATGCAAAAAAAAAAATTATATAGATAATAACAAAGGTTATGTTGGATAAATTTGAAAATGAAAAACAATGTATTTGTGAATGTATACATTATAATCTCTTCATTGCTCTTGGAAAAAATAGTTCTATGATATTGTAAAATTGTAAAAATTTTAAACCCAAATGCAAATTTCAAATTGACTTGTTATTCAATAAAACCTAGTGAATTAAAAATTATTAAATACTAGTATCAATCAAATCAAATCTTATCTCCATGACTATACGTACTGGGATCAATAGTGCTGAAATTGGCGTTAAACACCAATCAATCATATCAGATCATATCTCCATGACTATAAGTACTAGTATCAATAGTGCTGAGAATGGCGTTAAACACCAATCAAATCAGATCATATCTCCATGACTATAAGAACTGGTATCAATAGTGCTGAAAGTGGTGTTAAACACTAATCAATCAAAACATACCTCCATGACTATAAGTACTAGTATCAATAGTGCTGAAAGTGGTGTTGAACACCAATCAATCAAATCAAATCATACCTCCCTGACTATAAGTGACTATAAGTACTAGTATTAATAGTACTGAAAGTGGCGTTAAACACCTACCAATCATATCAAATCATACCTCCCTGACTATAAGTGACTATATGTACTAGTATTAATAGTGCTGAAAGTGGCATTAAACACCAACCAATCAAATAAAATTATTACTCCATGACTATAAGTAATGGTAACAAAAGTGCTGACAGTGGCATTAAACACTAATCAATCAAAACATACCTCCATGTCTATAAGTTCTTGTATCAATAGTGCTGAAAGTGGTGTTGAACACCAATCAATCAAATCAAATCATACCTCCCTGACTATAGGTGACTATAAGTACTAGTATTAATAGTACTGAAAGTGGCGTTAAACACCTACCAATCATATCAAATCATACCTCCCTGACTATAAGTGACTATATGTACTAGTATTAATAGTGCTGAAAGTGGCATTAAACACCAACCAATCAAATAAAATTATTACTCCATGACTATAAGTAATGGTAACAAAAGTGCTGACAGTGGCATTAAACACTAATCAATCAAAACATACCTCCATGTCTATAAGTTCTTGTATCAATAGGGCTGACTGTGGTGTTAAACACCAACCAATCAAATTAAATCATACCTCCCTGACTATAATTGACTATAAGTACTAGTATTAATAGTGCTGAAAGTGGCGTTAAACACCAACCAATCAAATCAAATCATTACTCCATGACTATAAGTAATTGTAGCAAAAGTGCTGACAGTGGTGTTAAACACTTATCAATCAAATCATTCCTCCATGACTATAAGTAATGAGATCATTTTTAACCTGAAGATGATACATAGTTTGAAGAAGGTTACAATAACTGTAAAGGTCAACATTAGAGAAAAAGTAGTTCTATCTGACTTATATTTTATTATCATGATAACAATGTAGTTTAATTTTAAAGCTAAGTTCCAACTGTCATTATGTAGTCCTTTGTTATGTAATAATGGTAAATTCCCTTTTTTATATTCATGTTATATCAAAGGTCAAGTATTTAAATGTTTCATGTTAAACTACCCATAAAGGTCTTAAAACAGATACATGTACCACTGAATTTGAATTTTCATAATGATTTGTAGTAGAGGTATATCTTGTTATTGTTAGTAATGCAACATGTATATGTATATCTGTTAGGATAGTTTTAGTAAGTTCATTGATATCAGTTGTAGCTACTTAATATACTTACACATGTCTATAGGTATATATTATGTATACTTACACATTTCTATAGGTATATTCTATAGGTATATATTATGTATACTTACACATTTCTATAGGTATATATTATGTATACTTACACATGTCTATAGGTATATATTATGTATACTTACACATGTCTATAGGTAAATATTATGTATACTTACACATGTCTATAGGTATATATTATGTATACTTACACATTTCTATAGGTATATATTATGTATACTTACACATTTCTATAGGTAAATATTATGTATACTTACAAATTTCTATAGGTATATATTATGTATACTTACACATTTCTATAGGTATATATTATGCATTTAAAAAGAAATATAACGAAGTAGAATGTTCAAAAGAAGGACCGAAAAAATATGTATGATGCAAATATAAAAAAGTTTTAACATACAAACAGATATTCTAAATTTTATTATTTGAGAATGGAAATTTTGTAGAAAATTCAATAAATAAACAACAAAAAAGAATGAAAAAAAGGAAATAAAGATAATGATCTGATAAATATTTTTTTTAAAAGAATTTTCGGTTTTGAGTTTTTCTTGAAGTTCGTATAATTTTGTTAATCTACTATAATTTTTTTTTCATAAATTTAAAAATTCCAAATGAATAAATCAGAATATTTGAATTTAATCTGTAAATTTAGACTAATAAATCATGTTTATGTATAATAGTAGCCAGTTATATATTTTTGCTGAGTGTTACCTGTATCAAATATATATGAAAGGCTTTGATAATTTTGATGTATTTTAGACCAATAGATGTATATATACATGTATAAATTGTGTACAAGTTGTAATGTTGTACACATTATAATTTGTACAGATATTTTGTACAAGTTATCAGTGTTTTAGGAACTGCTTAACACAAATAGATGATTCAAGCACAGAGTCTTTTGTTTCTCATATTTCTGTCATACTTTCACAACTTCATGATACAATCTAATACTAAGCATTGATACAAAAAATATTATAAGACCACAAAAATGACTTTTTATGGATATCAGGAGAAAAATAAAATTTAAATTTAAAGCATTCAGATATTCTCATTTACAGTTGGGTGCCAAGTAGAATAGCACTAAATGTTAGGTTGAAGTATTAAATTTGAATTTAAAACATTAAACTAGTGCATTTTAGAAGATAAAACTGTATCACTTGGTACAAGAAGGTGTGTGTCAAAAAACTTATAACTTGTACAAAAACTCTGTACAAATTATAATTTGTATTAACTTATATCTTATACACAACATATACATTTATTCCATAGTGTTTATTTATTATTTTTTCTTTAGAATATTTTTATGAGCGTTTTAATGATTTACTGTATCTAAATAGTGAAAAAGTAAAGATTTTGAAGTTTTGTATATTTTTACCTCAAAAGAAAGAAAAGGCACTAAAATCTTATAAATAAAGTACATGTGTATAGGCTTTGCTCATTGTTGAAGGCCGTACGGTGACCTATAGTTGTTAATGTCTGTGTCATTTTGATATCTTGTGGAGAGTAGTCTCATTGGCAATCATACCACATCTTCTTTTTTTATGTATAGTACATGTATTTTAGATGTATATAATTACCAAAACGATTTATTCCATTTGGTCATATTTCTGAATGATGATTTTAATGAGAATTCAATACTAGTAGACAAGAAGCTGAAAATAATTGAAATGTTTATTTATTTTGACACATTCTAAGAAATTGTCAAAGCAAAACAAAAATAAATAGACATTTATAGTATATTGTCTTTTGAGGAGTGCTCATCTATAAATTGCTGTATTATTGTATTTGGAGTCTTTAAAGAACAGTGGAGCATGATAATGTGTTTATATTCTCTATAGAAGATGGAACTTTCATACACTGTAAATGAATTACAGCCTCAATAAACCAAATAATTTCTTACTTTTTGTAGTTTGTCATATTAACTTATACTTTCTAATAAACTTATATACGTATGACTGAATTGTATGTTTTGGAGGGTGGGCATTAAGTGTTATCATTGTCCATCTGTCCGTCCGTCCATCAGTACGTCCCAAAATTGGTTTCCGTTCTGTAACTTGAGTTTGCCTCTTCTAAACGTTATGAAACTTATATGCAATGCTTATTATAACTGTTCTAGAGTGTTGCCCCTTTATAAATAAAGAAAAATACAAAATATTTAGATTTCGTTCTCTAACTTACAAAATGTTAGTTTGCCTCAAATAATGTATGCAATTTACACACAATGCTTATTATCACAAAATACAGATCAAGTTTGAATATTGATGTCGTCACTTTAATCATTCTCGAGGTATGCCCCTTTATAAATGGAAAAAATGCTAAAATTTTCATTCCTTTCTCTAACTTTAGTTGACTCAACTAAATTTTGATGAAACTTATACACGATGCTTATTACAACAAAACAACTATCAAGTTGCATGTTTGTGGCGTCACTTCAACCATTATCGAGTTAAGATCTTTTATCAATGGAAAAATGGCTAAAACAGTATTTTCCGTTTTGTAACTTGAATTTTCCTCATCCAAACATTATGAAACCTTATTACTTATGACCACAAAACTCAAATAAAGTACACATTTGGCAAGCGTCACTTTTATAGTTCTCGAGGAATGTCCCTTTTTAATATTGTATTCAAGCGGGGACATCATCTGTGTTTATGGGGACACATTCTCCATTTCTTTTATATAAATCAAAACGAATGGATCATTTCAATACTTACCATATATAATGTATATATTTCACAACATTATCCCTGAATAATCTTCTCAATGTATTTAAAAAAGAAACAAAAAATCTACAACACAAACTTGCAATCCACACTTTTTCCTGTAAGAGACAACAGCCATCACACATACTAACGGCAAAAACGGCCATCGCAAATACAAGAGGAGAAAATGGCTGTTGAACATAAAACAATACAAAATGGCCATTATACATACAACCGTTGAAAACGACCATAACACATCAAACAAAATGGGGCGGTTATTCACACATCAGACCAGAGAAATTAACCATTTCAAATACAAAATTATATTATGGGCATTACACATATAAAAAGACAATACGGTCATTACAGATGTGTAAAACGGCAATTTCACATGAAAAAGAGAATACAAAACATTTAACAAAACGGCAATTACAGTTAAAACAAAAGCAAACAACAGTTACAGTTAGCACAAGAGGAGGAAACGGCAACTACAGTTAATACAAGAGGAAGGGGCAGTTAAAGTTAAAACAAGAGGAAACGACAACTACAGTCAAAACAAGAGGAGACGACTACTACAGTTAAAACAAGAGGAAACGGCAATTAAAGTTAAAACAAGATGAAACGACAATTACATTTAAAACAAGAGGAAACGGCAATTAAAGTTAAAACAAGAGGAAACAACAGTTACAGTTGAAACAAGAGGAAACGACAATTCAGTTAAAACAAGAGGAAACGGCAATTACAGTTAAAACAAGAGGAAACAACAATTACAGTTAAAACAAGAGGAAACGACTACTACAGTTAAAACAAGAGGAAACGACAACTACAGTTTAAACAAGAGGAAACGACTACTACAGTTAAAACAAGAGGAAACGACAATTACAGTTAAAACAATAAGAAACGGCAATTAAAGTTAAAAAAAGAGGAAACGGAAATTAAAGTTAAAACTGGAGGAAACAACAATTACAGTTAAAACAAGAGGAAACGACTCCCACAGTTAAAACAAGAGGAAACCACAATTACAGTTAAAACAAGAGGAAACGGCAATTAAAGTTAAAAAAAGAGGAAACGGAAATTAAAGTTAAAACAGGAGGAAACAACAATTACAGTTAAAACAAGAGGAAACGACTACTACAGTTAAAACAAGAGGAAACGACAATTACAGTTAAGACAAGAGAAAACGACAATTACAGTTAAAATAAGAGGAGACGACAATTAAAGTTAAAACAAGAGGAAACGACAATTACAGTTAAAACAAGAGGAAACGGCAATTACAGTTAAAACAAGAGGAAACGGCAATTAAAGTTAAAAAAAGAGGAAACGGCAATTAAAGTTAAAATTGAGGAAACAACAATTACAGTTAAAACAAGAGGAAACGACTACTACAGTTAAAACAAGAGGAAACGACAATTACAGTTAAAACAAGAGGAAACGACAATTACAGTTAAAACAAGAGGAAACGGCAATTAAAGTTAAAACAAGAGGAAACAACAATTACAGTTAAAACAAGAGGAAACGACTACTACAGTTAAAACAAGAGGAAACGACAATTACAGTTAAAACAAGAGGAAACGGCAATTACAGTTAAAACAAGAGGAAGAGGCAGTTGAAGTTAAAACAAGAGGAAACGACTACTACAGTTAAAACAAGAGGAAACGGCAATCAAAGTTAAAACAAGATGAAAGGAAAATTACAGTTAAAACAAGAGGAAACGGCAATTAAAGTTAAAACAAGAGGAAACAACAGTTACAGTTGAAACAGGAGGAAACGACAATTACAGTTAAAACAAGAGGAAACGGCAATTTAATTTAAAACAAGAGGAAACATCAATAACAGTTAAAACAAGAGGAAACGACTACTACAGTTAAAACAAGACGAAACGACTACTACAGTTAAAACCAGAGGAAACGACTACTACAGTTAAAACAAGAGGAAACGACAATTACAGTTAAAACAAGAAGAAACGGCAATTAAAGTTAAAAAAAGAGGAAACGGCAATTAAAGTTAAAACAGGGAAACAACAATTACAGTTAAAACAAGAGGAAACGACTACTACAGTTAAAACAAGAGGAAACGACAATTACAGTTAAAACAAGAGGAAACGGCAATTAAAGTTAAAACAAGAGGAAACAACAATTACAGTTAAAACAAGAGGTAACGACTACTACAGTTAAAACAAGAGGAAACGACAATTACAGTTAAAACAAGAGGAAACGGCAATTAAAATTAAAAAAGAGGAAACGGCAATTAAAGTTAAAACAAGAGAAAACAACAATTACAGTTAAAACAAGAGGAAACGACCACTACAGTTAAAACAAGAGGAAACGACAATTACAGTTAAAACAAGAGGAAACGACTACTACAGTAAAAACAAGAGGAAACGACAATTACAGTTAAAACAAGAGGAAACGGCAATTAAAGTTAAAACAAGAGGAAACAACAATTACAGTTAAAAGAAGAGGAAACGGCAATTAAAGTTAAAACAAGACGAAACAACAATTACAATTAAAACAACAGGAACGAAAATTAGAGTTAAAACAAGAGGAAACGGCAACTACAGTTCAAACAAGAGGAAACAACGATTACAGTTAAAACAATACGAAACGGCAATTAAAGTTAAAACAAGAGGAAGGGGCAATAACAGTTAACACAAGTGGAAGGGGCAGTTAAAATTAAAACAAGAGGAAACGACAACTACAGTTAAAATAAGAGGAAACGACTACTACAGTTAAAACAAGAGGAAACGGCAATTAAAGTTAAAACAAGAGGAAACAGCAATTAAGGTTAAAACAAGAGGAAACAACAATTACAGTTAACACAAGAGGAAATAGCAATTACAGTTAAAACAAGAGGAAGAGCCAGTTGAAGTTAAAACAAGAGGAAGCGACAATTGAAGTTAAAACAAGAGGAAACGACAATTACAGTTAAAACAAGAGATAACGGCAATTAAAGTTAAAACAAGAGAAAAGGGGCAATTACAGTTAACACAAGAGGAAGGGGCAGTTAAAATTAAAACAAGCGTAAACGACAATTACAGTTAAAACAAGGGGAAACGACTACTACAGTTAAAACAAGAGGAAACAACAATTACAGTTAACACAAGAGGAAACAGCAATTACAGTTAAAACAACAGGAAGGGGCAATTACAGTTAAAACAAGAGGAAACGACAACTACAGTTAAAACAAGAGAAAACGACAATTACAGTTAAAACAAGAGGAAACGACAATTGAAGTTAAAACAAGAGGAACGAAAATTACAGTTAAAACAGGAGGAAACGTCAACTACAGTTAAAACAAGAGGAAATGACAATTACAGTTAAAACAAGAGGAAACGGCTATTACAGTTAAAACAAGAGGAACGAAAATTACAGTTAAAACAAGACGAAACGGCAACTACAGTTAAAATAAGAGAAAACAGCAATTAACGTTAACACAAGAGGAAACAAACAATTACAGTTAAAACAAGAGGAAACGGCAATTAAAGTTAAAACAAGAGGAAGGTGCAATTACAGTTAACACAAGAGGAAGGGGCAGTTAAAATTAAAACAAGAGGAAACGAAAACTACAGTTAAAACAAGGGAAAACGGCAATTAAAATTAAAACAAAAGGAAACAAAAATTACAGTTAACACAAGAGGAAACAGCAATTACAGTTAAAACAAGAGGGAAGGGGCAATTACAGTTAAAACAAGAGGAAACGACTACTTCAGTTAAAACAAGAGGAAACGACAATTACAGTTAAAACAAGAGGAATCGGCAATTAGAGTTAAAACAAGAGGAAGGGCAATTACAGTTAAAACAAGAGAAAGAGGCAGTTGAAGTTAAAACAAGAGGAAAAGACTACTACAGTTAAAACAAGAGGAAACGGTAATTACAGTTAAAACATGAGGAAACGGCAATTAAAGTTAAAACAAGAGGAAGGGGCAATTACAGTTTACACAAGAGGAAAAGGCAGTTAAAAATTAAACACAGAGGAAACGACAACTACAGTTAAAACAAGAGGAAATGATACTACAGTTCAAACAAGAGGAACGAAAATTACAGTTAAAACAAGAGGAAACGGCAACTACAGTTGAAACAAGAGGAAACGACAATTACAATTAAAACAAGAGGAAACGGCAATTACAATTAAAACAAGATGAAACGGCAATTACAGTTAAAACAAGAGGAAAAATTACAGTTAAAACAAGAGAAACGAAATTACAGTTAAAACAAGAGGAAACGGCAACCATTACATTAAAACAAAGAGGAAACGAAAAAATTACAGTTAAACAAGAGAACGCAACTACATTTAAAACAAGAGGAAACGGCAATTACAGTTAAAATAAGAGGAAACAGCAATTACAGTTAACACAAGAGGAAGGGGCAATTACAGTTAACACAGAGAAAGGGGCAATTGAAGTTAAACAAGAGGAACGAAAATTACAGTTAAAACAAGAGGAAACGGCAACTACAGTTAAAACAAGAGGAAATGGCAATTATAGTTAAAACAAGAGGACACGGCAATTACAATTAAAACAAGAGGAAACGGCAATTACAGTTAAAACAAGAGGAACGAAAATTACAGTTAAAACAAGAGGAAACGGCAGCTACAGTTAAAACAAGAGGAAATGGTAATTACAGTTAAAACAAGAGGAAACGACAATAACAATTAAAACAAGAGGAAACGCCAACTACGTATACAGTTAAAACAATAGGAAACGGCAATTACGCTTAAAACAAGAGAAAACGGCCAATGTAAATAAAACAGTTGCACATAAAACAAGAAAAATCGGTCATTACATATTAAACACTATAAAAATGCCATTAAACATAAAACAAGAGAAAACGGCCATTTTACATACCAGAAGATTAACACTTATCATACACATACCTTGTGTCTTTTTGTTGTTGTGATGTACAAGTACCCTCCCACGTCCACTTGTGTTTTGTCAATCTGATGAGTTAAGCCTTTTTTAACTGATTTGTATATATTGTTCTTATGTTGAACTGTTATTACCACTGTCTTAGGTTAGAGATACCGCTAAAATGTTTAACTCAGCTTCATTCTGTATGTATGTGAATGTCCCAAGTCCGGAGACTGTTATTTAGTTTTGTCGTTTGTTTATATGCTAAATATTTGTTTTTTCGGTTATGTTTTGTACATAAATGAGGCCGTTATTTTTCTTGTTTGAAATGTGTTATATTGTCATTTCGGGGCTTTTTATAGCTGACTATGCGGTATGGGCTTTGCTCATCGTTGAAAGCCGTACGGTGACCTATAGTTGTAAATTTCTGTGTCATTTCGGTCTATTGTGGAGTGTTGTCTCATTGGCAATCATACCATATCTTCTTTTTATATTTACATTGTCATTTCGGGGCATTTTATAGCTGACTATGCGATATGGGCGTTGCTCATTTTTGAATTCCATACGGTGACCTATAGTTGTTAATTTCTGTGTCATGTTGGTGTCATGTTGGTATCTTGTGGAGAGTTGTCTCATTGTCAATCATACCGCATCATTTTTTATTATATTTAGTCAATAGTCTGCCAAAGAAAACAAACCAAAACCAAGAGCTGCCTGCATGATTGAAAGTTAAGCCTGCGTACGTATAATGTAGCTTGATGTATTGAAATTCTGTATTCAGGCTATAACCGCATAAGATTGTGGGCTTTCAGACATTCATTTTATGTAAGCATTACCTCTGTGTTAAGTTGTCACGCGGTTACTGCAGGGTCAGTCAATCTGACAGAATTATGAAAATCAAGGAACAAAGCCTGGTTTTAATGTACTATTGTTATTCGAAAATTTAATGCAACAGGTCAATATTGCGAATCTTTGATGACCGTTCTCTTTGTTTGTTTTTGTTCTGATTGAGATTGGGACATGATGATGACTGCTGTACCCCTATTTTGACCTTTTTTCCCATTTTTTTCTGTTTTGTTAACGCATCGTTGTAAATTTAATGGATTGTGATGCGAACGTCCTACAACTCAGAGGTTTAGCGCTATAAAACCAGGTTCAATTCACGTAGAAAATCGTAAGAAAATGCCTGTTCCAAGTCAGTTATATGACAATCGATGTCCATGTATTTGGTCAGTTTTGTCTTATGATTTAGCCATTATATTAGGTACTTCCCGATTAAAACTTTCCTCAGAGTTTAGAATGGTTGTGCTTTTATCTAGTTTTTGAGCTTTGTATTTTGCTATTTGATTTAGGACTGTCTGTTTTAAATTTTACTCTGTGTTTGATATTTTTGGTATTTTTCTTTCTTTCTAGGAGCGATAAAAACAAATGAAAAGACACAATCTTACAATTTGTTACGGCAGATCGCGTTCTTCCTTCATGAGACTCTGCAAATGAGCGATTATGATTTTTACAGTACATTATAGTGTTTTTAAGAATAGTAAACTTTAACAGAAACATATGCTTAGATAAACTTTATAGATAAATTCTTTTACTTTAAACTGCATTGTGTTATGTCGTATTGTGTATTTTATATGTGGTGACTGCATTGTGTTATGTCGTATTGTGTATTTTATATGTGCTGACTGCATTGTGTTATGTCGTATTGTGTATTTTATATGTGGTGACTGCATTGTGTTATGTCGTATTGTGTATTTATATGTGCTGACTGCATTGTGTTATGTCTATATGTTGTGACTGCATTGTGTTATGTCTATATGTGCTGACTGCATTGTGTTATGTCTATATGTGCTGACTGCATTGTGTTATGTCGTATTGTGTATTTTATATGTGCTGACTGCATTGTGTTATGTCGTATTGTGTATTTTATATGTGGTGACTGCATTGTGTTATGTCGTATTGTGTATTTTATATGTGCTGACTGCATTGTGTTATGTCGTATTGTGTATTTTATATGTGGTGACTGCATTGTGTTATGTCGTATTGTGTATTTTATATGTGGTGACTGCATTGTGTTATGTCGTATTGTGTATTTTATATGTGCTGACTGCATTGTGTTATGTCGTATTGTGTATTTTATATGTGCTGACTGCATTGTGTTATGTCGTATTGTGTATTTTATATGTGGTGACTGCATTGTGTTATGTCGTATTGTGTATTTTATATGTTGATATGCACTTTTTTTTTATTTTGGGACATGATTGTAAATATGAAAACTAGCGTAGGCAGATGCTGCATGCTGTCGGTTATTCGTGCTTTTTGTTGCTTATAATTACAAGGATATTTAAAAATAAAGGTCAATGAGATTCGAAGATTAAAAAGAAAATCCTTAAATATAGAGAAAGTGGTGAACATGTTGTTTTTAAAGTGATATGCAGTTAAAAATACGGAATGTCAACTATACCATTAAAACTATTGGCAAAATATCTTCCTTTAAATAAGATATTTTCTGTTAAGGACATCCTCATGGGAAATCTTTCCAAAGACAATCATTACAGTTTTAAATTAACAATACATACTTGTTATGCAGTATGATCTTAAAACATTAGGGAGCGCATGTTAAAATACTTTGACATGAGATTCCTTCTTTTCTGGCACTCAATTTTTAAATAGCCAAATCTGCTTTCAAGTTGTATATTGTACGCTTAAATGCAAAGTTCCAAGGTTTTTTTTTAATTTAACGTATACATTTAAGAAGACAATCTCTATGATACTACTTCCTTTTTTATATTTATACGATTTGTCGATATTGATATTAGCATTTAGTCATTGTTATTTCCCCTTTATGTTATACAAATGTCGATATTGATATTAGCATTTAGTCATTGTTGTTTCCCTTTTATGTTATACAAATGTCGATATTGATATTAGCATTTAGTCATTGTTATTTCCCCTTTATGTTATACAAATGTCGATATTGATATTAGCATTTAGTCATTGTTATTTCCCCTTTATGTTATACAAATGTCGATATTGATATTGGCATTTAGTCATTGTTGTTTCCCTTTTATGTTATACAAATGTCGATATTGATATTAGCATTTAGTCATTGTTATTTCCCCTTTATGTTATACAAATGTCGATATTGATATTAGCATTTAGTCATTGTTGTTTCCCTTTTATGTTATACAAATGTCGATATTGATATTAGCATTTAGTCATTGTTATTTCCCCTTTATGTTATACAAATGTCGATATTGATATTAGCATTTAGTCATTGTTATTTCCCCTTTATGTTATACAAATGTCGATATTGATATTAGCATTTAGTCATTGTTATTTCCCCTTTATGTTATACAAATGTCGATATTGATATTAGCATTTAGTCATTGTTGTTTCCCTTTTATGTTATACAAATGTCGATATTGATATCACCATCTTATCAGCTACTGCATAGGTTCCTGAAATGAGAAGAGTAAATATGTTAATGTGTCGTCATGCTTCTCAATACAATTTAATTCTAGTTTATATATATCTCATGTCGTCGTCTTAACTTTCATAACTCTGTCCTATAATCAAATTCTTCACCCTAAATGTTTAAGTATTTTATGATTGATAAAATTCAATGGAAATAATCAAGACTTTCAATGGCCTTTTCGACCCAGTTATTTCTTTACTAAGATTTGTCTGTCTTCCAGTTCTACCCTGGATAACAAGATTCATTTTATTGCATCAGTTGATGGTTTCCGGTTGATGGTAATCGGTAAAGAAGTTGCTTCGTTGAGACAGCTATATATTTATGGATTATCTTTTTAAAATAAATACACTAAGGTATAGAATATCAACGACGGGCTGAGTACACACTTTTATATGAAAGTCCGACACATATTCAGTTTTCCAGTGCATGTCGTTTTAATCATGGCAATCTGTTGAATACGATACCTTTAGCTTTCTCTGATTTTTGTTCATCCATCCGTCACATTTAAAAACTAACACATGTACACTCGTTGTGGTAATCGTTATTGAAATCCGAACAGCGAACTACATTTGTTTTTTTTCTTATTCTCAGTTTTGTAGTCAGGTAGTGCAATGAAAACCTATGTTCGTATTTTTATATGAAGAGGTAAAAAGATAGACTCGGTATTCTTTTCTTAAAATCAATATCAGCTACTTTACAATAAATCAAACAAAATTAAGTATGATAAACATCCATAACTTAACAGCAAAAAAGTATTCAACATACCATCGTTTAATTTAACCGTATGCTGATCAGGACCATATAATATGTATGGGTATTCCCTTTCGGTCAATTTATCGTAGAAACAGGGGCGATAATTAGCATCCGCCGTATCAATCACTACCATCCAAATGGTGTCTTCTGAACAGCCGCCATAACTACTGCTGATGTATAAATGGCGATCAACGGTTTGGTCGCTGTGTAAAGAAATTAAACAAATATATGTTATCCCATTTACTTAAAGACATATTTATGTTGCACTCCAAATGACCCAAAAAATATGCTTAGCTAAATACTTGTATGAGATTTTATAATTATTTTAGCTTTTGTTGAGTTTTTAAACCATTGGATCGAAGCAACTGCCGGGTGGCATTTCGATCTTGTAGACAGTGTTATTGTAACGACTATTTACAGTACTCTTTATTAAATGTAAATGTATTCGAAACACCTTCGGTTTCCTTTTTCTAGTCATACCTTAGCCATAAGTCGCCGTTTCAGAATCTAATGCATCCTGAGTAACATTTTCAAAAGTGGACACCAAAACGCTGTGATTGGTTTAAAATGTCATACACAATGACAATTTAACCAATGACGTGACGTTATTTTCTTTTTGGGGTACGAACTATGAAATTACCCATGGTTCTTCAGATTCTAAAACAGCAAATTAACAAATTTCTTTTAAGAGTTTGATGTTTTTAACATTTTTTAATTCCAAGTTTTAAGTTGCCTTCGAACAGCTTTGATTCGTATAAAACGGAAAATAACCAAAAATACCAAACTCAAAGGAAAACCCAAAACGGAAAGCCCCTGCTACTGCATTTGCTGATTTTTATGTAGACAAAATGCCAGCCCTTCGATATGTTCTAGCGTATCAACTAATGAAGCTGGTATTTTAGTTGAGAGTAAATGTCTTGTATTTTACTTATAAAATATATGCATGTTAACATTTGAACATAATATGTTTAAAATCAATTATTGACATTATAATGGTAACATGCTACTCTAAAGAAATGAAATAATTTACCCATCCATAGAGAAAATGTTGGAGATAGACGTGTGTGTCAGGTCGTTGAAAGAACTATAACAGAGCCGTTCCATAGAAAACCAACTGGAACTTGTTGAATGGTGGCCATCGAAATAGATCTCTACACCCAATTTTCCATTTGAAAATAGCTCAACTTTTACCTAAAATGATAGTTTACTATACTATATTTTCTAAGTTATTGTAATTATCTAAACCAATCCATATCAAAGAAAATTCATATTTTAAGGCTGACCTCATACAGATGCTTCTTATAAAATATTTAAAGAACCTAGCATTATCGTTTAACTTTACGATCCGCTATTAAGATAATGTCCACTCACTAAATAATTCAATGTTTGATGACTATTCTGAGCGCATATTTCCAATCGAACTTCAATAAAAGGAACTATAGATGCATTCAAGTATGCTTCATAAACTTGACATGCATCTAGAAAATGATAATAAAGGTCGGTTCTAGAAAATACTTTACGACACAAGAAATAATTTCCGCTTCTTTATTGTGGACTCTACATTTCTGCGTAGCAACATTACATCAGCGCCTGAATATGGAGAAAATCTCTACTTTAGATACAATATTCAAGAGCTTTCATTTTCCATCACGGTTTCTTTGATAGAGGTTTGCTGCTTACAAAGAAGATATAAGCTAAAGGTCTCAAGTTAAAGTCATCCGTTTTGAATTTTAACGGACGCTATCACACGATAGTTGACCGTTATAGAATATCTGTTTCACAAATGTCGAAAGACACAGTCCAAAGTGTCGTTACCACCATGCCGTCCCTTTTATCCCGAATTGAACCTGGTTTTATGGCTTGCCAAACTTCCCGCTTATATGGCAATGTTTTAAAATACCGCTAAAATGACAAAACTCCGTGACAGGAATATAGTACAAATAAACGCAAGAACACTCAGAACAGATACATACATAAATAAATAATTTAACAGTATATTACCACATGTAAAACGCCGCATAACAACAGACACCTCCCACTAATTTACGACAGTAAAACATCAGGGTTTGCACTCTTAGTTATTCTTTCATTAGTTTGTACTTTTTATTTTATGAAAAATTAAGCTGACAGGCTAGATTATTTATAAACCATTGATTATTAACTTCATTCCATATTAGTTATCTATAGTAGAAATACGTATTTTTGATCCAGTCCTTGTGTGATTTTCGGAAACTTCAGAAATGTTTTTTGACTGAGATCTTGGTATTAACATGATTAAGAAGTAAAAACGATAGATTATGTGTTTTGGTAATGTTAGTGTATATCTTAATATATCATTTTCATGACCATATATTGTATAAATTTTTCAATTATACATGTTATATGAAAAGTTAAATTGTTACGGGAAATACAAATTTGAGTATAACAGAATTAACATAAAATGTAAAAAGGTTTACATTTGAAGTTTATAGTCCAAATTATTTTCCAGCTGACAACACTTAAGGTTGCTCGGGTGTCTTCCTCCATCTTGGATTTTGAAGTAGCAGATAACAATTGGTCTAGATCTTTAATAAAATGTGCTTTTGAGAGAACTATATAATTTATGTGTAAGACTTGTCATGTTGATATAGAAAACTAAATGTTTTATCATTTCTACGGCTTTATTTTCTAAAAAATACACAATATTTTGGTTTGATTTTTTTTTCAATTTTGCCACATAAGGTAAGATAACCCAGATAATAGGGGAGAAAACTAATATGACGTAATTTTTTATATTAGAAAGTGTTGTGAATTTACCAATTTTTATATGTAGCAGGAAAACAAGTCCAGTGATCCCATTTTTTCTTTTTCTTATCTGAAAGCATGTTATAAGAGCTAATTTCTCACATTTCATCTTAAAAGATTTTAAAATTATATGGTATAGCTTTCTTTTTATCACACAAAATTGGATTTCCATGCATCATCTATACAAAATTTGACAATTTTGCACAACCCGTAGCGTGAAAAATAGTCCGGTGACCCATACTTTTTATCAGATTTTGGAAAAATACATGATAAAACCATTTGACTAATTATTGAAAAAAAGTATGGATTAAGACCGCCACCCCCAATCTGCTAATGTCGAGACAGCTTACAATACTTTACATAAAACTCGTGCCTGCAAACTTTTCATGGTCACAAATATGCTTATGTGGAGAAGTTCGTAAAGTTGATCATATTGAAAAAGTATACAGATATAATATTAAAAGAAATAACCCCTCTTTCACTTCACATCACTATGTTGTCGATGGAAACGCCTTTGATTTAAACAAAATACTTATATTTTCAACATTAATGAAGTTGTTTTGTACGTCAAAAGTATTTTATGCAATTAAACAAGTGTGGACACAGATGAGTGTGGATAGTATGTTTGGATGTTTGACAGTGTTTTATGATAAATGTAGTTCTATGATTTTCCTATATGTGTTATTAACTGTGTTGCACAATGACAACCAACCGGAGCATTAGGAGTATTGTTTATTTTATATTAAGTTTAGTTTTTATGTTCAAGACAGGCATGGAAGAGACATTAATTGCATTAGTTACCAAATGATTATGATAAAATATGTTCCACATCTTTGATTTTGGATACATTTTATAGCTAGGAGAGCAACACATAATAGGTTCAATTTTTCGTGATTTTTTTAATTGGGAGATGATATCTGAGAACATGATATAAGGAGCCTGTAATTCAGTGGTTGTCGTTTGTTTATGTGTTACATATTCGTTTTTTCTTTATTTTTTGTACATAAATAAGCCTGTTATTTTTCTCCTTTGAATTGTTTCACATTGTCATTTCGAGACCTTTTATAGCTGACTATGCTGCATTAGCTTTGCTCATTGTTGAAGGTTGTGCGGCGACCTGTAATTGTTAATTTCTGTCATTTTGGTCTGTTGGCGAGAATTGTCTCATTGACAATCATATCACAACTTTTTATGCAATTAAAATATTAACAGATTAAAAGATGCACCAAAAGGCATCTATGTTAAATCCACTCATAAAGGATTGGAAGATTTTAAGTACTGGGACCGAATCATTACCCTGACAGGCACATGGTTAGGTTAACATTAACTCTGACGTAGAATCGCACGTTTGACTTACATCGGTTGATCTGCATGTAAACGTCACACAGGTAGATATAAAATAATTTTGTCGTTCAAAGTATGAACATAATATAGTCTATAATTCTTTTAGGCAAATCCTCTAAATAATCTAAATTCGAGATTTCCCTTGTTTGTTGTGAATTTCTTCTAAAAAGGAGCCACGTCATTATGTATCAAAGAAACACAAAAGGGCATATAGACAAAGCATTAGCAAATATGAAAGCCAAAAATACAAAAATGATCATAGAACCATAACACAATGGCGGTTTTAACATTTAACTGTGTCAAAAATCAAACATTCTACTAAAATCAATCTAAACTGTTTTTGTCTCTTGCATAGTTTTGACAATTCCAAATATTCTGACTTCGGATCATGTGGTGGTTATTGCATATATAAAGGGTTTTTGTTGTTGAGACTCAATTATTTGCACGAAATGTTCTAAAAACTAGTAACTATCAATTTGGCAAGGAATTTAAACAAGCTGTTCGTATCAAAAAGACGAAGTTTATGAGTTCAAAGTAAGTTCAAATTTATACATCATTGGCTTTCAAATATTCGGCTTTGAGCGTTCCTTATGAAGGTAAATCCAGAGAAGCGCTTCAGACGCATTAAATTTATGTGTGTTGTTTTCATTTTTTTCAAGTGTTTATGATATTGATCGTGTGTTTTGAAGAAAACCTGCAAATATCATTTTCTACGACTTTGTTTTGGTTTTGGCGATGAAACTTCTGCAAGATAACTGAACTGTTTTGAAGTAATTCGGGTTACGGCAAATTTAAGTTTAGTACCTTCATTGTTTTATTTAACGCCGATACAGGTAGCGCAAACATCCTGGAGTAGATAATACTCAGCCTTTGTAAAACGCCATCGGTGTCTTAGCACAAAATTATTGAGCCACGGTTTTGTCAAAGAACGTCTCGTCCTCTTTCTCAAAAAGTTAATCGGAAAGTAGCTGCTGGATTCAGTTCATTTCTACCTTAATCTGTTATGCCTGTTTGAGTTGCTCGACCAATTGTCAATATAACGGAACTATAAACAACTGTCATACAAGATGGAAGTTTCGCTAGCTATAAACCCAGGTTTAACCTACCATTTTCGTCGGAACTAGGTCAGGAATACGGCAGTCGTTTTCACTTGTTTTGTTCGTTGAAAGCGTTTAATTTTGACAGTTTTAATGGACTTTCTTTATTTGAATATACCTTGGAGTTTGGTATTTTCCCTACATAAACTCTTAATGATGTACGCTTCAAAGATCAACTTTTGCTTCGCATTAAATAAGAAAAATAAAGAAATATATTAGAATAAGAGGATGTGGTATAATTGCTAATGAGACAATTCTCCACCATAGACCAAATGATATGGAAGTTAACATCTATATGTCGTCGTATGGCCTTCAGTAATGAGCAAAACCCATACCGTATGGTAAACCTCAAAAGGCCCCGGAATGACAAATGTAAAACAATTCAAACGAGAAAACAGGTGGCCTGATTCATGTACAAAACAATAAACGCAAATTTAATATAATAAACAGCAACAAACGACAACCACTGAATTACAGGCCCGAGTCCTGACTTGGAACAGGTACATACAGAATGTGTCGGGGTTAAACAGGTTGGCCGGCTCCAATCTCTCTCCCTACCAGTACAACAGAAGAACAATCTATAAAAATCAGTTTAACAAGGCTTACTAAGTAAGTCATCAGATCGATACAAAGCATATAAAAATCCTAACAAAACCCAAAATCCACAAAGTACAGATCCGAGAGTACTCACTGTTACTAAAAGCTAGTTCAAAGTCTATAATGTGTTAAGAATACAATATCTGTCGGCACACATCCATATATGAACTTCCAATTACCTTTGCAAAACTGATCGCGATCTAAGTATATATCTTAATAAATTTATCAACAGGCATGACGTTAATCATTTCGTACTTTAACTGTCACATATTATTTCAGTTTAAACTTTGAAAATATCACAATCGAAAAAAAAGTTAAATCACAAAAATACTGAACTCCAAGGAAAATTCAAAAAGGAAAGTCCCCAATCAAATGGCAAAATCAAAAGTTCAAACACATCAAACGAATGGATGACAACTGTCATACTCCTGACTTGGTACAGGCATTTCTTCATGTAGAAAAGGGTGGATTGAAACGAAAGTAGATATTGCAACTTGTTTGATTTCTTAAGTTGAACAGACAAAGACTGATTACTTGTTCAGAAAATTGCCTAGTGTCCCTTATAAATTGCAATTCAACAAAAGTAAATACAATGTAAACCATTATGCTTATTTGTTTGTTTTTTTTTTTTCGTAATGAGCATGATGAGCGGATATAACCTTGTTTTATAGCGAGCTAAACCTCTCACCTGTATGACAGTCGCATCGAATTCCATTATATTGACAACAATGTGTGAGCAAAACAAACAGACATAATAGGTAAAATGTCAAAAATTAGAGTACAGCAGTCAACATCGTGTTATAATCTTCACCACTATAAAACAAATAACTATTTCAACAAAGAAAAACAAAATGGTATATATACACTTTATTAACTGTAACTCTTAAGATCGTGTATTTCTAGGAAAACAGTCGTCTTTTTATTTACTAGTATTTGTTTCTTTAAGGTAGCACAATACAAAGATTTTTTTACTTCCAATCACTAACCTTTGAAATGCTGTAACTTTCTTATGAATGCATAGAAAATAATAAAAGAGGTATATATAGATAGATAAAAGATTTATCTTTTAAATGAATGCAATATTTTTATTATGCAATCATTATGTAATCAATTATTATGTAATTAGTGGCAAAATCTGGGTACGTTCACTTGAATGAATTTAGCTCTATCATCTCTTTAACTATACTAAAAATTTTAACGAAATCTTAATCAGCACATGTTGGGCTTCAAAAGGGTGTCTCAGATTGTCTCTATGGTATTCCATTCTCTCACAAATCTCTAATTAGTGTAAACATCCTAACCACATAAAAGAAGATAATGATTAATTAGGTGTAAAATTTGTTCTATACATTCTATCTAAAATCTGAGACACCCTTTTGTAGATAATGGCCATAGGAACAACATATAATAAAATCAACCCTCTAGGGATACCTATGCAGAAGGTAATTTCATTTGAAAGTGGAAATTTGGTGAAAAATATTTTAGACACAGTTAACATTATAATTGGTTACATAATTAAAGCATAATACTAACATTGCATTTATTTGAAAGAGTAATCTGTTAGCTATCCAAAACTACCACTTTTATAAATTTTCAAGCTTTATTAAGAAAGTTACAGCATTTTAAAACTTGGGAGTTGGAGTTATAAAATCTTTGTATTGTGCTACCTTAAAGGGAACAACATTATTCTTTATCTTTATCATTCAAACGTTGCAAAACTTTTCATTAAATATTCGCGTTCGAAAAAGGTAAGCTGTTATTTCCCTAACGTTTATCGTTTCATATAAATTAGGCAATGTAAACTTTTTAAAAGTGACGACATCTTTACGAAATTTTAAATAAAACAAACCGATACAGAGATACCAATGCTTTTTATTTCCTACATCAGTGTGATAATGTGGTTAAGATATTCGACATCATATAATTAAGTTTTTGAAAATTTCCGGTATATATTTCATAACTTTAGGTATATGTTATGTGCAGCAAAACATTCGATTTTCATCAGATGAAATTGTTTTTTTTATTATAATCGGACGATCCAATCTTTATACGAAATTCAATAGTTGTTTTTGGTTGTGTTTTACCATATAGTTAAGGATACAGAACAGTACATATATATAAATGATTTGATATTGCTGCAAATACGAAGGAGAAAATACATGTTACACATAGTATAGAAAATTTACGAATTTCAGGGACAAAATTGTTTCCGTCTGGGGAAAGATTGGAGGAATGTTTAGTACAATAAAACAACCTATATTCTAACATGTGGAAATTCCATGACTAAGATTTAAAAAAGAAATATGCCTTTATTTGTCATCTTAACTTTTTTATAAGAGCGTCAATGATCAGTCTTTTGTAAACGAAACGCGTGTCTGGCGTACAAAATAAGCAGCCTTGTATCATTGATGAGATCTTTTTTTTATACATGCAAGATAATTTAACGCGTTTGTAAAAAAATCAATCACAGGTATATTTATTATTCATTTTCTATGAAGTACCAGAAAACATATATTTCAGTTTGAGTAAATATTGAGAAAATGTTGCAATTTAAAAAACACTTAAACTTCATTTGCTTTCCTATTATGAATCAGATTGTGTCTGACAAATGTTGTACTTAATTTAGTTATAAGGCTTTAGAAATTAACAATTACATATTTATGATATTCATATTGGAAGCGATGATGTTTGAAATTAAATATTGGCATGTTAAATACCTTTTATTTATTTTTTGAATTATAATTTTTTTTATGGTGAATATGTTTAAGACCATATGAGTATTTGTTCTGGATCATATGCATACAATTTTTTCAAAATAGGAATACGGTCGGACTGTAAGCGTACGGTCTGTCTGAAGTTTTTCAAGTTTCTTAGATACAAATGTATATTTCAAATCAACATAACTGAAATCTAGAAATAATATACTTAGTCTAGTAAAAGTTTAATTGTAATTGCAAAAAACATTTTAAACATATAATATTATAATTTAAAAAAAATCACTTTATCTTAATTTGTTTATCACCTTTATTTAGTATGCCAGTAATACATGAAATTGAAATATGCTCACTAAAATTGAAGTTATCTAAAATAAATATGATACTGGAAGAAAAGTTTTAGAATATTTAGGATTTTTTACTACAAAAACCAGCTGTGTACTTGTTGAAGGAATTTCATGACATGCTACCGCAAAACAAGCTTTACTCTTGCTAGAAAGATATGCAAAACCAAAGGCACATGCATGAATGAAAAATGTTAATGTAAAAAATCTGACGTTTCTTGTGGCAGCAAGACATTAGTGTCACCCTATACGAGAATACCAAAATAGGAATCAAATAGCCATTTATTTAATTTCAACTCATTGAATGTTCACTTGTTTTCGTCTGGGAAAGAAATTGGAGGAATGTTTAGTACAATAAAACAACCTATATTCTAACATGTGGAAAATACCATGACTTAGATTTAAAAAAGAAATATGCCTTTATTTGTCATCTTAACTTTTTTATAAGAGCGTCAATGATCAGTCTTTTGTAAACGAAACGCGTGTCTGGCGTACAAAATAATCAGCCTTGTATCATTGATGAGATCTTTTTTTATACATGCAAGATAATTTAAGAGGCAATGTCAGAGAGCACCAGGTAGGACTGTTCAACTAAAAAAAATTAATTTGGTCAAACATATATTTTACCCTTTCAGTATAACATACTGACTGGGAAAATATATTTTTTTTTTTAAATTTGTGAATTTGACATTTTTTTTTTTAATGAAATTCAATATAAGGGCTCAAACTGCTAATTTTCATTGAAATGTATAGGGAAAAAGCCAGTTTCTAACCGTTTTCAATGATCCATTATCGGAGAAAAACAACACTTATGACTAAACTACCTGTATGGAAGTCTAGTATTATATTGGTGTAAAAAATAATGAAAATAAAATTTTGATTATCTTTTGGATTTTTTTCTAAAAATAAGGTAAAAAAATGCTAAAATAAGGAAAATTGAGAATATTGAGAAAAGCCAGTTTCTAACTGTTTTCAATTATCCGTCATCGGAGAAAAACAGTAGATATGACTAAACTACCTATATGGAAGGCTAGTACTATGTTGGTGTTAAAAATAATAAAAATAAAATTTTTGGTATCTCTTTGATTTTTTTCCAAAAATAAGGTACAAAAATGCTAAAATAAGGAAAATTGAAAAAAAAAAAAACAGTTTCCAATTATTCATTACCAAAGGAAAACACCACTTATGACTAAATTACCAATATGGAAGTCTAGTTCTATGTTGGTGTAAAACATAATGGAAATAAAACTTTTGGTATCTTTTTTATTTAAAAAAAATAAGATAAAAAAAAATGCAAAAATAGAGAAAATTGTAAAATTGAGAAAATTATGCTTTGGCAAACCAAAATGGTATTACATCGATTAAGTTGCAAAATACCATAAACTTTTGCATCTTTATTGTATTTATCATGTTTAAGTGATAGTTTTTGATGAAAAAAATTAAAGAAAAAAAGTTGCAGTCTCATCACCACTTTGTTCATTTGGTTGCCATAGCAACGATAAAATGTACACTATACATTTCTTGTCCTTTTTTGTACAAATTTTCACCATGAAAGTACTTAGTTGGAAAATGCAAGAACATTTTCATTGAATTGGCATGTAGATCATAAGTCAATGCCACAGATACCTACAATACAATTTTTGGCTGTACTTTGACCTTTGACTTCAAAGTAAAAAGATGATTTTTGTTTACACTTTTGTGTAGGGAGCATGATTTGTTTGCCCTGTGACAAAATCTTTTAATATTTGGCACATGTGTGCAGCACCTCAGGATAATGTGTAGTGTTCCATGGACCATCATCCCCAAATTTATCCCAACCTTCCTTTTGGGGGTATTGAACCTTCTTACTAAATTTCATAGAAATCCATTCATTAAAACTAAAGTTAATGTCCGGAAACCAATGTGTCTTCAGACGACAACGATGACGACATAATACCATTATATGATCCCAAAAATTGTTTGCAGTCATATGAAAACTGATTAGATCCTCATTTTTTAACCTAATATATTCTGAACTCCCAACTGGCATGACCATCATGACCATAGATCTTGTCCACTTATTTTTTTTTTTTTTTGGGGGGGGGGGAGGATTTAAAATCATTTTTCCAAGGTCAGCTTTAGTTAGAGGACGGACACAAGATGAATACATTAGTATATGCACATATATACTTGATAGTGACAAAATAAGCATGCTCTTGGTTTTTGCAAAATCAAATATGATATGCAGAGTGGTTATTTCTTTATTAAAGGCTGTACCTATTACTATAAACTTTTACATTGTATGGTCTCTTAATGGAGAGTTGTCTCATTACAATTATACTACATCTTCTGATTTTATTGTGTTCCATAGCAGTTTCTTCACAACCTTTGGAAATAGAAGCATTGTTTATCTTCATCACTTGGTTTGTATAAAAGTCAGAATAAGACAACAGATAATTCTTCCCATACGTCACAAGGATTATGACTTAAGGATAACTATGATAGGTACCGTACATGTAGCTGTGAAATTGGCAATCATATCAAATCCCCCTTTTTTATAAGATGGATAACTTGGCCTGATTAAATGTGACATATACTTAGCTACAGTGTTAACATAACAATTAGTTTATCATGTTTATTCAATCGATAGATTTTGAACAAGATTCAAATGCATGTACTGCACAAAACAAAAAATAAACAAGGGCATACCACAATGATACTTAAATAAAAAAAAAAAATTTTTGGTGCACATATTTCTAAATAGCACAGAAATATTAACACAATTATTTTGAAAAATACAACTTTTGACTTTTTTTTTCCTTTTAACAGATTTGTTTTAATATACATTGATCCCATTTTCTGTTACTCTGTAATAATTTGGAATTTGTTTAATCAAGTTCAACACATACACATCTTTTTTTTAATTCATATAACGTCAGAGTACCCAAATTGCACCTATTTTGACAGTTTTTTAACCAACGTTTATTTATACTTCAAACAAAAGTTTTCATTATATGTTTATTTTGTAGATGTATCATTATTTATTATATGGTTTCACCAATTACATTTTGAATCCATATGGAATCATAGAAAAATTGGTCTAAACTGACCTCCAAACCATCAATGATTCTTAAATGAGGAGTACCCAAATTGCATCCGTGCTTAAATTTGCATCGTCAAAAGTCTAATAACAGAGCTTTTGTTTAATTATTTCAAATACTTTGAACAATTGGATATTAGTCCATGCTTACTCTTCATTATTTAAGAAAAAGATGCTTGTAACATATTATATTTGCTCATTTTAAAAAGATGACGTTTTGATGACGTCGCATGGTGACGTTTCAGTACATTTTGCTTTTTCAGTAAACACTTCATCTGTTGATAAATACTATGAACGTTTTGTGCCTATCTAAATAGTTTTACCTATGTTGAAAGATGTGCATAGTATCAAATCATAAAAATACAAATTGTTTAGTCTCTAGGAAATCTTGTAAGATTTCCGCTGCTATTTTTTCTAAATAGGTGCAATTTGGGTACTCGTTGCAATTTGGGTACCGTTACGTTACATGATATTAACCCTTGCTTAACATAAATGACATATATAAATATTTGCCTATAAGGCCAATTAAAATTAATTGCTAGATTTTCATCCCCGCCCGCCCCTCTGAAATCGTCCCGCCCCGATTTTAACAAAAATACGATTTCCGGATTTTGTTCATGTCCGTTACCGTGAACTATCGATAATTTCGTTTTATTCAAAACTTCCTGTTTCAAATTTCGTTTTTGTACTTCTTCGAGTAATCTAACGAAAATGATTAAGTCAACATATTCTTCTGCTCTATGAACATCATCTACCGAGAATAGAAATTGATAACGAGAAGGGCATGAAATATTGGAGTTTCGAGTAAAACGCCTTGTCCTTGAACGCAAATTGCGGTAGTCTCAAGTGAATCGAAAACCGTGTTTTTGTTTTTATTTATGCAATGACTTTGTGTCAGGAAATTTGAATTGTGAATGATATCCAAAGCGCAAGAATTGTAGAACAAATTGGTACAAATAACTGGATTAAAGAAATTGACACAAGCACGAACTTGTTTTACACTTAATCGCTATTTATTCCATTCCGGATAAGTTCTAAAATTACACAACTTTTTCATCCAGTTGAAGCTATCTGGGACCCTGTTTAAACAATTCACCATGCATGATACTTTTTAACGAGACCTTTTTAAACTACCGTAAATACTTAAAACAAAATATTTTTTTACTTCAATTTTAATTTCGAAAAAAGTGGATCATACTCTATCAAAGTTTCTTAATGGTCGCTTTCTAAAGATTTTCCTCCCTCAGCTCACTACTGATGACCTCTATTATTGGCGGCCTGACCCAAACAGAAAGTTTTATAAATGATTGTTTTTCCCTGATTGGAATAAATAGCGTTAGGTGTATTATAACAAGCCCTGATATTTACCCATGGCTGTTGTTTGTGTTGACAAACAGCAAACACCCTCTGTAACTGTACTAAAACCCTCAATTTAGTCATTAAACAACAACTACTTTTTGATTAAGTTCATGTTTTACATCATAATTACTTTCAAAACTGAGCTTAAATTTTATTCTGTACTCATAATACTTGTGTTGCATACAATTGTACCAATACATTTTATTGATTTTATGGGGACTACAAACCATTGCTTAGAAAGCAAAATAAATTTGGTGTAGGTATAGTCCAACTGAAAAGAGCATTTCTCTTCTTTTTGATGTATACTATAAAAAGGTTTCTAAATCGGCAATTAATTACCATGATTACATGTTTCACAGTGGTTGTCAATCAGGGATTTTTATTTAAGAGTTTAAAAAAAAGTGTAGGATTCCTTATACAGCATGTATATACATTATACAAGCTTGTTTTCCACTAGCATATGCCCGGCGGTATGAAGAACTCGTGACGAGGGTTTCATATGAAATAAAATTTAAAAAATAAAATCCTCTCACCCGCCCCATTTTTTTCAAAAATTTGGATGAAAATCTACTTATTAATTTTAGTTGGCCTAAACACATGAAACATAATAAATATCTAAATAGTTTCAGAAGAAATTGAAATATTCTTTTAGACACCCAGTAGTATTTTAAAAGATAAAGATCCATAAACAATAAAGTTGGTAGTCTTATAATTGTCCTCTATCAAAATTGTCATTTTCAACATTGATGTGTCTCATTTACTGAAGAAACTGCCGAAATATTACCAAAAGTCAAACATATACATAAAATACTTAAGAGGTATTTAAATGTTATGTTGGTCACTTTGATGGTGCTAAACTGGTTACATTTTCATGTGTGTTTTTCTTTTAGCTCAGTCACCTGAAAAAAAATAAAGGAACAATTAAGCTTTACATTTATACATCAGTTTTTTGCTTGAAAATGTTTTAAATTAATTATATTAAATAAGATGAATTTGAATATTATATATACATGTATTCAAGTACACATATTTGAAGTTTAATATAATTTTTTAGAGGATTTCACATTCAGGACTTCATTTTCATTTGTAGTGGGAGATTAAAACCCTTCTTGCATATCTGGAGTACATGGTCTCATTAATTTTTGTACGTGTGTTCTCTGTGTTTTAATTTTGTCTTAAATTAAGGTGACACGGGTCATCTAATAATTGTTTAACAGTTCAATTCTTATGCCTTCTTATTATGATTTGCATTATGTACATGTATGTACTGATGTATAATGTCTAGTATATAATATACTGGATTTAAGATTCCACATACTTTATCTTATATGGTACTCTATCTAAATGAAGATAAACATGTAAAAAATGTACTTTAAGAGATACTGGTACTCACTTCTGAATTTTTCATATAAATGCAGTAGGTTAACTTCAAAATCAAGTTGATTCATTTCTCTAATTAAAGGCTCCTCTACATGTAAGTCTGTCAGCTGATGTATCTTTTATCTGTTTAAAGAAATAACAGCTTATCAGGTGATCAATTATTCTTTGAATTGAATTTGGAAAATTGTATTTAATATTAAATTAGTTATTTTATTATCCTAAGAACCTGTGGAAAATATATAATGATCTCTTAACCTCTTACCATATTAAAACATAGAAAACTTATTCAACCTTTCAAAGTTACAAGACTTTTTTGTATGATTAATTCTATTTTTAAATGGACAGGTTAATGTACAAAATGATCTAAATGAACAATTTAGAACAGAAAGGTGAATTGTGATTTACTTATTACTTAACAAGTTTACTTGATATATTTGAGTCAAACTAACCTTATATGCTCACCATGATCATACATGTACATGTACAAATGTACAATGATGTATCTGTAAATACAAATGACAAGATCTCAAAATAAGCTAATTTTTTTTTCCAGTTTTGTACTAAATGTTAAAAGTTTGAAATCATTGTATCATGTATCAGAGGCGGATTTAGGGGGGAGGGGGCTTTTTGGGAAAAAATTTGGTTGCTTATATAGGGAATCATTGAAGCATGACTGGAGCAGGCCCCCTCATAGGTCAGTCAGTGGGCCCCCACTAACTTATGAAAATTTCTGGATCCGCCATTGTGTATATCATGTCTAGATTTTGTTTCTAAGGACAGGAACATGATGAAGGACAATAAACAACAAATTGATGAAACAAAGGTATTGCCGTCCCAAAAGAACCCATCTAAATAGTGGATTAACAATACAATTATCTAAGATTTAATATACAAGTTTTATTTTTTTAAATAAATATATGCAATAACCACTTTAAAATATATGAGTCTTTCGTATGTCATAAGGTCATGTAAAATATAGGTACATTGTATATGTAGCAATCAAAATTACAAAAAAATTAAATTTGACTCTCATAATTTAAAAAACAACAATTTGCTCCTGCTTTTTAACAAATTAAGCTTACTGTTTACATGTATATCTGACATAAACATATATGACTATCCTGATAACTGTAGGATTGTCTTTTATAAATTGTGACCTGGATGGAGATTTGTATCATTGACACTCATACCACATCTTTTTATACATGTATCTATTCTACATGTATATACAAATGTATTCATTTGTAGTTGCTTACATGTACAGGATGTACATGTACATATTAATGATAAACATGATAAACATAATGAATAAGATGACATGGTCTGTTGTGTATATGGAGGATACATGTAGTTGTACATGTGATTTTCTCATTGGCAATCATCATGATCATACAAAATCTTCTTCTTTTGTAACTTTTGAGTCTGATAGTGTTTTTTTTTTATTTTATATTATTATCCTATTCAACATGTTCAAATAATGTTTGAACATAATGAATAAAATTGTATAAAATTGCATTCAGCACAGATCATAAATTTGCAGATAATAATTTCACATTGTAACTAAAAATATGGGGGAAAGTGGGGATTTATTGAGATTATTAAAGAGGCCTCATGATTGTCAGTTGGGAAAACATTGTAATTGGTAAATGACTTCTAGTTTTCAAAATAAAGCAGCATCAAACAAATGAATGTGTCTAGAAAATTAAAACAATAATTTTATTTTA
The DNA here is from genome assembly GCA_019925275.1 of Mytilus edulis. NCBI lineage: Eukaryota > Metazoa > Mollusca > Bivalvia > Mytilida > Mytilidae > Mytilus > Mytilus edulis. Next base: position 101,579,922 of record CM034360.1, read on the forward strand.
ATTCAATTTAAAAAAGACATTTTGAAAAGTATGTTTAGTAAAATTTATTTAATCTTCTGAAAAAATTATGCTTTGATCTGGGACTTATGTATACTAGTTTAATAGTCCCAGCTTTGATTGATGCCTTTTTGTATCAATTTATCCCAGAAGTAATTTCAAACTTCCATAATTTAAACTATTACCTGTTCCAACTGGTATAACTGTCGCAAAGAATTCTTTTATACATTATAACTATCATCTGCTTCAAAGAGATCCGCCTTTCCAGTTTTCAAGATGCCAAAAATTATGGCATTTAGATCTTTCTTTGTCTTTGGTGTCCTGTCCATGATATATTATGTACTGTTTTAAGGTGGGAGCAAACTGTATCATTTCCAGCTGAATCATCAAAACTACTCACGGATGGCTTTAAATTTCTCATATTCCACATTTCCAGCAAATAGTACAATAATTTCAGTCTTATAAATAATCCTCATTCCCGTACAGAATTTGTAACTGCCTTTATTAAACCAATGTGTCTAGGAATAGATCACCCGTACATGTATGCAACAATCTCTTGATGAGGGAAATAAGTTTCCCAACACCACAAAGTTATATACTTTTGTTAAATCGTATCAAAATGGTCAATTATGTATAAAAATATGCAGCAGAAGTTCATTTAACCAAACAGCTGATTACAACCTTTATCGGTTTTTAAATTGAAGAGCATCACTTTTGGTATATCTAAACACCAAAAAGTCGAAAACAAACTGCTGTTTCCCGACAGTTTACTGCATTAGAACATTTACATATCAACAGAGATGTTATAATAATTTCCTGCTGTATTCATGGTCACCTTTTAGAATATATATCAATTGTTATATTGTAGGCTGTTTTTGTTGAGAAATTAATACCCATATTTCCCTATATAAGCAGTCAAATTTACTGAAAAATCAAATTCATTTTTTTATACATAATAACCCAATATGACTTTAAAAAAGGTCATTTCCCAACAAAACAAGGTGGATACATTACAAAAACACATTTATCTCAAAAAGGCTGTTGAACAAAATTTCCAAGTTCTGCCTGGTTTTCTCTGGCATTGCCTCTTAACGCGTTTGTAAAGAAATCAATCACAGGTATATTTATTATTCATTTTCTATGAATTACCAGAAAACATATATTTCAGTTTGAGTAAATATTGAGAAAATGTTGCAATTTAAAAAACACTTAAACTTCATTTGCTTTCCTATTATGAATCAGATTGTGTCTGACAAATGTTGTACTTATTTTAGTTATAAGGCTTTAGAAATTAACTATTACATATTTATGATATTCATATTGGAAGCGATGATGTTTGAAATTAAATATGGCATGTTAAATACCTTTTATTTATTTTTTGAATTATATTTTTGTTTATGGTGGATATGTTTAAGACCATATGAGTATTTGTTCTGGATCATATGCATACATTTTTTTTCAAAATACGAATACGGTCGGACTGTAAGCGTACGGTCTGTCTGAATTTGGTCAAGTTTCTTAGATACAAATGTATATTACAAATAAACATAACTGAAATCTAGAAATAATATACTTAGTCTAGTAAAAGTTTAATTGTAATTGAAAAAACAACTTCTATACATATAATATTATAATTTAAAAAAAATCCCTTTATCTTAATCTGTTTATCACCTTTATTTAGTATGCCAGTAATACATGAAATTTAAATATGTTCACTAAAATTGAAGTTATCTAAAGTAAATATGATACTGGAAGAAAAGTTTTAGAATATTTAATTGACGGACATATAATACGTATACCAAATACAGTTATCCTATTATTCATAATAAGTGAGTATTTTACTTTACGAAAAAAATCTATTTCAAGTAGTCAATGAACTATTGAAATTGACTCAAGGACAATGGACATATGACAAACGGAAACTTCGTAACATAAGGTTTTTTTGTAAAAAAAAGTATAAAGCGTCTTCCTTCTGAAATGTAAGATTTTAACGAACAGTTTGTGTCGTCACCGTCACCTTCGCCACCGTATTGTTACCCTTATGTCTCGTATTCTGCTACTTCTGCTACTTCCGTCGCAAGCGAGACAAATATATGTTGTTAAAGGGTAAAATGTAAAAACAAATAAAAGATAAAAACAATTAATAGATAAAAACAAATAAAAGATAAAAACAAATAAAGATAAAAACAATTAATAGATAAAAACAATTAAAAGATAAAAACAAATAAAGATAAAAATAAATAAAAGATAAAAACAAAAAAAAAGATAAAAACAAATAAAAGATAAAAACAAATAAAAGATAAAAACCAATGAAAGATCGAAACAAATAAAAGATAAAAACAAATGAAAGATAAAAACAAAAAAAAGATAAAAACAAAAAAAAGATAAAAACAAATGAAAGATAAAAACAAATAAAAGATTAAAACAATTAATAGATAAAAACAAATAAAAGAGAAAAACAAATAAAGATTAAAACAAATAGAAGATAAAAACAAATAAAAGATAGAAACAAATAAAAAAAAAAAAAAAAAAAAAAAAGATAAAAACAAATAAAAGATAAAAACAAATAAAAGATAAAAACAAATGAAAGATATAAACAATTAAAAGATAAAAACAAATAAAAGTTAAAAACAAATAAAAGATAAAAACAAAAAAAAAGATAAAAACAAATAAAAGATAAAAACAAATGAAAGATAAAAACAAATAAAAGATAAAAACAAATAAAAGATAATATGTTTTTGCTAAATTAAAAACGAATACAATTTGAATAAATGTACAAACCTCGTTTGCTACGTTTTCTGATGAATGTTGCAGTTGGTAAGACCAGTGTTTCCGGATTGCATGACGAAGAGAGGTAGCACGACGTCGTCTCATAATCGAAACTTGCTGTTTTACAAAAATCATAACTGCTGCATTGAGAAGCGCACTCCATCAAAGATTTGACGATCACATCCCTTTTGATTAATTTTGTTGAAATGATCCCTTTAGATGACTTTAAATCAAATTTTGTTGTGTTTATAGCTGCACTATCCACTGTGTATACAAAAGAAATAAGAAGACAAGCTATTCTTGTTACAAACATACTTTTCCGTTGTCTAAGAATGCTTGAATATATAATAATGACGTATAAATTGAACCAATTAACACAATGACAGACAGACTTTCTCTTCCGGAGCATCGGAGTTCAACCCCCGTATTTGGTGTGGTTCGTTTCTAGCTTAATTAGTTTCGAGACGGATTTGCAATTAATGCAAGACTTCCCTATATGACTAGAATGTGTTTTTTTCTGTCAGATCTGCCCTTGCACTATTTGGCACTACAACCCTATCACTTTTGAAAATCAATCCGTTCTGAATCGTTAGTTTTTCTCGAAACGGAAAATTCTTCTGTATCTTAATATCTACGGCATCCTTGTTAATCGGCCATTCATCTTTTATAACTTTCAAAAGAATTTGAAGTTCTTCATCTTCTGTGGTAGCTGATTGTAGTGTTTTACATCTTATGGCGGTGATCGGTGAGAATTGAATCGCATTCACAGTTTCAACTTCCTTCTCGGAATTGAATAATTGAATAACATTAACGTAACTCACGAAAGGTTCGGGTGCGGAGGGTATATAATTATATCCTGATTATCTTTTAATAAAATGTATTGCTATTCAAAAGACAATCTTTCTGAATTTTTCATTCGATTCAAGTAAAATTGTTAAAAAAATAACCACTTTTTTCCGCGATAGAAATAACATAACAAATAGAAAAAAAAACATACCCCATCCCCCTTTTTCATAAGCTAAGAGGTACAATAAAGTACTTACAATGTGTCTTGTATTTGTCATACACCGTTATCGCATGGTGACAATACACTTGTGTCTTACTTCATGCAGTTAAAGTAATATTTTAATTGTGTATGGATAATACTTTTTAAAAGGTTTATATCTAAATTATTTAGTGAGTTTTATTTCACATTCTATATGAGCCGCAGGGCGTATGAGAAAGGAATATCCCACTTTAGTGTTGTCGGTAAAATAGGAAACTAAATTTTACAAATTTTTATAATTTTTTTTTTTTACGGTATATAAGTCAGATAATGCATATTTTAAGGTTTTTCTTGTGGTAGAACACACCTCAGGGTGTCAGGATTGTTCAAAGAATGACCTCCCTCCGGTCGGTCTTTCATTTGATAAATCCTGACACCCTCTATAACATAATTGCATTTATTCTTTTTAGCCCAACTGTGTTTACGCCATTTTCTACATGTTTTGCCCCATGCTGGACATGCTTCTCTTTTCTGCACGTGTTATCTTCCACAATACTTGCAATCATCGAACTTCTTAGCGGTCTTGGAGTAAAGTTTTTTCTCGGTTTCTGATCTTGTCTCCTTACATACTGGACCTCTTCTTGTGAAATATCTTTCATTTGTATACTTGATTTTTCATTTGCGCGGCAGACGTCTACACAACGATTTAAAGTTAGTTTCGCATCCTGTAATAACTTCTTTCTTTTTGGAATTATACTTGTGTGCCTAAACTCGTTTTGTACTTCTAATTGCTCTCATATCGTAGGATTAACGATCCATTGTGTCAGATGTGGTTGCAAACGGACAATATAAATCATAGCGAATTATATGCACCAGAAGTTTATAAATAACATTTAAATCGAGACGCCATCATCCCAGCATTGTTTGGATTACACGTTTTGTTCAAGAACATACAATTCACTATGTACCGTGAGTTATTCATAACTTCCCAATTATCAATTTCCCATTTCTCAGCAGTAACATACCCTCTTCCCCTTCGTATGGTTTTTACATATCTCAATTGCTACGTTATTCTCGTGCTTCTTCACACTTTACGGAGTTCATATACAGGAGTGTGCTCCTTACGTAGAAACTGCCCCAACAAAGTTATGAGGAGGACAGATTGAAATTGACACTCCGTAAATTTTATGGACACCATCACGAATTGGTTGATCTGTACGATGTGTCTAGCTAGGGGCACTTTTACCACGTGGTAGATTGTGGTTTGTCATTACGTCGTCTAATCTTTTAATTACCGAACGTGACTTAATCCCGATTGTGACTCTTTTGCTGAGTGTGAATTCGCATTACTATAAGACGTGTTACGGTACTTTTCTATCCCAAATTCATGTATTTACTTTGATGTTATATTTTTAATTCTCATCTGATTTTGTCTTATGTGTCGACGTCTTTTCTATTATATTCATGTGTTATGGTTTAGATTTGATTTTGTTAAACGTAATTTGTACGATGTTTTACGTTTACAGTTAGATTTAATACAAACCGGACATAGCTATATTATATAGTTAATTGCTACCTCAGTTTGCTATTAATAAGTATTGCAATGTGCATTGTTATTAAATGTAATATCAGCATTTACTTCAAATATAATCTTAAATCAATCCTAATTCTATCTTATTTTTGAGAAATAGTTTTATTCATTCAAATGTGACGTCATGTTTTGTGTGCTGTTTCAAAATTTCAAAAGTGACGTCAATTTTTGTGCCTTTTCACCACTTCGTTAGTGACGTCACTTTTTTCACTTCTTGCGTTGAGTCATTGACTAAGTCAGGTGTGTCTATTTTTTGTGTTGGTGTATGTAATGTTACCGGGTTTTGTTTTCTGTAATTAGTTAATACTTCAGTTTTATCATGTAACTATATCTTTTATATTCATTTGATAAAATTTACTGTTTTCAATAGGATCAATTGTTCTAAACAATAAGGACTTTTTTATCCAAAGCAGAAAACCCTAGCCGTGTTTGGCACAACCTTTTTGAACTTTTGATCCTCAGTGCTGTACAACTTTCTACTTGTTTTGACTTTCAAACTTTTATATCTGGCCGTCACTTGTAAGTCTTGTGTGGACAAGGCGCGCTTCTGACGTATTGAATTTTAAACCTGGTGCCTTTTGTTAGCTTTTTTTCGTGTGTTTCTTTGTCTAATATGTTCACCTATTTATTTGTATTGTAGTCCTGTAATGATATGTTGTCATTTAAATGTTATATTTAACATTGCCAGTAAAGCGGGGATTTTGCATGCCACACAACCAGGTTCAACCCACAATTTTTTTCTTTAAAAATGTCCTGTACCTAATCAGGAATATGGCCATTGTTATATTATAGTCCGTTTCTGTGTGTGTTACATTTTTCCGTTGTTTTTCCGTTGTGTCGTTTGTTTTCTTTTATATTTGAGTGTGAATTCACATTACTATAAGACGAGTCACGGTACTTTTCTATCCCAAATTCATGTATTTGGTTTTGATGTTATATTTGCTATTTTCATCGGATTTTGTCTAATGCTTAGTCCGTTTCTGTTTGTGTCACATTTTAATGTTGTGTCCGTGTTCTCCTCTGATATTTAATGCGTTTCCCTCAGTTTTAGTTTGTTATCCCGATTTTGGTTTTTTGTCCATCCATTTACGAGTTTTGAACAGCGGTATACTACTGTTGCCTTTATTTATACGGACTCCTCAACAACAACATAAAACGAGCTTCTTTTCACGTTTTTTTCTTTCGAAAATGCATTTTATTCATAAAGTATTGTGATATATACATATAAATAAATAAGATGTGGTATGATTGCCAATGAGACAACTCTCCACAAGAAATCCAAATTACACAGAAATTAACAAATACAGGTCACCGTACGGTCTTCAACACTGATCAAAGCACATACCGCAGACTCAGCTTTAAAAGGCCCCGAAATGCAAAACTATTCAAACGAGAAAACTAACGGCCTGATTTATGTACAAAAAATGAATGAAAAACAAATATGTAACACAAACAAACGACAACCACTGAATAACAGGCTCCTGACTTTGGACAGGCACATGCATAGAGAATGTTTCGGCGATCTCAACCCTCCTCTAACCTTGAACAATGGTATATATATAACAGTAAAACATAAGAACGAACTATAAAAATCTGATGAAATTGTCCTTTTCTTCTTTGGGTAAAAAAGGCTTCAATACTAAAAAAAACATGTTGTTGCGCATGCGGGATTAACAAAATTTTATACAAATTCGTAAAAATATTTAATAATAAAGTATTCGCATATTATACAGATTGTGATTAAAAACATGAGTTTGTGTACATATTTTGGTTTGAATTTGTTTATTTGGAGCTAAAGAGAACAGCTATTGATAGCTGTGGTGGTTTCAATTATAAAAAAAAAAATAGGAGGTAGCCAGTTCCATTGTATTATTGTCAGCGGGAAATATAACCATTTCTGTGTGTCCTTAGACGTTTGGATGTGTCTGTATGTCTGTGTATGGTTTTGTCTTGTTCTGTTGTCAATTTGTTTAAGAACAATGCGTTTGAATGGCTACAAGACAGTGTAATACTTTATAAAATAATATCTTTTATATTTGAGTGTGAATTCACATTACTATAAGACGAGTCACGGTACTTTTCTATCCCAAATTCATGTATTTGGTTTTGATGTTATATTTGCTATTTTCATCGGATTTTGTCTAATGCTTAGTCCGTTTCTGTTTGTGTCACATTTTAATGTTGTGTCCGTGTTCTCCTCTGATATTTAATGCGTTTCCCTCAGTTTTAGTTTGTTATCCCGATTTTGGTTTTTTGTCCATCCATTTACGAGTTTTGAACAGCGGTATACTACTGTTGCCTTTATTTATACGGACTCCTCAACAACAACATAAAACGAGCTTCTTTTCACGTTTTTTTCTTTCGAAAATGCATTTTATTCATAAAGTATTGTGATATATACATATAAATAAATAAGATGTGGTATGATTGCCAATGAGACAACTCTCCACAAGAAATCCAAATTACACAGAAATTAACAAATACAGGTCACCGTACGGTCTTCAACACTGATCAAAGCACATACCGCAGACTCAGCTTTAAAAGGCCCCGAAATGCAAAACTATTCAAACGAGAAAACTAACGGCCTGATTTATGTACAAAAAATGAATGAAAAACAAATATGTAACACAAACAAACGACAACCACTGAATAACAGGCTCCTGACTTTGGACAGGCACATGCATAGAGAATGTTTCGGCGATCTCAACCTCCTCTAACCTTGAACAATGGTATATATATAACAGTAAAACATAAGAACGAACTATAAAAATCTGATGAAATTGTCCTTTTCTTCTTTGGGTAAAAAAGGCTTCAATACTAAAAAAAACATGTTGTTGCGCATGCGGGATTAACAAAATTTTATACAAATTCGTAAAAATATTTAATAATAAAGTATTCGCATATTATACAGATTGTGATTAAAAACATGAGTTTGTGTACATATTTTGGTTTGAATTTGTTTATTTGGAGCTAAAGAGAACAGCTATTGATAGCTGTGGTGGTTTCAATTATAAAAAAAAAAATAGGAGGTAGCCAGTTCCATTGTATTATTGTCAGCGGGAAATATAACCATTTCTGTGTGTCCTTAGACGTTTGGATGTGTCTGTATGTCTGTGTATGGTTTTGTCTTGTTCTGTTGTCAATTTGTTTAAGAACAATGCGTTTGAATGGCTACAAGACAGTGTAATACTTTATAAAATAATATCAGTCTGGTTTGTAAACGTCTCTCAGCTAGTAGTGACCATTTTAACTGATTTAACATATGTGTGACACTGCCAGTGTCATCGTAGTTATTGGGTTCATAAAGAGCACTGGTTACTGTACCTTTTCAAAAAGATGTTTGTAGAAATTTGCGATTTTTTTTTTCACGAAAGCTGTCTTTTTACATGCACCTAATATTGACAGTCAGTAACAATTTGGAATAGCATTTTATACCTAAACAGCTTCTGTCAATTTCAAATCCTATCATAAACATATGATTCCAAAATTTAGGATTATTTAACCAAACTAAAAAATAATTTATACCACTAAAAGTTTTTCCAAACATTTATTATTTGTAACAGATATTAAGTTTTTTTTTACAGTACTTCTAACTGTAAATGATAAAAGAAATATTTTTTACATTGTAACATTTGAATAAAACCAGGTTTTTTCTCAATCAATTTATGATTTGCGAACAGTGGTATACTACTACTGCCTTTATCTAAACCTTTTTCATGTTTCCAAGAAGAAATTTCACAGCTTGAAACATCTTATTACATGCCTAGGAAATAAAAACTTGTATAACTAAGTTTGCTAATACAAAAAAAAGCCTTTATATTAGGTGTAGTCCATCAATTTGTATTAAAAACATTCAAACGAACATTAAATTTAACAAGGAAACTTTTGCACAATCTTACAATTTCTTACGGCAAACCGCCGTCTACCTACATAAGACTGTTCAAGGTCAAGATATCTTTTTATATCTGGGCGTCACTGATAAGTCTTTTGTGGACGAGGCGCGTTTTTGGCGTATTGAATTTTAAACCTGATGCTTTTTGTTATCTATTATTCATGTGTTTCTTTGCCTAATACGTTCTCCTATTTATTTGTATTGTTGTCCTGTAATATTATGCTGTCATTTTAATGATATGTTTAACATTGCCATTAAAGTGCGAGATTTGGCATGCCACAAAACCAGGTTCAACCCACCACTTTTTTCTTTAAAAATGTCCTGTCCCAAGTCAGAAAAATGACCATTGTTATATCATAGTTCGTTTCTGTGTGTGAAACATTTTTACGTTGTGTTTCCGTATGTCGTTTGTTTTCTCTTATATTTGAGTGTGAATTCACATTAGTATAAGACGTGTCACGGTACTTTTCTATCCCAAATGCATGTATTTGGTTTTGATGTTATATTTGTTATTCTCATCGGATTTTGTCTAATGCTTAGTCTGTTTCTATGTGTGTTACATTTTTATGTTGTGTCGTTGTTCTCCTCTTATATTTAATGCGTTTCCCTCAGTTTTAGTTTGTTACCCCGATTTTGTTTTTTGTCCATAGATTTACGAGTTTTGAACAGCGGTATACTACTGTTGCCTTTATGTAGCAATGCAAAATGTTTTTTTTTAGAAGAGTATTATTTTTTAACAGAAAAAGATTTTAATATAAACCATATAGATATATGATTTTATCATTATAATTATCATATCATTATTAGAGTTACCCTTCTTAGGACCTATGCATATGATTACTGCATATAGTTATGTCGTTATGCGTTTGTAAGAAACGCGCGTCTGGCGTATTAAAATATAATTCTGGTACCTTTGATAAATATTTATACCACTGGATCGATGCCACTGCTGGTTGACGTTTCGTCCCCTAAACTTCGGTTTATGACATAAAAAGCAATCATATTGTCATTTTTGTTTATCTTATCCCAGGAGGAGATTACCTTAGCTGTATTAGTCACATTTTTTTAGAATTTTGGGTCCTCAATGCACTTCAACTTTGGACTTGTTTGGCTTTATAACTATTTTGATCTGAGCGTCCCTTATGAGTCTTATGTAGACGAAACGCGCGTCTGGCGTAATAAGCTGTAATCATTGTACCTTTGGTAAATACTTATATATCGTGATGCACTTTTTTATGAAAACAATAAGATTATGAGACTTGGTTTGTTGATAGAACAACTGTCAAGAGTGGATGTGATGTTGCACTATTGTTTTAGGTAAGTGTGAATATTTCATTGTATTTTTACCTATTAAAAAACACCCGCTGTAATTGTTAACACCTGTTTTAAGTCAAAATTCTGTCAGTCGTTTGTTGATGTTGTTCATCAGTGTTATTCTTTATCGTTTTTATATCGTTTTTATATAGATTAGACCGTTGGATTTGATTTTATTGTTTGAATAATTAGTCATTTCTGGGAGATTTGAACACTAACATGACTAACGAGATAAAACCCAAATATACATCAAGTTTGCAACTTATAGATTTTTAAATGATATGCGGTTGGATAAACGAAACGTCAGCTATACCACTAAAAGTTGTGTATTAACTTAGATTATATACTTCTTATTCAGTATGATCTTTGAAATAGAAAGCGTATGTTATACATATTTGATATGCTATTTCCTTTATTACTGGGACACAGATTTAAAACGCAAAATAATTAGTATTTTATATTTCAATTTTCAAAAACAAAGTTACAATACAGCAATTCAAAAGCTCAAACATATCAAACACATTGATAACAAGTGAAATATACCAGACATGATATAGGTATTTTTATATGTAAAACACGGTGAATTGAACCTGGTTTAATACCTAGCTAAACCACTCACAAAAGATACCAGAGGTACACATAAAATCATAGATCAAAAGTAAAAGTAACAATGTAAACGTACTTTTTTTAATATTTTTGAGTATTGGTTTCAGCCTGTACAAAATCGAGATACAATAGTTATATATGAGATGCACTTTGTTGAATCTCAATATACCTTATCAATACTCGATCCACAAATTAACTGACAACGTCATGATAGTTGCATGTGTTTTTTTGTATAAATTAAGCAGACAATCTCGATAATGTTGATATTTTTTATTCATTTAAATTATAAATTTGTATTTCTCAGTATGATATATACATGTCGATATTGATCTCATATTTTTGTTATTTGTATTTCCCAGTATGATATATACATGTCAATATCGAGATCAATATCTTGTATTTCCCGTCATGTTATATCAATGTAGAAATAGATATCACCATCTTGTCAGATACTGCATAGGTTCCTGCAATAAGCACACAAATATGTCAGGTTATGAATGTGATCCTCAATACAAATCTATTTTCAGTTCATATATATATAACTAATGTTTTCGTTTTTCTTGATATAACTGTTTTCCATATCAAAGAATTAACTTTTTTCTTTTCGGATTGATAAAGTTCAAGTGAAATACCGATATTCATATCTGCTGATTTTCTGGGGTCTCGTCTTTTCTTAACTAAGATTTACCTATCTCCCAATTCTATCCTAGATAACATGAAGTTTTTACTCTCTCCTAAATCTACCCTGGATAACATTAAGATTGGACTCCCTCCCAGTTCTACCCTGGATAACATGAAAATTTTACTCCCTTCCAATTCTGTCCTGGATAACATGAAGATTTTACTCTCTCCCAATTCTACCCTGGATAACATATATATATATATATATATATATATATATATACAACTCGTCTAAACATCAACCCAACAATGTTAGATCTGTAAATCTGCTTTCGCAAATTTTTGGTTCTTCCCTCGCCGGGATTCGAACCCATGCTACTGTGATATCGTGACACCAAATCGCCTGCACTGCAGCCGTCCCGCTAGACCACACGACCACCTGGGCTCTCAAAAAAAGAGCTTTCGGTGGGCATGTGTTACCTTTCCACGTCAATTTTAATCTAGCGGCGTACTACAGTACATGATATATAAGGCATGCAGATGTTAATGTTACAGATCAGCTAAATTATCTATAGTAAAGGATCCTACAAATTAATGTAATATACAGTCACAGAAAATAATTATATTCATAAGTACGTCTGAGTCAGTGACAACTCTACACCAGATGTATCCATCGGATCGCCATCAATGATGGTGATACATGGCTGTGTACATAATGTATATACAACTCGTCTAAACATCAACCCAACAATGTTAGATCTGTAAATTTGCTTTCGCAAATTTTTGGTTCTTCCCTCGCCGGGATTCGAACCCATGCTACTGTGATATCGTGACACCAAATCGCCTGCACTGCAGCCGTCCCGCTAGACCACACGACCACCTGGGCTCTCAAAAAAGAGCTTTCGGTGGGCATTCGAGGAAAATTATTAACATGACGTCCCTAAACAAATGACAAAATCAAAAGACATAACACGAATGGAGAACAACTGATCATAATAACATTAACGGTACCAATTTTTCTGCACCATATGCGCATTTCGACAAATAATGTCTCTTCAGTGATGCTCGTGGCCAAAATATGTAAAATCCCAAGCTTATATGAAAGATGTAGAGCTATAATCTAAAATTTCCAAAAAGTATAGTCAAATCCGTCAAATCCGTGAAAGGAATCAGAGCTTGGCATGAGGGAGATATATACCTTAATTTATAATATTTTTTAACATTTTGTAACTGTTCAGCAAATTTAATAACACACAAAATCCGTATTTCATGCCAGTACCGGAGTACTGGCTACTATACTGGTGATACCCTCGGGAACTAACAGTCCACCAGCAGAGGTATCGACCTAGTGGTAGTACTAACATTAACGGTACCATTTTTTCTACACCAGATGCGCATTTCGATAAATAATGTCTATTCAGTGATGCTCGTGGCCAAAATATGTAAAATCCAAAGCTTATATAAAAGAGGTAGAGCTATAATCCAAAAGTACTTAAAAGTATAGCCAAATCCGTGAAAGGAATCAGACCTTTGCATGAGGGAGATACATTCCTTAATTTATAATAATTTTTTACATTTAATAAGAGCAAATTTAATAACACAAAAAATCCGTATTTTCATGCCAGTACCGGAGTACTGGCTACTGGGCTGGTGATACCCTCGGGGACTAACAATCCACTAGCAGAGGCATAGACCCAGTGGTAGTAGTAACATTAACGGTACCAATTTTTCTGCACCAGATGCGCATTTCGACAAATAATGTCTTTTCAGTGATGATCGTGGCCAAAATATGTATAATCCAAAACTTATATAACAGATGTAGAGCTATAATCCAAAAGTTCCAAAAAGTATGGCCAAATCCATGAAAGGAATCAGAGCTTTGCATGAGGGAGATGCATTCCTTAATTTATAATAATTTTTAACATTTTGTAACAGCAAATTTAATAACACAAAAAATCCGTATTTTCATGCCAGTACCGGAGTACTGGCTACTGGGCAGGTGATACCATCGGGGACTAACAGTCGACCAGCAGAGGCATCGAACCAGTGGAAGTAATAACATTAACGGTAACAAGTTGTCTTCACCTGATGCGCATTTCGACAAATAATGTCTTTTCAGTGATGAGTGTGGCCAAAATATTTAAAATCAAAAACTTATATAAAAGATGTAGAGCTATAATCCAAAAGTTCCAAAAAGTATAGCCAAATCCGTGAAAGGAATCAGAGCTTTGCATGAGGGAGATACATTCCTTAATTTATAATAATTTATAACATTTTATAACAACAAACTTAATAACACAAAAAATCCGTATGTTCATGCCAGTACCGGAGTACTGGCTACTGGGCTGGTGATAACCTCAGGGACAAACAGTCCACCAGCAGAGGCATCGACCCAGTGGTAGTAATAACGGTACCAATTTTCTGCACCAGATGAGCATTTCGACAAATAATGTCTCTTCAGTGATGCTCGTGGCTAAAATATATAAAATACAAAGCTTATATAAAAGATGTAGAGCTATAATCCAAGATAACTTAGTTGAAGGACGTTTCCTTTAAAATTGCTACGCAACACCAATTTTCTGCAACGTAATAAACTTAATATTTAAAGTTGTTATTTCAATCTATTGTTCACATCACTTTAAATTAAGAACCGAGCGAACATAATACAGTCAAATTGTGATAATTATAAATTATCCCGTAAACGATGTCAACAGACTGAAGGAGGGGAGCAATTGTTTACGTGAGTAACATTTGATGTTTATATATATCCTAGATCTTACATACTATATATTTATGACTTACGTAACTTTATTTTAAAAACCATATCTGCTAGATTTCGTTTTTTTCTATACATTGTAAAATTTAAAAAGAATGTAAACATAACAAATAGAAAAATTTAGTTTCATTATTGAGATTGTTTGCCTCATATAGAAAACACAATTATTGAAATCTGTTACACTTGCTCCACGTCAATTGTCTCTACCACACCTTTGCACGAATATAAAAAAGGCACTGAAATAAAGTAATCTAGGAAATTCGACCTTATATTTGTTAATATTAAATACAATGTTTATTGAATATAAAGATTGGTGTCAAACTTAATAAGTGTTTCATATTGTTTATGAACAGTGCGTTAGTACAGAGAACACATTGTGGGACATTGTTCTTGTTCATTTTGAAATTACGAAGTTCTTGTAGTGACTGTCCGTAAACAGTCGGTACATTATAACACTGCGGTATTGCTTTATCGAAAAGAATACAGTGTCAAGAATATATGTTTTAAGAAAGAATAGTATTGCACAAGAATGTATTTTGCCGTACCATTGTCAGACATTCAAACAAGAATGTTTTTTGTGCCATACCATTACCAGACATTCAAACATAAATCTATACAATTTCAAATTAACATAAAATGCAACGTTAATACACGTTTTTGTCGTAAAAAATGTAAATAGATGAAGTCATAAGATACGTGATAACCGATCACAGTTGTATCTATTCACAGTAGATGGTAGGACTTGTAGGTTTCTTTTTGAATATTGAAATATAATGCGCGTCATAGTTAAGTTTATATATGCACTAACAGGGCAACTTGAAATCACAAATTATATGAAAAATAGTAAAAACGTATCTTTATTTTCCAATTTTGTACAAGTTAATATCATTATACCATGTAAAACATGTAAGAGGTACTCTTCTAGATGCTTTACTATGTAATGCATGGGTTCACACACTGCCGATTATTGTTCCCGTTTGATATCAGACAGCGCTAAGACACGAAAGGTAAAAACGTCGGATCCTCAATGATCTGGAATGTACTAGTATTGTCTTAACGCGCAAGTATACGTTCATAACAGATTCCTACCGATCGGAAAAAAGGGTCAAGCATTCCTGACGGTTAGGTGCATCCCGTAACATTCTTGATTATGTCGTGACAGATTCTGCAGTATCGGATCACAATCTTAACAATGTTCTGTATTTTCTGGACGATGTCCTGTAGAACGGGCATCATCTATAGGGATTTGTCATTGCTGTTTTTTTTTGCCGTTTGAGTCCAGATTGCATCCCGAATGTTAACCGTACTGAAGAAACTGTTTCAGAACAGTCCAGTTATCAATACGAAATTCGGCAGTAAAATCTTCGTCCTAGTCTCGAAAATTACAGAACACGAACGGACTGAGTCCAGACAAAGGCGTTTGCAATTCGCTACCACTGACTGTGATAGCATTGCTTTCCGACAGTACCTGATCATCCCAAAATGTGGCGACAGTTTTCTAACGGATATCTTCCATCAGCGTCGGTTCACTGTCTAGTCATTGTCTGATGTCTGTAGAGGTACATGTTCACATGCTTTACCATGTACATACTAAAATGATATAACTTGTGTTCTTGCATTATACAAGTTAAAAAATGCACACCATGTTTGTACAAGTTATATCATTTACAAAATTGCAACTCTTACACGACGAATATGCTATATACAATGATATACGTAAATGATTACGGGTGTTAGTCTTACAAATATGTAAGACTCTGAAATATAATTGTCTCGTAAACATTCATTAAAAAAGAAGACATACTACTGTATAGACGATTTGGGAATATTTTTTACATACAAGTTGAAAGATATAATAGATAGAAAAAAAAACTACAAATGTGTTATTGTAAAATTAAGTTGCAAATCGACCGAATAATTATCAAAGGTACCAGGATTATAATTTAATACACCAGACGCGCGTTTCGTCTACATAAGACTCAACAGTGATGCTTAGATTAAAATAGTTATAAAGCCAAACAAGTACAAAGTTGAAGAGCATCGAGGAACCAAACTGTTATTAAAGATACACAAACTACAATGTTACTTTAATTTTAACAACATAGGTGCGTTCAATTTGGTATGCAACATTTTATTGGCGTTGCACATAAACCATAGAAATCGACCTTATGTAAGAGCAACTACACATTTAATTGACGTATTACTTTCATTTGCATAACCTGGGTTTACGTCCGACACAGTTGAGTGTGTGTAACCTTTCTAAGATAAAAATCATTTGAGCAAAGTGTAATATTAAAGAATGGTACTTAAGGTTTTTTTTTCTTTCCACCAGAATTTTACATATATAAAGTTAAAAAAATAAAGGAAAGAAAATAAATCACGTTCGGTTTCCATGGAAATTCAAAAAGTTAAATGACGCGTCCCCTTAACCTAACACACAAGTTTCTCAGTATAATTTTATATTTTATAATATAAATTATTACTACAATATGTAAGACTCTGAAGTTTTTTTTTTTTTTTTTTTCATTTACATTCATTAAAAAAAGGCATAGTATTATACAGACGATTGGGGAATATATTTTAAATTAAAATGGAAAGGTTATAATAAAAAGATAAAAAATTGTTTAAAATTTTGATTTAAATCGACATAATCTTTTCATGTAATTAAAGATAAACAAACAGTAATGTTACTGCCATTTTAACGGGATATATGTGTTCAGTGTGGTAAGGAACAATTGAACATAGTCACATATAAACCATAGAAATCAACCTTGTTTGAGTGCAATTAAACATTTAGGCTAACTGATGTATTGATTTCATCTGCATAAAGTCGGGAGCCTGTAATTCAGTGGTTGTCGTTTGTTTATGTGTTACATATTTGTTTTTCGTTATTTAAAAAAAAATAAGGCCGTTAGTTTTCTCGGTTGAATTTTTTTACATTGTTATATCTGGGCCTTTTATAGCTGACTATGGATTTTGCTCATTGTTGAGGGCCATATGGTTAATATCTGTGCCATTTTGCTCTCGTGTGAAGAGTTGTCTCATTGGCAATCATACCACATCTGTTTTTTATATTCGCTTTGACATGGTTGATTTTATGTAATCTTTCGGAGATCAAATTCCTTGGAGCAAAGTGTAATATTCAAGAATGTTACTGACGTTTTTTTCTTTCCACCAGGATGTAACATATCTAAATGAAAACAAATAAAGGAAAAAAGTGGATAAAAACAAATCATGTTGTGTTTCAATGTGAAAGCCAATCGTTAAATGACGCGTCCTTTTAACCTAACACACATGTTTTAATATCATTTATATATCTATATATGATGTTTGTATCTACAGTGATCTTTTGTTTTTATGCAAAACCAGTTCTGCTTTCACTAATCTTAATGACTATATGTTAGGGTAATTTGGGGGACACTGGATTCCGTTGTTTTTTAAAAGCTCACAATCAAGATACTTGATAATAGAAACTTCGCTGAACACTTAAATTCATACTTTACCAATAACAATGAAATCCGCCAAAAAACTGTATCTTACAATTATTGAAGAAAAACAAGATAAACAATAGATATTCTTTAAAAAAAAAATGTTCGTATACGGTATGTTGGATGTTGTCGGTCAACAAATAGTGTACCTAGTGATGTCAAGGACGTATACCCTACAATCCTCTTTTTAAATGTTTAAACATCTTTACGAGATTTTATGAAACTTGATAATTTTTTAAACAGAAACCAGACTGCTTTGTAAGGTGATCTTAATAATATTTAAAATCAATTATTTTTTTCTTCACATAACATGATTTACGATTTCAAACATAACCATGATAACCCGTGACAAGAATCTCGCAATGAGTCATTATCTGTCAAATTCATCTCGCGTTATATAGAAACATACAAAACCTTTCTTCAAGTCATAAAAAGGCAAATACAAATAGATGACCTTGTATAAAATATCAACATTCCGAGTGTATATACGTAGTTTTAGTAACCAACGATATCAGACCTGAGGATTTCGTTAATCATATGTTTTTAACCATAATATTTTTAGGCTGATGGATTTACCAGAGTCAACAAGATTTATTAGAAATTGATGAAGTTTTCATAGATATTAGACAATAATATCATAATAATAAAATTGCCAATACTTAATAACTTCCATTTGTACAAATGCGAGTATGGATGGCGGTGGTTGTGAGGTAGGGGGAATGGGAAGGGGAATCATGTCTTCATTTCTGTTTTATATATTCTAGAAATTTTGTCATGCGCTTTTGTATTTTTCTGTTCCTTGGTTTCTTTCCTTGCTGTCCATCGTCCATATATTGTGTTTTCTACATGTTTCTGTTTTTCTAATCTTGCTTGCCTCTTGTTCTCTTATCTGTAAAACTCTGTCATACCTTCATACAGCATAACCCGTGTATACCCTTATACCGGGTCATTGAAACAAGGACATTATACATATATTACTGTATCATACCTTCATACAACATAACCTGTTTATACCCCTATACACGGTCGTTAAAACCAGGACATATACATACATTACTGTATTATACCTTCATACATCGTTACCCGTTCATACTCCTATACAGGGTCATTAAAACAAGAACATATACATATATTACTGTATCATGTTATTGAAAACATAGTTTGTTGTTGGATAATGACCGAAAAAAAGTTTGTTCCGATGGAAAAAAAAAAAACTTGACCAGAAATCAAAAACCGTGACATGAGTGTTTTTTTTTAAAAAACATTCCACTGAAAACATCTTTTTATAAATAATTTTAGAACGAATATGTATACATTAATAAGAAAGGAGTCATAAATCACTTATATTGAAGCTGTAGTTAGTGAACACATAATCACGTTCTAGATAATCAGGTACTTCACCTTCTACATTGTGTTGAACATATTTCGATGATCCCAACTTACAATTAGGTGGGGTTAAGTGCTCCTGTGACCCCGGTCAATATTTAAAGTTTAACGATAAATAAAAACAATTGTGTTTTGTTGTACAAGAAACACAATATCTAATATGTAGATTTTTTTAATTTAAATTATTGAACTGCAAAAGGAACACAATTTGCTATCCAAAATATATACATTCAAACATCAATCTTTACAATTCAGATTTGACATTAAAATGAAACTTTGATAACAAAGTAAAGGGGAAATAATAGCTAGGTGTAACATTAAAGCAAATTATAATGGATCAAATTTATGTCTATTCATGGTCATAAGTTACAGCGCCACTTTAAATCATGGTACCATATCTTTTAAATCGGTACTTTTGTATCTAGTTACCAGTAAAGCATTTATATTGTTAACATATGGATATGGATTTGATTTATGTTCGAATTAAAATATAAATATATCAATTTTTACATGAATAATTTTCATATTTTATTTTATAAAATTAATTCATCTTAAAATATTTACCTCAAGCTTAACTACCGAAATACAGATATGTGACGTAATTTTTTTTAAACTGACACCATGGCTAAAAATATAACGAACAATAGTAGTACATAATATAGAAAACTAAAGACTTAGTAAATTATTACTGACAAATGGTGTTAATAGTAGTCGTTGTTTTCAAGAGCTTACTATCAAGATTATTGAAAATATACTTCGCTGAACACGTGACAATCACTTTGGTAACTTTCATCCCACTTTTTTTAAATTCCTACGTTACCTTTTACGATGAAGTCCACCAAAAAAAATGGTATCTCACAATTAGTAGTAAAAACGTACCTTCAAAAAAACAAAAGAAGGAAACTCACTAAATCAGTGAAAATGTTAACTTAATTTTTTTCACCTTTCTCAGACCATCAAAAACATTAATTATATAGTGTATATTATAACGTAAACTATTCAATCTGTCTCAATTAAATTAGGAATAAAAGCAACTTGTCGGGACTGGTCTTGTTTTAAAAGAAAAAAAATATGTGTGATACTAATCTGCTAATTACCGTATATTTAAATGAGGGCAAACTTTCCGAGTTATTAACGCTATTTACGTGAGTATTTATGTTTTATTTGATTTGAAATAAATGTTCTCTTCACCTACAAGTGATATATACATATAAACCTTAAAATAAACATTATAAATTTTTGTTATTTCATTGGTTCAGAATAGAGGTTGTTACCAAATTTATAACTTGCACGCGGTGTACTGCATAATGTCGGTGAACAACTAATGTACCAAGTCATGTCAAGGATGTATACCTTACACTCTTTTTGTTAATCTTAAAATATCTACTCGAGATTCAAAGAAACGTGACTATTTAAAAAACCGAAAGCGGACTGCTAATTCAGGTGATTTAAAAAAAAAATAATCACATAACTATTTCTATTGAAGATGATATAAGACTTCGAAAGTAACGAATGACTAGAATTTCTCAATGAGATATTACCTGTCAAATTCATATCATGTTATATAGAAACATACAAAACCTGTTCTTCAAATTTCAAAAAATCATAAAAAGCAAATAACAATACAAAAACTTGCTATAATATTTCAACATTTCACGTGAAAAGACCTAACTGGTTTAATCAACGAGATGAGCTGCGACGAACTTCGTAGATTATATTTGACCAACCAAGACAGAGTCAGGCTTGCGGAAATACAAGAGTCAAATTGAGTTATTTACAATACATGAAGTTTACATAGATTCAAAACACACTGACACTTACTAACTTATATTCTATTAAATTAATTTGCGATATAGCTTTCAAATAAAAACCCATGTAAAATGTGTATATCTATATCTCTATTTCAATCATTCGGTTGCAACTTATGTATTTGAATCTGAAATCTAAATAATAATGACGTGATCAATTGTTTTTATCTTTAGTCAAAGCAAGTGAAACGCACAAAGTGAATTTCTAAAACGTGTTCAAAATATTAAGAATTTGGATGGAACTCAAGATTAGATATGTATAACTTACATAATATACATTAATAACAGTGAAAATTACAATACTAATTAATCCAAATTGTGTAGTAATTAGATGATTAATTGTAGTATGTAGCTATATCGGTGTTTCTTCTGAATCAAACTGTAAACCAAGTATATCGTTGCTTGAAACTTAAATATAATAAATGAACTAGATGTTTAATTATATTTACCAAAACATACGATTACAACTGAAATATATAAGATTTACAACATGTACAACGTTAAGACATTTGACAAAATCCGATGACAATAACACATACAACGTCAAAACAAAATACATGAACTTAGGATGGAAAAGTACCGTAACACGTCTTATAGCATCACGAATGCACACTCAGCAAAACAGTCATAATTGGGAATACGTCACGTTTAATGATAAAGCAAGAAATAGACGATGCAATGTTTGTCTATTCATGTAAGAAGATTTAACGTAAATATTCTGTTGATATATTGATGTACAATACGTGCCATATTCAACATGATAAATGCATTCACAGCGACACTTTAAATCATATTACTATAGCTTTAACACTTGTAAATATGTATTGACGTACCAAAGTCGTATATTCAACACTGCTTTTGTTACTCTTTAAACATCTATTCGTGATTTTAAGATACTTGATCGTTTTTAAAAAAAGAAAACGGGCTGCTTATTTATAAAGTGCAACAAATCATAAAATCTCAAAACTATTTTCATAGTAGATGATATATGTGTTTGGGTTTTGGGTTAGGGTGTAGGATTTTAAAAATTGTGGTTCCAAAACTAAGAAAAATGGAATTTGTTTTAATAATGATGATCGTGTTTGTTATACCAGATCACCAAGAAGCAAACTAATGTCCGAAAAAAATGTCCAATGGAGGAACCTTTACGCAGTGTTATTTTTAAATTAAAAAAAATCCATAAACTTGGCACTGAACATTTTTCAGTACCCATGATTTAAAGACCGACTTTGTTGGTATTTGTTTTGCCTGATCTGAATATATTATATATGTCAATTAATCATTATCCTTCAGTATTGTATTACATAAAATAATTGAATATTTGTATTACAATCAGCACGCACATGATTTACATCATGGACATAACATACATTTATTCATCCATCCAAATGTCGTATAAATGACCTATCTTGAAGATTAGGTACATAATGGCGAGTCTAAGAAGTCAAACCATGCAATGAATACACTCAAGCTCTATATATTCAGCCACAGCCTCTATAACATTGTGTTAAAATATTTTGATTGTTCCCTTGGGAGGGAGATATGTCACGTGACACTGTAAATATACATTATTTTTAATGTATTTGTTCGACAACCGTTACGACTAACACTGCCTTAAAAAGTAACTTCTGTGAAAATGTTTATCTTGTTAGCATGACATATTTAATGTTGATACCATTTTTCCAAACTTGATGCGTACACAAAATATAGTCCAAATATAAAAGGTCTGTTCGTCATACGGGAAATACACTATTGAGTATATAAGATTTTTTCAAATTATTCAAATGAATTGAAATGTATTTTCCGTCCGATGATATACAGTCAATTATAAATCTTCAAACTATACCGTTGACATTAAATAGATCTGTAATATCACATTTAAGAGGAAAGTATAAACAGGTGTACTAATAAAGAAAATAATAAAGTATAAAATTTAAGTTAATTAATTGTAGAAAATATGATATGGCGTTGAGATGATATTAAGATATTGAAATACAACGCGTGTCATCTATTAAAATTGATTAATGCATTCACAGCTACAGTTAAAATCATATAACCAAAGTTTTGTTTTGCTTTTATCACTACAAGCGAGTAAAAGTCTGAAATGGCCTAATAATAAAGTCAATAATGCAGTGATTTTTTTTTTAAATAAAATACACATACAAGTGAAATAGTATATAAAGCAGTTTAGTCGTTTTAAAAAAATGACACTTTTGTTTTGTAAAACAATGAATTTAAATAATCATTATATTTTAACTTCCATAGCAATCTTTGATAACCTTTTGGAAAGGAAATTCTCCTGTTTGTATAGAAATGAAAATGAGAGCGATACATACACTAGCATATTAATCTATTGTAATGAAAATCATAATATATAATAAAATTTGTAGATTTAGCCAACAAAGTCCTTATATTTGTATAAAGTAACATTCGTTTATAGTGGGAAATTGTTTTAAAGTTAAATAAGCTACAATTAAAAATTGCTTGCTAGTCCCTCTCTGTAATTATTATTCGGTAACTCTGGTTAATTTCCCAAACAATCAATCATGAAGGGGAGATGAATGATTCGACTTCCGTTTATAGTTTTTTTTTCTAAAATGATGAACGGTTCTTTATATTGGTATGTAATCATTTTAAACGTTTCAAATTTATGAGATCAATTCGTACATCAATGTTTTTGATACACCAATAACAAAAAATGAACTATATTGAATTGATACATTTTGTAAATTATTCAAAATTATATCAGAAACCTATACTTAATTATAAGATAATGAAAGGGAGACAATACTCGCATAACGTTTTTTCGAATCGCCACATAATACAAAGGAATTTCACTCTTGCATACAAATGGCACATCAATATAATTAATTAGCTGTGCATTCGTGCTCCACTTTCAATGAAGATTCTAAATTATAATTTTAACCAACAGTTGTTAATCTATGGGATAGTGAAGACTAATGAAAGCTAACCCACTGTAAAAAGTATTTCTTTGATTTTTTTTTTTTAACTTCCCCAGAAAAAATGTCGAGGCACTTGAGACTCATAGCTCATAAATAACGTTTTTACACAATATTTTAATAAAGTAGTTCAAGATTATTTGCTTCTCAAAGTGTAAGACGCAATAAAAATCGTATTCTTGCATTATCTTACCAAAATACAGATTTAATGTAGACATGAACAAACCGACATTTGTTTGTTTATTTAATCAGAACCGGTTTAAACAAATCACAAGTATATGTTAAGATCCGACTAAATACCTATATCCCGATATCGTCAGGTAAATATGCTACATGATACACCAATAATACTCGAAACACATCTTTTTTTTTAATTGACTTAAACATGTTAAAAAAGAAGAACCGTACTTTGTAGAAGAGGGACCTTTTAACCCACCGATCGAATATAAACTGATAACGCGATGGCAAAACTGACAAATAAAAGTACACAAGAAAACTAATGACTAAGCAACACGAACCATACAAAACCCTGGGTGAGATTTCGGTTGCTCCTGAAGGATAGGTGGATCATCCTCCATATTTTGCACCCGTCGTATATCTCATTTAATCACAAATCCGGCTTATAGCCTGATCATGAAAAAAATGCATGATCAATTTCATGTCATTGATTTTTTTAATTGTATATTGATATAATTTGTGTTATATTTTTTCAGTTGATAAATGCATTATTACGTTGAAGTTTTTTTCTATTATCATAATTATATTAACACTAAA
Source organism: Mytilus edulis (assembly GCA_019925275.1). Taxonomy (NCBI): domain Eukaryota; kingdom Metazoa; phylum Mollusca; class Bivalvia; order Mytilida; family Mytilidae; genus Mytilus; species Mytilus edulis. Next base: position 101,604,889 of record CM034360.1, read on the forward strand.
ATCAGTTTTATCAGTCGTTTTAGTATATGCATCCTGAATTTCCAGATTGGTTAAGGTCTCTTATTCATCCCGATAAATAGTATTAATTATCGATATTAGATAATTATTTTACCCTAAACTTGAACAAATGTTATTAGAAACAAGAACAAAAACAAGTCTGATACAAGGACTTGTTTGCAGTAGACGAAACAACTTTGAAATCCGTCTCCCTTAGTTCGTTAATAAAAAACAATCTTGGCTTTGCAGATATTATCTTCAGAATTGCGGACCATTCTTGTTTAAAAAAATTCGTGTGATATTTGTTTTTAATTATTCAAGAAATGGCATTTGCAAGATAAAAACCCTGTCAAATTGAATCCATATTTAAAGTAAATGTCCCTTTTAAATAGCCATTAGAACCGTAACAAACATAAGAAAATGTATATGTGATGTGTAAATACCAACAGAAACACACTATACATAGGATTTATTATACATTTTATTAATGGTTGAACGCGGTGTGTTCCTTCTTGTCAGTTACGAAATTATGTCATTCTTCGTGTCACGCATGTTTAGCCTACACTCCTTTGGTTGGTTAATATATCAATTCCAAAATTTATGAAACTTGATTTATTCTTAAAACATCTCCGTACTGGTTATCAAGGTGATGAAGCATAAAACAAATAGGTATGAGTATGGTAGACGAATTTCGATTTTTGAACGTATTAAAAAAAAGTATGTGTCATTTTGCAGCTTACAATGTTTAAATTTAGTTAAAACCGACAAGCTTCCCTAAAAGAAGGGTTAAATTTCAAATTAATGTTCACCGATTATATTTTAAATCTTATATTGTGTGTTTCTTTCTCGTGTTCTTGTTACTCAAAAGCCATAAAAAACAATTAACAATAACGATCTTGTTAGTATGTATCAGCACTGAGTGTGCATTTAAGAAAAGACGTCATAACACACATTATAATCCCCGAAGGATATCGTAGATCATATTTCCTGATGTAAACCCTAGATATTTGTATATTCACTACTGGACGAAAAAAACAACTGTCCATACCAGTAACAGTCGTTGTACGACTGTCTTAGTCTGTAAAAGACAAGTAATGACTGTCAAATCTGTCATATTTCGTTGCAACAGTTCATTTTTGTCTGTCCCAACTTTTCTACGGGTTGTGAAAGTCAAAAAATGCTACCATCAGTCATTTCAGAACTGTTGCAGTGGTTTACGGTGTTGTCACAGTCAAAATCTATGTATTACAGTCTTTCTAATAGTTGTGGCAGTTGCATAATGTCCGTCCCAACCTTTTAATAGTTGGGACAGTTAAAATTTGTTTGTGTCAACTTTTCAGACGTTGATGCAGTCAAAAAATGTTTGTCACAACGTTTTTAGAGTTGGGACAGTCGTTAAATGTTTGTTACAACTTTCTAAAGGTTGGCACAGTCATTAAATGTTTATTACAACTTATAAAAGGTTGACACAGTCGTTAAATGTTTAAAACAAACACTTCATAGGTTGATACAGTCGGTAAATGTTTTAATACAAATATTTTAGCGTAACGGTAGTCTATCAGTGTAAAAAAAAATCACGTCTCACCCGGCTCTCAAGATTTGATTTTGTTGTGAAATAGTCCATTACTTATACTATTATCGTCTATCGTGCGATTGTAAACTTGTTTTGCTGTTTATTCACTTATTTTGCGATCGTTGTTTGTCTTTTGTCGTTTTCCATTAATTGCCGTAGCATTGTCCGTTCATTTTTGACAGTCATGTGCGTTTGACTTTAAATAATCCTTTTGATATTCTTACTTTTTATTTTATAATATCTGTTTATAACATTTTCGTTCATAACTGGTTTTAAAAACCAGAAGCTTTCGTTTTAAAATAGAGTTTTAATATTATTGCAGAAGAATGAGAAGATGATAATGGATTCATTCAAATTCATATTTGATAAATTCTGCGCAATAGAAAAATGTACAAGGGTGTACCTGAAATAAATTTAAAGATTATGACTAAGTTACCAATATTGTACAGCATAATAAACCCGTTTTAATTCGAATTACACCAAGAGGGACATTTCCGATGATTAAAAAAATAATTAGTAAAATCTGTCAAGTTTCATTAAAAACGGAAAACAATTCTTCACCGTAAACGATTTATCCACTTTAATTTTTTGTCGGAAAAACAAAAAAACCGGGACCTCAGGTCGGCAAACTATATTTTTACACAGGTAACTACAGATGTTAGACCACATGTTCAATAATCTGAGCTGGAAAATACAATCGGTGAGTAGAAATTATCAATATTTTAAAGCATGTCTATCGAATAATCATGGATTCATAATTTTGATGGGAAAATGTGCACATTTGTCGGCTTACAGACCTTACAATGTGTTCTCATTGGCGGATCCAAAGAGGGGGGGGGGGGGTTCCAAGGGTTCGAACCTCCTTTGTTTTGGCCGCTCAATGCATTTAAATGGGGACATATAGTTGGACACCCTCCCCCCTCCCCCTGTTTCGTTCTGGGTTGGACCCCCCCCTTTTTAGAATGGCTGGATCCGCCACTGATCTATCTGTATCTATATTGAGATACTCCGATAGGCTATATATAGCTATGAATCGACGTTCTATATTACCACACTCGTGCATAGTTGCATGTTCCAGGGAAAATATAAGCTTTGAGCCACCTTTAAGCTTCAATGTTAAAGTTGTGCTTCATAATAAATCATTGAAAGTCATGAAGGACACCGTCCCCCCCTATTATCATGTGTATGTCATTTATTCCCTTAATTATTTTGCATACATCACCCTGAGTGGAATACATAAAAGGTTACTCTATATCTTTCCCTTTTTTGTGGGAATAATTTGGTCGATTATATAGGGAATCACTCAAGCATGACTGGATCCTTGCCCCTAAGGGCAGTCAGGGGCCCTGTCCCTTATGAAAAGTTCTGGATCTGCCACTGACCTTGCTGACCTATACATCATGTAGTGTACATATTGTATGTTAATGTATTGCTAACTCGGGTCATAAATTTGCATGAAATACTTGTCACTGGACATTTTATAACCAACAACCAACCGATATTTACATGTACGTATCCATATAAATGTGTTTCTTATCATGCTTATGCTGGATTACTAGTATTTCCCTAGTTTTGCTTTATCAGCTGATAGTTTTTGTTCTATTTAGAATGCATTGTGACGTCACGATTTCGATAAAAAAAACATGCATAGTACAAACACATATGATTTGAACATAAAATGTTAAGAAAATTATTAACTTTAAGATTAAATAGTGACCTCTTTAGCAAGTGTCCATTTTCATTTAGATTTTAAATAATTCTCAAATCATGGACAACATACATTAATATATTTGATAATAGCATGCATATGCCAGGCATTAAAAGTGAATAAATATTTTAAAAATGGTTTAAAATAGCATTAATCATCAAAATAAAACAATATTATTAAATGAATGTTCCTGAAACAAGGCACAGAGTCATAAACAGTTGCCATTTAAACACAGTTGATTAAACAAATTGTGCTAATTCAATTAGTAATTGTTTTATCATGTACTACATTGTTTAAAAAACACATATTAAAAGAGCAAAGCTAGCATCATAATTTTATTCGTTTTAGATTTAACATAGAATTTATATTAAATCACTATAATTTGTTAATACTTTGAACCCAAACTATATATTTTCATGTGAAATTTTTATATAAATTGTGCCCTGTTAGCATTGTTTTTCAAAATTCATTTGTGCCATACATGTTATCTAACTTACAAGTAGTAACATTCAATGGTCATTATATTTATTCCGCAATGATTAAGGACCTTCTAATCATAAGTCATATATATTTTTCGACACGCATTCAATTGTGTTTTGGTTACTTTATTGTTGCCTATTAAACTGTTGGGTTGATGCATCATTGATATATCCCACATCTCCTTTGATCATGTGCATTCACATACGACTGCAGATTTTTTGCATTTTTTTACATAATCATGATAATTATTTTATGTAAACATTCAATATGTCAGGAAAACATAACAAAAAAAATCTATCTGTATGCATATTTTTTTATGTTAACATGGTATAAACTTTTTTAAAGTATTTTATGAAGCTCAAAATATTTTTATAGATATAGTATTATCCAGTAAGTTCTCATAAAATTTACTGTGTTAACTGCATTGTATGTGTTGTATCTACTAATTTAGTCTAAAACAATTTTTTTTAATTCAAATTCAAAATTAACAATTAAAATATTTGTATTTACTGAATATGACCATGCAAATATGACATTAAAATAGGTAATAATCAGGATGTTAACACTGGATATCCGATAGGTAATAATCAGAAATTCTTATATACATGATCTAGCTAATATACAAATTAAGACACAATAGTTTATTGCCCTGGGGGATGATATTTAATCTATCATTGGTATAATGATACAATTTTATAATAATGTTCACAAATTATCATGATTAAAATTGTCCTCTTCAAAATTTTGATAACTTTTTCAAAACAAATTATAATTTAAGAAAAATATGAAACAGCAGGATATATATTATTTTGGATATTAAAATGCAAATTTTAAAAGTAATCTGAATATTGATTTATTAAAATAAAATTGGGTAAATAACTAAATTAAATAAAAAAGTGAGCTGCAAAGCATTATTTAATGCAAGCTGTTATAACAAATGAATAAGTAAAAAGTATTCAGGGTAACACAAAAGATGTAAAAATGATTAAACTCAAGGATTTAAAACATTAACTGGGATGGTTAAGTCTTGGAACAATATTTTTACATCACAAAGGTTTATTCATTATATGCACTGGACAAAGGTAAAGTCCATATCATCTACATGTATATAGTAACAGGGCATTTATTTATTTTATTTTTTCAATCCTTAAACTTTTCTTTGTCATGTTTGTAGTATCAATATATTTCATATTAAATCATAAACATAATTAAAATAAACAAAAGAAATAACCTGTTGTGTTTTAGAGAGGAATAACTATGTCCATGATGTCTGACTTTAAAGAATTGATGAAAAAAAGTATGGTGTGAGCCTCAATGAGACAGTAACCCTTCAATGAAAGTACACAATCACACTTAACAAATCATTAATGCAGGAAAAAAGACAACACTATATAGAATTTAGACCCCCTTAAAAGATTTATTTTTCTTGTTAATAGGGACTTGAAAATAGAATTGTATTAGTGCTAGAATTTTTTGGTCAATCAAATGAGAAGTGCTAGTTTTATCTAGTAGGTAAATACAGTTATTGTAATTAACTTTCTTATTATTGCACAATGTATATACATGTAGTATTATATATTTATTATTAGTTAAACATTTACTGTACTTGAGTCTAAATGTATATTTTATTTTGTAGAATCATACTGAATATGTATTGGTTTGACCATGATTCCCACTTTAATAGAATATGACACCTGCTAGTACATGTGCACTTTGATGCATAGAAAATATAGATGTCACTGAGTCGCTGTATAGCTGCAAATTGTGAAACAATGGATTAATTCATTATTTAATGCTAGTTATCTATTGTTTTTGGAAATTATGAATATGGCGTGCAGCATTATTCCATGATGATAATGTGATGTTCTGATTAAATTGGACAAGAAGAAAATTGTGCCTTGTACAAATAGGAAAATTACAAATTGTATTAAAGGAGGACCACATTACTGGAGGACTAATTACCTTGGATTATCATGATCAATTGTGAATTTGGAATAACAAAATTTCGTAGTTGCAGTGAATATTAATAGTGCAATCATACATGTACATTATTTCTGAATTCCATGAATACCCAGGATAACTATTCATTTGAAATAGCAATTTGGAATAATGAAAATGCATAGTTCCAGTGAATACTACTAATATAAATAGTGCATCATATCTGAATTCATGAATACTTTTAATTAGTGGATAATCAGTCATTTTAATATAATAACAATATGGATAATGTGAATTTCTAGTTTCAGTGAAATTAACAAAACGGTACATGTATATAACATCTGAAGTTTATGTTGGCATTGCAATTGTTAACTACCGCCAGCATGTCCAGGGTGTGTAAAAAGATCTTAACCAACTATGAGGGTCTCGTGCAGTCCGTGTCAATTGTTTAGAGTCAAATGACTGCTTGCTGTACTTAAATTATTAAAGTCTGAATTAGAATTAAATAAAAATCTTAATTAGCATGATTAGTCATGTTAGTGGCCAAGTGTTCATGGTTTTTGAAACAAATAAACCATGCACGTACATTAAAGTATAATTTTATTATGCCTCCTGCAACTAAAGTTGAAGTTCATGCATGCAAGCCAAGAAATATGTATTACAATCTGGCAGTGGCTACAGCGTACCGTTTTGTATTTAAGCTTCATCAGATACATTTTAGAAGCTGAAATGCCTGGATACTTCCTTTAAAATGTTATGAAGTTTCTGTTATTGATTTGTTCATTGCACTTCACCTAGTTTTCATGGTACACTACATGTACATGTAACTGTTTACAAAAAAATATTACTGTTTGAACAGTCACAGTGAAATACACTTGAAGTCTTAAATGTATAATGTATGTATATTAATTGAGTTACTGGATTAATTGTTATGGTATCTTGAAAGGTGTACATGTCTCAGTGTCTGTCAGGCAGGGTTGGCCTGATCCTGACTTCATTTCATGGATCAGTGATTAAGGTTACTTCAGTTACATGTACATGTAATTTGTCAAGTTTGTTTCTCACACATGTTTAAAAATACTACAAGCAGTAGGAAAAGTAGGTCAACTATATTTGGTTTATGAAATGAGTGTAAGATGAATATGTCTAATTGCAAGACTTACATCAGACTTTGACCCCAATGAAAATGTCATGGTTCATTGAACAATGCTTAGTTTTTGTGGTTTGATCTATTTCCAAATGTTTCTCAGATGCTACAGTATAAACTACATGTACATGCATGACATGTATAGGATCACTATTTTTGGCATATTATTGGATATTCATAAGTTAGTTTTCATGGTTTGGATGTTAAGAATGTTAAGTCTATTTCACAGACAGTATAAATCACTAAATTTTGGGTATCATGGGTATGGAATGTCAGTTTGTAGGGTGTACATCATCTAGCTGTCTGGCATGGTTAATTTGACTGCAACTTCATTTTCAAAGGTTAATGAAAATTGAAAGTTTATGTGATACTTGAACATGTAGTAAAACCTTCATACATGTAGGCAAAGCAGAGATGACATTTCAGCATTTGCACAGTCACTCTTGTTTACATCTGACACCAGTGATCATGTCTACATCTTGATTATACACATGTACAGTAGCTGCTTTTTGATAACAAAAGTCTGACAACTATTAACAATTGTTATAATTCATTTGATAATACTAGGTATTTTAGTCTTGTATAACATATAAAAAAGAATATGTGGTATGATTGCCAATGAGACAACTATCCACAAAAGACCAAAATGACACAAACATTAACAATTTAAGGTAACCGTACGGCCTTCAACAATGAGGAAAGCCCATACCACATAGTCAGCTATAAAAGGCCCTGATAAGACAATGTAAAACAATTCAAACGAGAAAACTAACGGCCTTATTTACTTAAAAAAATGAACGAAAAACAAATATGTAACACATAAACAAACGACAACCACTGAATTACAGGCTACTGACTTGGGACAGGCACATACATAAATAATGTGGCGGGGTTAAACATGTTAGCGAGTTCCCAACCCTCCCACCAACCTGGGACATTGGTATAACATGTATACTGTATGATAACCAGAATAAGGAGATGTGGTATGAATTTCAATAAGACAACCATCAACCGTAAACCAAGACAGGGATCTCCATGGATGAAAATTGAATGATGGAGGAACTTCAAGTGAAGTGATGTAATTGTTAGTAACTGTACATCCTTCAACAATGAGCAAAATCAGTTCCCCATAAGTGTGATAATGAAAAACCTATAACAGGCCTAGCTATATTAGATAATGTAACACCGTGTAAACAAGTTCAGATGAGAAACCCAAGTTGGATTTTTATAGCATGTATACAAAAGCAACATTGATACGTCAGTGATGACAAATATAATATTGTGGTTAATCAAAGACTTGTACTATAATAGTTGATCATCTGCCCTTTAATATTCATGTTTTTCTACAAATCAATTCTATCTGCTTTTGAATAAATGCCTTCTTAATATATATCCCAAGATGTTAAGCAACATTTTCCCATTGTTTTCCATAAACACAATAAGCATTACAAAGTCATACATGTATAACGCACTAAACCATTATAGGTCAATGTATAGCCTCAGATGCGGATCCGGGGGGGGGGGGGGTTCCGGGGGTTTGAACCCCCCTTTTTTGGACGATCAAGGCATTTGAATGGGTACATGTAATTGGAACCCCCCTTTGTCCTGGGTTAGTAACAACTCCTTTTTAAAATGGCTGGATCCGCTCCTTGGCCTTCAACATGGAGCCTCGGCTCACACCGAACAAAAAAATATAAAGGGACCCAAAATATTGTCTGTACATAATTATCTATCTATCTATCTAGTAACGTTGTTAGTTTTCTTTACTGATTGAATAATATGTCATTATTGTACAAGCATTTATGGGATTAAATAATTTGAATTTGAACAATTGAAATTGGAAAATATTTTGGATAAACGTTAGTACATCTGATCGGAAGCAAGTTAACTCGTACCACCGAAAACTCGTACCACGTTAACTCGTACCAAAAAAGTTAACTCGTACCAACGTAAACTCGTACCACTGGGAAGTCGTACCATTAAAAATATATTAAAAAATATGAATGTTTAATGGTTTTTTTTTGTAAACTTAATGAAAATAATGTTGAATTACTTGAAATTTTTACTGGATTTTAAGGAAAGCTTAGACAAAAATACGAATGTTTTTTTAAGCTTTATTTTCTAAACTGATCTTTCAAACTAGTTTTAATCCAGAAGAAAGTAAAAAAAACATTGCTTTGACTGTACCTTAAGTTGAATATCTATATCCAAATTAAATTAATTAAAGCTGTTCTAAAAAGTGATGTGAAAAAAATAAAAGAATTAAGATTTGATTTCCCTGTCTTAAACAATGCGAGTTTTCATGTTTTGAACATTTGAACTTTCACTTGCGCTAGTTATTTTGTCGGGTCTTGAACAGTACGTCCATCTACTAGTATTTACATAAATTATGTATGGTAAATTCTTTGCGAAAAATCCGGTGAAAATATTAATTTTTCTCGCGAGTGATAATATTTTTTTACCTCAATCATGAATGCTGACGTGCTATTTACCTGTATCATGTGTATCAATTACAATTGAACTTCAAATAGACCATTCCGTACAATGTACAATACAAAGTCGAGTTAATATTGACCTATTCAAAAATAAAATACGGTAAAATAAAATAAATTAAATTCAGACAGATACAAGAAATGCGCTGCTGGATAACTCGGACTAAAACAAAATCGGCCTATAACAAAATCGGACTATAACAAACTCGGTCTATAACAAACTCGGCCTACCATTATTTATATGCAGAAATATATTGAACAAACTCGGACTACGATTAGTAGACTGTTATTTATTTACTTGAATAAAAAAAAAAACTTTATATATTAAAATTATATACGAATTTCATGAATTTATGAGATTATAATGAATATTTTTGAAAAAAAAAACATATATAAATATTTGATATATGAGTTGAATTGATATGTTTAAATGAGGATAATTAACTTTTATTTTTCGTAAGTAATATTAGATATTATTGAATGACGAAATCATTATTATATTAATTGTTTGTCGACATCTACTGAAATAAAATTTGTAAACCCTATGTTTTCTTTATTAAATAGTATTATATTGTACAGATAAATCACACCAAGAGTTCACCATACAAAGTATGATCAGAAACCAGAGAAACTACAATGACGTCACGTACGGTGTTGGTGATAATATGGGTTTTGCTTTCCAGTTCGCCTTTATTGCATTTGATAGAAGTTTCGGAATTGATAACTATATAAATTTATATATCAAAATGTGCGTAATTAAAAGTAGAAATGGAATATGCCTTAAAATCAATACTTTTATTTATTTTGTTACTCGAATGATCCCTAATAACACTGATTTTGAGCGTGTAGACAAGTAACACCGTGACATATGATCAACGTTGATTTGAAGTTATTTCTGTCATTTTTTAAACTTATTAAAAATAAGTTGTACTCATTGCAAGAGTAGTCTTTGATGTAAATGGTGTATGTTTTATTTATGACGTCATCGTTAACTGGACGCGTCTGACCAGGACGAAAAAGTTCACTTTGTTTTGTAGTCAAGCCGAACATAGAAAAAAAATATTGATAGGGGTAAAGTTAAGAGTTATTTTTAAAGGTAATTCAAATAGATTATTCCGAAAATGATATATCTTTTTATTCCGTATATAATAAGGGAAAAAAATAAAAAGTTTTGTTACAACATTTCAAAAGATCGTGGCAGAATTAACGATTTTTTTGACATTTGTATTTCTGTCACAAAACCCTAATCTCGCATATTTTTTGGAGCTCTTCAAAATTCGAACGAATGCTGCAGATCCAAACTACAATTTACATATCCACCCTTCCTGTGCCAAAATTATGCAATAAATATACAACTTTCTATGTCTTCAATTAGTAAGTATTGTTTAAATTATGTCCTAAATTGTTCATTTTATTAAATCCGTTGAAATGTCACACTCGCCGTTTTCTGACGTTTTGGCGTATTTGTAAAGTGTCTTATGAAAATTAATAGGCAGTTGCAGTCTTTTCTACGATATCAAATTTTATTTAGAAGTGAAAACTTTTTTTTTTAGTGTATGAAAAAAAATTGTGTTGAAGTTTTAAGAGAAAATATTGGAAAAAAAATAAACGCGATCTTTCCGTTTTTTTCTAGTCAAAATGTCACAAAACGCCGTTTTTTACATTTTTGTTACAAGTATGATAAGTCATATTATACAGGTTTTTTTTTTTTGGGGGGGGGAGGGATTTGAAATTATAATAGCACCAAAAAAAATACTATATAACATTAAAATCTACTGTTCAGGGATTTTTTTGAACCCAGTTTCGATCACATGTCGAAAGTATTAACGACACAGTCAGCGACTACTTTTGTCTAGTCATAATGTCACACCATGCTTTTTTACTTGTTTTGACATTACGTTCTGTAAAACTTGACATGTAGTGTCTAACGTCGCAAATTACGGAAGCCTTTACGTGCCATGCTAATTAACCTTTTCCAATTTGATATAACGAATTATTAATTTGATATAACAGATTATGAATTTGATACAATAAATTATCAATTTGATATAACAGATTATCAATTTGGTGTAACAAATTATCAATTTGATACAACAGATTACGAGTCAATTTGATATAACAAATTATCAATTAGAAATAACAAATTGTCAATTTGATATAACAATTTATACAGAATGAACATAATATCAATTTTTGATTTTTTTGCGAAGTTTCCCTTTAAAAAGGTCTCAACGATACACGTGGCATGATGTAAATAATCAATTAAGATATGCATATAATAAAAATTTATTCTGAGAGGGACATTATTGCAAATAATAATACTTTAAAGACAAATCAGTGGTGAATTTTCAATATATCAATATTAAAAAGAAGTTTTTTTGTCCTTTTATTTTTATATATATCTTGTTAACGTATTTTTTTTTTTTTTTTTATCATCTTTAAAAATGTTCAAAAATAAATTATTTAATTAATTGTAGATAACAATTCATTTTAAATTAAGAATTGAAAATTAATTTCCAATAACAACAACAACCAACATTATACTGATATTCTTCCAGTAGTCCGAGTTTGGTATAGTCCGAGTTTGTTATAGTCCGATTTTGGGAGGCCGATTATGTTATAGGCCGAGTTTGTTATAGTCCGATTTTGTTATAGGCCGAGATATCATGGATTCCAAGAAATGTAGCCCCCCAAAAATTAGTGTGTGAAATAAGCCCTCAAGAAAATATAAAGCAGTTTTATGTGGGGATAAGTTTGACAAGTGCGTGTATTAGGATTTCCCCGCTAGGTTTAGAGTATATCATGTATATTCAGCGTTATTATGAAGTGATGTGATTCGTAAAACTACGGGTATTGAAAACAACCGTGTATGCATGAATGATTTTACACCTAACTAATTTAATAGAAAAATAATTAAATTGTTATTTAGATGATATAAAAATTGTCAACTTTTAATTCAGTTATAAAGATACATTTGGTAACAAATATATTGGGTAACGTTTTTCGATTTTTCTGTTAGTAGATATATCTTTTATCTAGTGAAATTGCAGGTATCTAGTGCTGGTTCCGATTTTATTGGTTCGAAGAGATAAGGGCGAGGAAGTGTTAAAAAAATATATAAATTCAGCACATTCACTAAATAACCGAGGAATACAAAAATGTGTTCAGCGGCAAATATTTCAAAATACTTTTTTTTTTAAATCAATATCTATCTAAAATTAATGTATTACATTGGAGTGATAGTTGTTTCTCTTTGTCACAACCTTATATTTCACACAGTAAAATTTTTTTTACAAATAATTGAACCTATATCCCTGACTGTTAGACATTTTGTATCCGTGACTTTTAAGTGTACATGAAGATCAATGTTTGGAAGTTGCTACGCTTATAAATTAGCTATGCCTATACAATGGTTGTAGCTATCATATTTTAACTGTTACAACTTTTTCTGCGTTTAAACAGTTTATTTATGACTGTTTCAACGTTTTCCGTGTTGGTACAGTTATTAAATGACTGTTACAACTTTCAAATGGTTGCATCAGTTTTATTACGACTGTGACAACCCTTTAGGCGTTTAATCAGTTTATTTATGACTGTTGCAACGTTTTTCGAGTTGGGACAGTTGTAAATCAACTGTTACAACTTTAAAATAGTTGTATCAGTCCTTTAATAACGGTGACAGTTATTTCTTGCGTTGTTACAGTCGATTTATGTTGTAGACAAACACTTTTAAAGTTGGGACAGTTACAAAAAAACTGCAGCAGTGAAATTTAACAACTGTTACAACTTTAACAAACATTATCAGTCTTAGAACGACTGTTACTGGTATGGACAGACGTTTTTTCGTCCAGTAGTGATTGTTACTGTATCTTTTTCTTTGTTTGTGATATAAAAAATGAACATGTTAAACACCGCTATATAAACTAAAAGGGATAGGCTGTCTTGTTCAGTATTAATTGTTTTCATTGTATTCTATTTGATTAGCCCATATCTAGCTCATTCTAGTGAAGGGTTGAATTAAAATCCTATAAACACATATCCTACTGAGTTTAATTATTGACTTTTAATTAAACATCATCGTAGTATATGTTTTTAGATTTTTTCGACACAATTAAAACAAACATGACTGTTAATAGCAAATTCCTCTGGTTAAGATATATAACAAATCTTCATTTACACATTTGTTGTCAACATTGTAGCTAGTCCTAATAAGAATAATAAATTGATAAAAATGTTACCTCCATTAACAACAAATATACAAGAACCACATAACAACTTCTGGTTATACATCTTTAGATACAACAAGAACAAATAAAAAACCAAAAATACAATTTCTGTATAACTTCAAAATGAACTTGATGATGTGCAACTAGAAGGACAAAGTCTTAATTCAATTTACCCTTTCATATACAATCTAAATCTGATGGTCATTTCAAAACAAATAACACCCATCCTGACGATAATACCAGGTATTTGCAAAAGGTAAAAAATTGCCGAAATGTACTGCTGATGATTTTTTTTCATTCCAAAGTTATCGCATACGAAAGCGTCTGTAGAACGTTGGTAACAACACAGTTTCTTTAATTCTTACGTGTTCTATATTCATGTATTATTTTTTAATAAAGTCCCGATCCACTGACAAACGACAATACGCTAATGAGCTAAGAATAAACAATGAATGAATAATGTTTGTCGCTAATACGCTATAACTTTCTACTTAATACAAACATATTATGCCTATGCTTGATTTATAGTTATATCCTATGTTTTTTAGGTTTAATATATGTATTTTTCTTAAATGTTCAAATACAATGAAAAATAATATATAATTACGTAGAACAACAGGTGTTAGCTGTAATGATATATTAGGACATACTGAATGTTTAGAAAGATTGCTTCGATGAGATAGACCAATACAATTCGCTAATGATACTTTATAAAAGATAAACAAATTAATTTCTGTAGATGAAGTAGTTCGCTTTTTCACCAAATTGTTTGATGATGTATTTAACTGAAGTAATGTTTTGAACAATGTTAAACCCCGCGGCAATTTTGCGCCTGTCCCAAGTCAGGACCCTCTGGCCTTTGTTTGTCTTGTATGATTTTTAAATTTTAGTTTCTTGTGTATAATTCGGAGTTTATTTTGACGTCCATTATTACTGAACTAGTATAAATATTTGATAGGGGTCAGATGTAAACGCCTCCGTGTTCGGGAGTTTCTCGCTTCATTGAAGACACATTGGTGACCTTCGGCTTTAAATATCTGCTTTAAGGTCGGGATATTGTTGCTTTGAATAAATCATTGAATATCAAATTCATCGATTGACCGTTGTCATACAATACAGAGGATATTATAAGAAATCATGTATCCGCCTCTCATTCAGTACTAACATAAAACATGTAAATAAGAATGATTAAAATTGTCTGTTTACAAAAAAAGAAGATTTGGTATGATTGCCAATGAGACAACTCTCATTAAGAGACTAAACTGACACCGATATCAACATCTATAGGTCACAGACATGAAACGACAACGAAAACATATACTTACCGATATTTATCCTAAAACACTATGGATAGCTATAAAATCAAAATATTATAAGAAAAAGTTCTTACAAAGTTAATAAGACTGTCAAAAAGACTACATTTATGATGACATATGATGATATATAGTTAACTAGCAATGTATACTTGAAAAACTATTGGCTTGTGATTATCTTAATGTTGATATGAAACTTTATGTATGCAGAATATTCGAAAATCAAAAACTAGCTTCATATCCTTTTACTAGGGCAAATCGTTGTAAAGTTTCCTCCGAGTTTAGATTTTTTATGATTTTTCTTTTTTTTTATATAGTATTGGTATTGTTCTCAGTTTTTACACAAATTGAGGACTTCAAAACAAATCAATGACATTCATGATTAAATGAGTTTCCGATTTATCATCTTATTGCATCTCTTGCCACACCAATTATGTACCCATTTACTATCTCAAATATTACACAGCGCTGGTCGATGTCCATCAAGACAAATAGAGAAAGAAATTTTACTTAACATAAATAATGATATAAAATAAAAGAAGTTGTTATCTATCGACAGGAAAATTATACAAAAATCTGTAATTTCTTCCCTCTTTAAGAATTCCTTCACGAAACCCACACAAAGGACGACAACAAACTATCTTTCTGAGTTGAAGATTTTTTTTAACAAACAAGGAAACATTGTCAGATATGTATTGTTAAATGTTTTTCAGTTAAATAAAGAAGGAAATGTCCCCAATACAAAAAATTGACTGAATACATGAATAATGAACAATACCGTTTTGGTCCTTTTAACCTAATTAAATCTCGGCTTTACAATTGCATTGTTATACCCGAGGTATTTAGTACCAATGTGTATAGTTTTGTGTTTAAAAATACGTTTTTTACGGATATTTGTTTGTAAATATTTGAATATACTTCCTGTAACAAGTTATTCATATTATAAAGATAGGCAATTAAACATTAAAATCACAAAAACTACTGTTTCTGGCTGAAAATTACAAAGTCAGGAATAAAATTAAATGTCATTCCTTCTTATCAAGATGTACACACACACATGGAAACAAAACTAAACTAGCAAAGTTGGCAAAAACAACACCCTCACAGCCGGACATGCAATACGTGCATTGTGATATATTTAAAATTTGAAATTAAAATTCGATAACAGAGTATCAGTAATCACTGTTTAATAAAAACAAGGAAATTATGGTCTTCATAAATGCCAAAATGACAACTCTCCATGAGAGCTCAAATGAAGTAGAAGATACAAACTATAGATAACCGTGCTGTTTCGTTATTAATCACAAGAAAACCGCATTGCAAGCTATAATGGAAATGAATGGAGCTGAAATTACCATTGCGGAAAAAGAATTCACAAAGAAGGCATCACCTTACAGTGGTTATGTAAACAATGCACAATTATTCCTTAGGCTAAGAAGACAACTTGATACATATTCGTTCTTTTGACGAATAAGTTTAAAAAAAAATCAACTTGAAAAAAAAGGCTAAAAACATAATGTTTACAATAGAAACAAAATAGAAACCGTAAAAAATATTAAACATTATTCATAAAAAATTATTTTAAAATACAAATAAATTTTGAAAACAAATATTAAAAGAAGATCAACAGAAGAGCTTTTATTCGAAAAGAAATGGCGGATCATGTGAAATATATATTATTATATATGTATGAAAAAAAAACCACCAAAAAACCCTCTTCTTTAAGTGATGTATTCGTCATCAAAGTACACGCGATAAGTTATCAAGTCAGGTATGTCGAACAATAAATGATATTACTTTTACCAACTTTTCCCAAAGGTAAAAATATATGGTTTGTATTTGGCTGTATACTGATACTTAAATTCTATGTTACTCCTACCTCTTATTTTGGACCTTATAAGAATTAAATTATGCTACCATGTTGTTCTATACTGATAACATTCCCATATAATGTATCTATGCGATGAAACACAGAGATCTTACCGGAGAACCAGTAAGTTAACAAATTCCCATATCCATGAATATCATATATTTCCCCAAAAAATGCTGTATTTGGGAAACACTAAAATTTACAATGTACAACCTTCAAATCATACCCGAATGACGTGCATGATCAATCAAATTGTTCAGTTATCGGCTTACCATTTCGTAGCAGTTACATACCATGTACCCCGTAGTATGACGTTTAAATATCTCAATGTATCCATTACGCTGGTACAATGTCAACTGGTCTTAACTGGTCAAATGCAATTAACGGTACCAATGTCCTACAACAGAAGCGCGTCAGGACAATTACTGTATTTCAAGTGATGCTCGAAACCGAAATATTTGAAAATGTATATCATAATACACACAATGAAGAGCTTACTGAATAAAAAAGGACATTAAGTATAGAAAAATTTTACCAAAAAGGTACAATGTATCAGAGCTTTGCACGAGGAGATAAATTCGATAATTTATTATTATTATTATCTCCAAAAGTTTTTATCAGAAAATTGAAATCTAACAATATTCGTATTCTTATGCCAGTGATATCTCGGGGAATAGAAATTTACCAGCATAGGTAACGGCTAAACGGTATTAATATATAATGAACCACATTGAGGGACCAATTTCACTAAATGATATGCGCATTTCGACAAGTTATGTATCCATAATATACATATATAATTTTCTAGTCCACAATGTTTAAAAATCTTAATTACATTAAAAATGTTGAAGGACTGATCAAATCAATGAGGACCTAAAGTATAGACAAATCCTACCCTTTTCTCGATCTTGATATCTATATCACTAATGGAAAGCTGAATACTAAAATTTATGATAAAAGGGATGATTTTTCATTTCCTATCGTTAATTATCCGTTTTTAGATGGTGACGTTCCCCTGTCACCATCTTACGGTGTTTATATATCTCAACTTGTACGATTCGCTCGTGTATGTAACAATGTTTTAGATTTTAACGAGAGAAATTTATGTATTACTGAAAAATTATTACACCAGGGTTTTCGATATCACAAACAAGTCAAAACATTTACTAAATTTTATCATCGGTATAAAGACATCATTCATAAATATAGCTCAACATGCAGACTTCAAATACGTTCAGGTATTTCACATCCGATTTTTTATGGAAATATTCTTTATAAAGCACAAAGGTGTCAGTATTCACCTCAGAAACTTACAAAACCTTTGAATAAAGACTTATTAAGAAGGGATATAATTACGATACTGTTGTCAAGTCATTAAAGATTGCATATTTTGGCGTTAATATTGAGTCACTGATAAAGTCTTTGCATCGGAACTAAACACATTTATTCTAAAAACAGTTGTTGGCATGACACGGGTTATGTTCTTCTCATATATGTTATGATGGTATGATACTAAACCCCTAACGGGAAGGATTGTGCCTCATGTTCATATGATGAAGTCATAATCTTTCAGTCAGTTTAATTGAAGTCTGGAGCTGGCATGTCAGTTAACTGCTAGTAGTCTGTTGTTATTTATGTATTATTGTCATTTCGTTTATTTTCTTTGGTTACATCTTCTGACATCAGACTCGGACTTATCTTGAACTGAATTTTAATGTGCGTATTATTATGCGTTTACTTTTCTACATTGGTTAGAGGTATAGGGGGAGGGTTGAGATCTCATAAACATGTTCAACCCCGCCGCATGTTTGCGCCTGTCCCAAGTCAGGAGCCTCTGTCCTTTGTTAGTCTTGTATTATTTTAATTTTAGTTTCTTGTGTACAATTTGGAATTAGTATGGCGTTCATTATCACTGAACTAGTATATATTTGTTTAGGAGCCAGCTGAAGGACGCCTCCGGGTGCGGGAATTTCTCGCTACATTGAAGACCTGTCAGTGACCTTCTGCTGTTGTTTTTTCTATGGTCGGGTTGTTGTCTCCTTTACACATTCCCCATTTCTATTCTCAATTTTACTACACAGTGAATCCTAATTATAAAAAATGGAAGGTCTTCTTTCAATATGTAATGTACAACTGTATAAACGACTTTCTGTATTGATCAAAAACATTGCCAATATGTTCTGAAATTGTTAAAAAACCATAGTTGTATGTTATTGTTATATATCTTTACGCTATATCTATGTCATTGATACCACAAAATTACTTCGTCATGTTTATATAATGCTATTATGTATGACCTCATGTTACACATGTATCTGTGTCTGAGTGTTCAAATAAAATAGAATCTTGAAAATGAGAAAGAGATTCAGTTAAAGCAAAACACAACGGCCTGATTTTTGAAACAACACTAAAAAGAAAAAAGTATAACAAAAGCAACAAATAAGCACTATATTTTAGACACATACAGTGTGAATGGATTAAACATATTCATTAGCGCTAAATTCTCCCCAAAATTGGGACCATTGTGGGACAGCGCAACTTCAGAACTAGCTATAAAAATCAGTTAGAAATGGTTTGCTCCTCCAATCGACACAAAACATGCACACAAAAAACTAACGTGAAGCCAGAGACACACAGTATCTTATAAAGTAGAAAACGTGATGTTGAAGCTGATGATCAGTTTCGGTTTTCCCTATCAACATTCCACTGAACTTCCAATGTAAACATAAGAAGAATTGGAAGCTAGCTACGATATTGAACGCAACCCTAATATTGCTATGCTGTATTTGTATACTATACAGGGTTGCGTTTAATATCGCTGCGGCTACATAAGTCTACGTAGATTTATGACTATTGAACGTGTAGCCAGACTATAGCTTGAACATAGATATTGATAGCAGCTAGGAAAAAATCTACATAGCGCTACGTAAATCCGCTACGATATTGAACGCAACCCTGGGTTGCGTTCAATATTGTAGTTGCTACGTAGTGCTACGTAGATTTTGACTATTGCACGTGTAGCTATAGACAAGTTGTTACATATATATTGATAGCAGCTACGTAGACGTAGCTGCTACGATATTGAACTCAACCCAGATATCGTTTTAAAGCTCCGCCCACTGCCGGACTACGTTTGTGTATCTCTGTTGACGAGTTGTGTATGAACCTGCTTGACCTCAGAATGTATATTGCAGTCGCATTCTATTGACGTATTGCCTTTTACGAACGAAATATTAATTCTATACGTTGTGTTTGTTTTTGAGCATTTTTGTTTTAGAGCAATAAGACTTTTTTAGAGCAATAAGAATTAACCAAATTTTCGGATAACTGATCAACATTAACAGCAGGATTTTATGCGCCAATCATCAAGTTTAAAACTTCAATATGTACATGTATGTGCAACACAAAATCAACCATGTCAATTACAGCATGTTAAGTACATGTGAAGTTCAGATCAAAATTCTAAAGCGTAGGACAACTCCACTTTTGTTTCAAATCGGACAATGTTTTAACTGTTGAAATTAGTTGTTATGTTAGAATAGATAAATATTTACTTTGAGCGATGTATTATTGTTCACTATTTTAGATAGGTTTTTTGAGAACCCGTCTGCAGAATGTGTGATTTTGGTATTACTACGCGGGTCCCAAGGGATTTTAAATAGAAAATAAATGAAACAAATGTGAGTTTTTTCTGTCTTTCAAAGCACAAACAAAATACAGATTTAATTGCAAGATAAGGACAATAACTGTTTGGTGTCTTCAAATATTGGCTGTATTTGCACTCGGCTCGAAACCGGAATAATAGCTCGCTAAAGTTCGCATTACACCTTTTTCTTAGCCTCGTACAAATACAGCTGCTATTTAAAGACACAAATTGTCTATGTAACATCTTGAGAATCATTTTATTTTTTTATATATATATACACGTGTAGCAAACTTTAAAATAAATTTTTATCTGATCAATAAAGAATTATATATTAGTTTGTCAGCTACACATACTTGACGTTTACATGGTTAAGGTAATTTTTTTCATAACACTTTTTTGGTATGCAATCATTTTAAATATAGACAAGATGATAAATAAACAAGTTAGCAATGGCAGATAAAGGGGGTATGGGGATGGAGTTCCGTATGTTGGAACCCCCCTTTTTGATGATCAATGCTTTTGATCTTTTAAAATGGCTGGATCCGCTCCCGAGTAAGTCACTTTAAAGTTCAACCTTATTTGGTCTGAGCTGAATTGTTGTTTTGGGATAGATATCAACAATATGTTTTTTTTTTTTAATTATTTTGGGTAAATCTTGAATTTACATTTGTAAATTCGGGGTATTTTGTTTTTCAGGGGGTCATTTGACACATGCGCTTATTTCAGTACTTTAATAGTTTGTCTTATTTTCACTTTATACGTGTATAATGTGTTCTTGCTCTTATCCGTACCACCTTGCAATATCAGGAAATCTCAGAAGTTTATACGATCTTTCAATGATAAGAATGAAGGATCAGTATTATATGTATATATAACAGAAAATTTCTAAAATAGTTCAAACAAAAGTTAGAAAAACTAAGAGAGAGGGGTCCAGACATAAACAAAATTTGAGGATGTTATTGTACTCTTTACAACGGAAGCCAACTAGTTACTAGAATGGTACGAATAGTAATAACTTATTTTTTTTAGCAATAACGAATAACAGACCGAGGAAACAGTTATTTCGTAGTGCACTTCTTTAAGACAAAAAAATCAACAATAATACCGAATAAACAAATGACAATATAACATCAAACGATTGGATAACAACTGTCATATTCCTGATACCTTTGATAACTATTGGTACAGGCATTTTCTTATGAAGAAAATGTTGAATAAAACTTTGTTTTATAGCTAGCCAAACCTCTCACGTGTATGCCAGTTGTATTCCATAAAAATGTGTGAACAAAACATACAGACGAAACACATTAGGTTGAAATGTCAAAAATAGGCAACATTTTGTTATAATCTTAGTCACTATATAAAAAACCCAAATAAGTAGCACTCCAGCTAATAATCATGCAAAGGCTGATACACTATAGTGGAGGATATTCATCTGCTATAGTTTAATTGATTCCAATTGAGGCAAAATTAATATAAATGAAAATTTGAACCCAAAAAATCAAGCTGTTACTATGGAAACGGGTCTTCCTAGCAACAATGTTTTAATGACCTTACAACCCCTACATTTATATTATTTTTTGTAATTGTACTTTTTCTTATTGAAAAAAGTACAATACTGATGGACTGTATAAAAATTATATACTAGATCTTTCAATCGATAATGTTCAACTTAAATAGGAAACATTTGAAAAGATGGATGCAAGTAAGGAAACTTTGTTACTATGACAACTAAATTACTAAGTATTAAAACAAAGAAAAACAAAAAGGCATATTGACAAAGCACGTTTACAATTTGATTTTTAATAAAGGATACTACCGAAACAAAAATGGCTGCCACTGCATGCTTTTTTTTAAATTTTGACACAGGCGAGGGATTACATACTATAAACACATAGACCAGGTCATAGGTAACTTGCATTGCGGAGATTCAAACTTGTTATATATTTGTCAACCAAGCTTTGGCCGTCATAACTTAACATAATGTATATAAAATATGTAAAATATGTATTTGTTAATATAACTTACTATTTTATCTCAATGTAAGTGTAAAATTTAAGTTTTGAGTGTACAGTTTAGTTTTGGTACATGCCAAACAGGCAAAACGCTCTATTTCAAAACAGTCTTTTTTTAAGTTGAAGTAATGCAATGACTTTTTACAGGTTTATTAAAATGATTTTCACTATAAACGATAGTAAAATAGATAAAAAGTAAGTAACATCTGGTAAGAACGTACACAATGTCAAACTACTTAAAGTATAAATCTATGATTTCTTATATGATTATACTTTAATTCACCATTGTCTACATAAGAAAATGCCTGTACCGAGTCAGGAATATGACAGTTGTTATCCAATCGTTTGGTGTGTTTGAGCTTTTGATTTTGCAATTTGATTAGGGACTCTCCGTTTTGAATTTTTTTCGGATTTCAATATTTTTTTAAAGATTTACTTTTTGTTATCCATTCGTTTGATGTGTTTGAGCCTTTGATTTTGCCATTTGATTAGGGACTTTCCGCTTTGAATTTTCCTCGGAGTTCAGTATTTTTGTGATTTTACGTTTTGTTATTCATTCATTTGATGTGTTTGAGCTTTTGATTTTGATATTTGATTAGGGACTTTCCGTTTTGAATTTTCCTTGGAGTTCAGTATTTTTGTGATTTCACTTTTTGTTATCCATTCGTTTAATGTGTTTGAGCCTTTGGTTTTGCCATTTGGTTAGGGACTTTCCGCTTTGAATTTTCATCGGAATTCAGTATTTTTGTTATTTTACTTTTGTGTACGCTGGACACGTGTTTCCTCAACAAAAGACTTATCACTAATGCTCGAATTAAAATTAAAATTCCAGATGAACTACGAAGTTGAAGAGGATTGAGAATCTAAAATTTCGAGAGGTTTTGCTATATACAGCTGAGGTAATCTATTCCTGGGGCAAAATAACTTCTTAGTTTTTCCAGCAATTCAAAAATGTGTTAACAGTAAATGTGTATTATGATCGATCTAACAATTTTTGTTCAAATTTATGTATTAAATAACATGACAGGACATATGAACAAACATACCTTTCAATACTGAAAACATTGAAATATTCAAAAACAAACATAATGTTGGGGTTAAATATGTTATATTTACAATTTTGTTTTATTATTAATACTTTATTTTCATGAACCGGCGAAACAAATTTCAGTTCATTAAGAGAATTTCGCATTTTTTCTACATTTTTTAATATCCAACTCTAATACTAAAACTGAAATTGAAGAAAATGCTCTGAATAGACTTTTTGGAAGTTTTGGGGCTTATTACAAGAACAAAGTGTCAGTGAATACATTGAGTTGGACAGCAATGTATAAATGAATTTCATATTACTGAATCATGACTTTTAAATGATCAGGCCTCAGTACTTAGCAGACCTTCCTTAGGTATGTTTTTTTTGTTGAACAAAAAGAATATTGCTTAAGTGTGCAACACGTTTAGAGAGCTACTGTAACTTGCAAATTTAAGATATAATTGATAGATAAACGTCTGAAGTTGTGTTCCAAGATCAGTCTTAAAAATATTCTTTCTATTGTATGGTTCCGTTTTTGAATGAAGGGAACGGGATTGTAGTTACGACGAAAGGAACATATTCGATATCATCTCTTAAAGGGATATTCCATAACGACCAAAACTCGTGGTGGCGTCCGTAGAAGTTAGGAGTGGATGATTTCAACTTCACCATTTTGGAACTCTTGGTTTTAAAGAGAAATAAATTGTATAATGGCAACAGATGTATAACGCTGGTCAAAAGTCATAAATCAATTGAGAGTAAAACAAATCCGGGTTACAAATTAAAACTAAGGGAAACACATCAACTATTAAAAGGGAAAAAAACGAAACAATGCAACAAACATAGAAACGACCTTTAAGATAACAACTGCCGTATTCCTGACAAGGTACAGGACATTTTTAGAAAAAATTGTGGGTAGCCAAACCTCGCACTTTATGGCAGTGTTTAAGATACCACTCAAATGACAACATTCCATGACGGGAATACAGTAGAAACACAATAGATGCTCCTAAAGCAATTATATCTAAATGAATTTCTGATATCATAAAAGAAATCTCCTTATTCATGAATAGATTATTCTAAACCAAGTCCGAAGAGTTTTTTTTGGGATTTCCCTTCTTTAAGAAAGCTCAAAGCTGATTATTTGAAAACATTATATGAGTCAGTCCATGCGAAAAGGTACAAAAAGTCCTTTTGGTAAACTTTACAGGACACGTTATCAAACTTTGTTTTAGTATTTTTGAAAGACGATTTTATCCGAAAAAAAATTTCATTAATGTAAATATTCATAAGATTGTCAATTCTATGCCGAATTTGTCAACTAAAACAGAAAAAGACGTAGAAATATCTGAATTTTTGGTATTTGAGCAAGTGTAAAATCATTTGTTCCCCGGACTATTGCTATACCGACCAGAAACTTAAAAATTTATGACACTACAGAGACAAAAGTCAATAATTTCCGTCAGTTCTACAGGTTTAAAGAAAGTAAGACAACATTAAAACATGAGGGAAAATACAAAAACTATGACATCTTGTGTTTTAGAAATTGAAATTTAAGTTAAGTTAAATTATTTAATATTATATAAATCAACCTTAGATGCACGGGATTCGGACCGTTGCCCGGTTTGATTGCATTGATATCCGCATCGTAAGCGAGAGCCTTATCCCCACTGCTACCGGGGTTAACATTATCGATTGGCAAATCAAGCCATTTAAACTGTACTTTGAAAATGATTGAAATATATGAAATCTATAATACTAAAATTACGAGGTCCAATTTGTCAGCCGTCGTCACGTAAAAACGACGAATCAAAGAATTCAACTTTATATACAACTAATATAGTACAAAGGTGTAGATTAAAAATTACACCACTCCCGGCCCTATTGTTTTCCACGTAATTAATATTGCCAATAATTAAGAAGTTCCGGGTCGAGTCCGATACCGATACCAATAGTATAATCACCTGTTACCTATTACCTTATATGTACGTTCCGCATCTGACAGGCGCACCACCAAACGGTGTATTAATATGCTATATACACGGATCATAATCACAGGGTTGACACTACTAAATTGTCGAATTGTTACCTATTGTAGTATTTTAATCCGTAAGACTTTCTAAGATAACATTACGAATACTAAAAAATCTGGACTAAAAATAAGTTTCAATTTGTTAGCGGGCATGACGTAAAACAGCGAATCAAAGAATTCAACTTTATTTATAACTAATATAGGACAATGCTGTTGATTAAAAAATACTCCATTCAAGGACCTTTCGTTTTCCAAATAATTAATATTACCAATAATTGACAAGTTCCAGTTCGACGGGTTCAAACAGAAAGACTTGAAAGCAGAGAAAATTGTGTATCTTATAATCGGCATGACTTTATCAGATGACAGTACTAATACTAAGATAAGGCTTGCGCATAGTTATATACTTTAATTCAGTCACGGACCCGCGATATCACGGGTGTGTTCTAGTAATTCACTAAAAATCTTGATAAAACTAAAAGGGGGGGGGTCTCAACACTCGCAGGTGCGTGTAGCTCACAGCTTGATGATATGAGGGAAAGTAAATGTGTTTTATAAATCACAAGTCTACTACCAATAATTATGCACACTTTTTAGAATTTCGTTAATTTTTCGTTTTTGTACCTTTTCGCATGGACTGGCTCATATAGTTCAATAATGTATGATATTCCTTTTTTTTTTAGAGAACTCAATACATCATGATGCACTGGCGACGAAATAAGGCCTGGTTTTTAAAGTTAACTATAATACTGATGTTTTGCACATCTGCATTATACATATCTCTCCCCGCTCTGAAAGATATTCTAACAAACAATCAAATACGGCATACAGACTGTGACAAATCGCATCCTAAGAAAGCTAACCAAACGCAGAGCACAAGGAGATGTTTAACTAAAATGTCGAATGATTCGTGCAAAACATGCTTGAATGGGTGGAGTGGAAAGGATTGTGGGATACCACCACATCCAAGTCATGTGACCATAACTGAAAGATACGAGCCCTGTTATATAGTACAGGCTACAATAGTAAACCATGAAATAGACATATTAAAATCAAAGATAGACAACTCACTTCCTTACACGGATGAGTTTATTGTCATTGAAGGAGATAAGACATTTGCATTAGAACCCAAATCATTTTATGTAAAAAAACACGAGAGGGAGTTATCGTCCTTGGTTAAATTACGTCAGCTTCACGTTCATATAAAGACTAGCAATAAACATTCTTGGGAAGTGCAAAATGAAATGCGCCTAAGTAATTCTAACCTACATAATTTTTACAAGGACATACCATTAAACTCGATTGTTGTTTTTACTGATCTCGACGAAATTATCCGTCCAGAAGTTCTTCATTTTCTTAAGTACTACAACTGTTCCCCATATCCGACAGGAGTCGAATGGGATACATTTTTGTTCGGATTCTTTTTCCTTGATTCTGCTTCAAATCTTCCCTCTTCTTTCGGTAATATATTCCAATCACCTCTTCATATTCGTGGACAGCCTAAAACATGGACTATTCCCAAAGGAGGATGGCATTGCCACTGGTGTTTTACAATAGAAGATATGCAGATTAAATTAAAATCTTCACCATATGTTGATTTACCACGCATTGCAGATAATCCAGAAATGATGAAACCATATGTTATCTATGATCATATCCTTAAGGGAAACTACTTTCTCGGGAAAAAACGTATTCCAAGAATTGAACCTCAAGACATTCCCATAAATACACCGATTTATTTGAGATCGTACGACTGGTGGATAAAACATCCCCCCAAAAATACGGTTTAAAAATAAAACAAAACATAATTCGTCTCTTGTGGAGAGTTGTTTCATTAACAATCATATTATATCTCCTTTTTTATATTTGTACATGTTATTTACGATTTTTTATTTTTCTTGTGAAATCACTGTGTATCATCAGTACACCGGATATAGGTACTATAAACAAGCGGTCATGGTCGATTTTGACCTTACATGGTAATGGAAATCTTTGTTTTGATTTATCAATATTCAATTTACATTTCTCAACATTTGAAATTCCTGCTCCCAAATAATTTTTGCATCGATTTTTTCCTATTCATAAAACAACTTTGATATTCTAATAAGAACAATTAACTTGTTGAGACATTTACATGTTTTATCCGAAAGAAACCTAATACAGAGCAAAGGTAATAGTTACCAGTCATAAACCTTCCTGTGATTACTCATTCCTTGAAACCTTTTGGGTAATAAACGAGTAAAAAAAATAAAGTTTTTGTGTACGGTATACAACAACAAAACTATGCACCACACATAAGGTTTATGTGGTCAGCTAAACACCGTACACAACGCTTCTTTAGGGATAAAATATCGAAAATTATCATATGTATGAAAGATTTCAATGCCAATTATTGGAAAAGATACACTTATTACACACACACATTGACCTTCTATCAGAACAAGAGTTGCAATGAATATAGAAATATATCGGATGAGACGAGGGACAACCTCTTTTACAAGTATTTGCACAAAAGTCATGCTTTCAGTAATCCCTCATGTTTTGGGGAAATAATGAGACATTTCTTATCATCAACCTACGACCAAATCATTTCTTAAAACATCAATTATGTTTAGATTGAAGTATACATTGAAAATATGTGAACAAAACAAAGATTTTTCGTTACCGTGTTAGATCAAAATCGTTCACGCCCGCTTGGTTAGTACCTATATTCACTGTACGATGATACACGGTGACACTATAACATCATTCTCTGTGTTGAATCTTGCCTATATGTGAAATTTTCAATGCAATGAAAAATCAAGTTAATTTTCCAGTAAAAATTTCGACAGCTTATATTGTATATGATGAGTAACCTCTCCAATGCAAATATATTTTACAATCATGATAGTTGCCAAAATTGCATGAAAATTTGTTGGTGGAATTCTAAACAAGCTGAGCCGAGAGTGTACCATCGGTATCAAATGTGTTCTCATGATTGTTCTGAAAGCGTGTTAAGCACCATGTCATAGAATTGCAAATAAAAATGTATAACCCAATTTCTTTCAATTAATGAATGGCTATTATTTATTTTGAATTTATTGAACCATAAAATTAATTTTTGACTCTTCACATTGAATAATCCGCGAAGCGGATGGTGTAAAATGTGAAGAGTCAAAAAATTATTTTATGGTTCAAGAAATTCAAAATGAATTATTGCCATTCATTATAAATAAATTTCTATCAAAAATAATGCTCAAAGAACTTTCTATATTCTTTATATTAACAATACATCATCAAACACATGATGGCGTATGAATACACAACGCCAGAGTGGGCGTGTCGCCATAAAAATTGACAACATTGAAAATAAAATACTTTTAACCAATCAGAAGACAGTAAATACACCAAATTTATTTATTTGAATATGTTTAGTGATCTGTTTCACAATCAGCACCCATCATGATCACAATCTTCAAATATATCAGTATATCATCTATTTGTACAACTTGCTGCGTCGCTGCAACTCTATAACTCTAAGAAGATGACATGCTGTTCGTGTTGGTTGGACTTAAAAAATGAAATTGGGAAAGGAAATGGGGAACGTGTCAAAGCGACAACAACCCGACAATAGAGCAGACAACAGCTGAAGGCCACCAATGGGTCTTCAATGTAGCGAGAAACCCCCGCACCCTTAATTAGCTTGTCAAACAAATCAAGAAAAGTGTGCTGTGAGTTTGCAGCGAGATTTTCGATAATATCCAGGATTCGATTGTTAATTTCAGCAAAGGACAAAGCATTAACTGATGATTTTTTTTCTACTTCTGCAAAATCACTTATAACCCCTTTTTGTATTTGATTCTGAGGTGAAATTAATGAGCCCTTGATTCAATATCCGTCCACCGTTTTTGTTTTTCGCCGTTTTGCGTTTTCGTGTTTTCGACGGTTGTTTGCCTTTACGCGATTTTGCGTTTTCGCGTTTTCCCAAGCCTTGACGACTTTGAACCAATGTGTTTATGTAAATAATGTTACGGCGCTTCCCCATTCCAGACAAGACAAGACAATTGTATTCTCTATTACAACTGCATGTATACACATTGGTTCAAAGACGTAAAGGGTAGAGAAAACACGATATCGCGAAATCTGGAAAACGCGAAATCGCGAAAAAGCAAAAAAGCTAAAAGACGAAAACACAAAAATCGCGAATTCGAAACGCGAAATCGAAAAGAAAAAATATTTCGCGTTGTTGTCCTATACAATATGAAGCGCGAAAACACGAAATTGCCTTTACCAGCCACCATAGTGTAAAAATAAATCACAGACGTAATGTTTAGCACAACAATTCAAACACAACTACAAATAAATCTAACAAAAACGTCAACAAATTGTTTATTGTCGTTGATAATGAATTTGAAAAAGACGTCAATAAAAAGTTATTGTAGTTGATGCGAAAGACATTACATAGAGTACACTTT
Organism: Mytilus edulis; assembly: GCA_019925275.1. Classification (NCBI taxonomy): domain Eukaryota; kingdom Metazoa; phylum Mollusca; class Bivalvia; order Mytilida; family Mytilidae; genus Mytilus; species Mytilus edulis. Next base: position 101,634,810 of record CM034360.1, read on the forward strand.
CTTAGCACAAGCAGTATAACCAAATTAAAAACATGAAGTTGAACATTTTTTTAAAGGTCCCTGTCGTAAAATAAATTCCGAGGAAAATAAGCCTTATTTCTTTACGATTGTGATGTAATTCGATGAATATAGACAGGTTAATTCTTTTGCAGACTATTCAATTGAAAAGAGAAATATGATGGCCGTCTGAAAAAAAACCACCGGGAGTTACATAGGACGGAATCCCCACGAATGGCTTGGGAGTAAGTCACTACAGGTCTTCTTCCGACCGACAGTAAAACTCTTGCCAAAATGGGGCGTCCGTTTTGCTGTACGGTATGTTTCAAGTTCACAGCCATGCACGTCCGGACAGAATGGGGAAGTTTATAAAATCCTAAGCCTCATGTAAATAGAGTGCCATGCTATCTGCACATTTAGAACCCTTTCAACAATTCTTTGAGGGGTCTGTTTAGGTGGCCTGTTGCAAGGCATTTTTTGGTCCCTATCCAAATACCTCATTTTCCAGTGGCAGTCCCAATTTTCCCTGGCTTGCAATCAAGTTGATCTCTTTTTCGTATTTATTTACCGTATTTATTGTTGATTTGTTCTCTTCCTGAACATGCATGAAATAGTTGCCAGAGGCATACATTACACATATTCGAAATAATGCAAGAAAAGCAAATGCATGCTTCTAGCTTCGACTGTTCTATTTAAACGAGGCATAATTCAAACAAAGGCTTCTCAAGAAAAAATGAAAGAAGCTCCTCCATTATCCAATAACTTCAAATCCGGCAACTTAGATGGTGTCCTTTTACTTTAGAGATTATATTAATCGCAACTTTTCATTTGAACTTGAAGTAAAGAATACCATGTGCAGATCTATATGTACAATTAGATCTGCTTCATACACAAACTTACACATTTAAATTCACTGCAATAAGACTCAGCTGTAGATACGAACTCATTATAAAAAGATAACTTGAATTTTCTCATTGTGAACTTTCCATTTATGCTGACTTCACACGTAATTCGAATTCGATTCGAATTAATAACTAATTCTAATTAGTTTAATTCGCATTCGAAACGTATTACGTCCTAACGTAAATTCTAATTTGATTGCGAAGCGCGTCAAATTCGCTTTTCTGTCCAAACGACGTTAACTTTTAATTCGTATTAACAAAAATGTGTTTCTAAAATGAATTGGATAATTCGAATTAGCCAATTCGAATCAATTCGAATTAAAAATGAAGAGAGTGTGAACGCGATTAGCGAATTCGATTCGCTTTCGATTCGAATTCAATTCGAATTAAATGTACGTGTGAACGAGGCATAAGGTAGCAAAATTCAATGATACTACGGCATGAACTGTGTTTTGAGAAAACATATTCTTGTTAATAAGACAAATATATGCATTCCAGTTCGTATCAAGGTTTCGCCAACTTTACTTTCTCACGGGTTTTCCATTCTGTAATCTGTAATCTGTATAATAAATTCTGCCAGTCAAGGCACACTTCCAATTATAGGTGGAGTGACATCCACCACCACCACGAATATATATATAATTATCACACAAATAATAGTTCCATCCAACAGAATATTATATACACAAAATGTCAGTTTATAATATACGCAATAGGCTAATTTAAAGTCTAAAATTAAAGACTGTCTTATACTGAGTCAACTACATAACACTTCAATTAACTTATAGTCTTAAACTTTCCTTCTCTTTTTTAGTTGTTTACTATCCAGATCGAGTAGTCTATATCTTGTTGTATTGAGTACATGGGTAATTTTCCTACATTGCGGTTCAAGAATTTTTGATATATTATCAAAAATTTGATCGTTGTTATTTTTGCAATAGTTGTAAGGATCACAATCAACCTGAGTAGTTCAATGTTATTGACTCTGTTGCTCTCAGAGAAAATTCTACTAGCTGTTCATGCTGTTATCACTATTTTTCCCAATATGGGTTTTCTAACATCATCTAGAGTTACACATGCAAGTAGAAAATAGAATAATGTTTCTTCTCCATTTTTGCATAGTTGACATGTTGGGTCCACTGCATTAGAATTATATTTGGCTCTTTGAGATTGTAGGATGTATCCCCCTGTTGCATTTTTCACTCGCGGTGGTAATTCTTGTACTATTTTGGGGTCAGAAGTAGATATACTGACCAACGGATGACAATGACCAAGGCTGTATATTGGAGATAAGTACTGTAGGCTATTGAAATGTTCTTTCTCATCCAAGATCTTTCTATGTTTTAATTTTATTTACCATGCCTCTTTTCCATGTTTCTTTTGTTGTTATAGTATCCGAAAATTCTACTGGATCTGTTAGTTGATATTTAAAACAAATTTTCTTTGCATCTATGAACCAACTGTTGATTTTGCACAATTTAATTTTCAATTGACGATTTGCTATTCAATAGTTGATTTGTCAGAACATATAATATTTCCAAATAATGTTATAATTTTTATATCAATTTCAGCATTTATGGGTAGTAATCCAGATACTAAATATATAGCCGGGTCTGCAGTTGATATTGGTAAAGATAATATTTGTTTTATCGTTTTCTTGTAGAAAGATTGTAGTATTTTCAAAGATTTGCTGTTGGTCATTACAACATCCAGTCCATATAGTAGGATGAGCATAACATATGTTCTGAAGGTGGATATAGATGTAGATGGGTCTAGTTCATTTTCTCCATGCAAGCCACTTGCCATCAAACTGTATAAGGCTCTTCTTGCCTTCTTAATACTTTCCTCCGCTGTTACTAGTTGTGTGTTACAGTTCGATCTGTGTATCCCAACATGTGTGGTTTTATCAACTATAGGCATTTTCCTATCATCCATAAGAAGTGTCGTATCATTATGGGCATTAGTATTGGTTTGTATAGGTAGTACAACGCTTTTAGTAGATTGTATTATATAAGACTCTCTTTTGCTGTAATCGTTAACTATGTTGACTAGTATTTGAGCTTGAAACTGAGAATTAATAGTTATGGTAAGATCATCAGCACACGTAGGCGCACTACAGTTGATCATTCCAATATGTCCTCCAAAACCGGTGATACATATTTCGTTTCATAGATCCTCTAATCACGTTCCTTAGTTTTTTCCAACAGAAAGTAATTGTACCAATTTATAAGTTGAAGGTCTAGACCAATAATATTTCTTGATAAACTTCTAACGTATATCACCATAATTTGAACATTGTTAAATAAAATAAATTCATCCTCTATTATACATACACATGATACATATTCTACTTTTCTTTTACTAATTCCATCAAAACGACCAGCTTCAATACATAGATAATTTATTTTAGAAAATTGAGAAGGAAGGAATATATATATATATATATATATATATATATATATATATTTATGTATTGTGTAGTTCGTGACGTTCAAACTGTATGTATACTAAACTATTAGAGTTTCTTTTTGTTTTTGTCTTATTTATGTCTTATATTGTACTATGCTCCTTGTGAGTCCATTTAATGGAAATAAACATCTTCTTCTCTTCTTCATAGATTGTTTGCGGACAGATGAATTTTCACTATCCATTTACAAGACATTATAGGAAAACATTTTCGTAATTAAGTCTTTCCACTTTTCTGTGGAAAGACTTATTGTATTTCTTCTGATTATTAAGTCTTTCCACTTTTCTGTGGAAAGACTTATTGTATTTGTTCTGATTATTATTATTAAGTCTTTCCACTTTTCTGTGGAAAGACTTATTGTTTTTGTTCTGATTATTATTATTATTAAGTCTTTCCACTTTTCTGTGGAAAGACTTATTGTTTTTGTTCTGATTATTATTATTATTAAGTCTTTTCACTTTTTTGTGAAAAGACTTATTGTATTTGTTCTGATTATTATTATTATTTTTTTTTTCCGCCACATTCTGAAATTTTTGTTTCGCAATATGTCGCTTAGATATTTTGTATATTGTATCGTATAGTTTATACGGTTTTAAATCTCACCCTGCTAAGACGAACAATTTTCTTTGTAAGAGTTATCTCCCTATTCACTGTTTATCATCTGTGTGCATCTCCTTCGTAACAAAAAAAGATATCGACAGAATTCTTTTTACAAATTGTTCGTTACATCCTCAGTAAATTTTGGCTAATTTGGATCGAAGCAATTCGATGAACTTTTATAGGAGTTATCTACCTTTACAAAATAAATTTGTCGGTTTGTTTTTATAACTCATAAACAGTTAACCGTATAACCCTGGAATGTTTTTATTTGCGACTCCTAGGTCCGAACTAAGAAAATGAGGTCAAGGTCAAAGGTCAAGGTCAAGTTCTCAATTGTGACTTTTGCTTGTTTTGGCATTTTCTCCGACACTTTGAAAGATACATATAAAAGAACAAGTGCAAAATGTCTGCTTTATTGTAATGAAGATATGATACATTTAGTCTTATACAATTTAATGGCATCTTAGAGGAGTTGGTGCCCCTGAAATGTCTTGATATGAGGTTATTTGATTATAACTTCAACTAAGTTCATTATAAAGGCATTTGACCTTTAACAAAAGGTTAGGTAACAAATGACCTTGAAAAATGACTACCGGAAGACCCTTGGGAAAACCGGAAGTAGCTTTTTTTTGCAATTTTCTCATATAAAAAGTACTTAGAATTCATATATTTAGTCATATAGATAGATAAACTGATTACCGACGACTAAAAATGTCTTCCAATAAACCGGAAGTGGCAAATTATCTCCCAATCTACATACAAAAGTATATAGAAACTATATATTTTTGGAATCAGTGTGAAAAAAGCTATCATATGAGACCAGAAGTGACATTCATTTCACCGGAAGTAGCATATTATCTCCCTTATATCACTCAAAAACATAATTAAACCATTATTAATCGCATCAGTATGAAGAAACTATCTTCTTATCCAAATTTCTTTGTTGTGGAAAGACTTTCAATTGTTCTCTGAACAATTGGTTTTTAATTAAGTCTTTCCACTTTTCTGTGGAAAGACTTATTGTTTTTGTTCTGATTATTATTATTTTTTTTATTTTTTTCTTCCGCCAAATTTTGTTCTTGCGCAAAATGTTTGTTTCGCAATATGTCGCTTAGATATTTCTCATATGGTATCGTATAGTTTATGCGCTTTTAAATTTCACCCTGCTAAGGCGAATCATTTTCTATGTAAGAGTTATCTCCCTTTTCACTGTTTATCCTCTGTGTGCATCTCCTTCGTAACAAAACAAGATAGCGACAAAATTCTTTTTACAAATTATTCGTTACATCCTCAGTAATTTTTGGCGTATTTGGATCGAAGCGATTCGATGAAATTTTATAGGAGTTATCTACCTTTACAAAATAAATTTGTCGGTATGTTTATTTAACTCATAAACAGTTAACCGTATAACCCTGGACTGTTTTTATTTGAGTCCCCTGGGTCCTAACTTAGAAAATGAGGTCAAGGTCAAAGGTCAAGGTCAAGTTCTCAATTGTGACTTTTGCTTGTTTTTGCATTTTTTCTGACACTTTCAAAGATACATATTAAAGAACAAGTTCAAAATGTCAGCTTTATAGTAATGAAGATATGCTACATTTAGTCTTATACAATTAAACGGCCTCTTATAGGAGTTGTTGCCCCTGAAATGTCTTGATATGAGGTTATTTGATTATAACTTCAATTAAGTTCATTATAAAAACATTTGACCTTGTACAAAAGGTTAAGTGACAAATGACCTTGAAAAATGGCTACCGGAAGTGACCTTTAGAAAACCGGAAGTATTTTTTTTTGCAATTTTTTCACCTAAAAGTACCCAGAATCCATATATTTTGTCATATAGATACATAAAACAGATAACTGAAGACTAAAAATGACTTCCAACAAACCGGAAGTGGCCAATTATCTCCCATTCTACATACAAAAGTATATAGAAACTATATATTTTTGGAATCAGTGTGAAAGAAGCTATCATATGAGACAGGATGTGACATTCATTTTACCGGAAGTAGAATATTATTTCCCTGATATCACTCAAAAAGATAATTAAACCATCATTTATCGCATCAGTATGAAGAAACTACCTTCTTATCCAAATTTCTTTGTTGTGGAAAGACTTTCAATTGTTCTCTGAACAATTGGTTTTTAATTATTATTATTTTTTTTTTTCCGCCAAATTTTGTTCTTGCGATAAATGTTTGTTTCGCAATATGTCAGAAAATAATCAATAAATGTGTTTTAAAGTTACACCGGATCAAATAAATCCAAATCATGCACTGCTTGTGATCTGTCATCAAAATGTCAACTTCCTACAATGACAAAAGAAATTACATTGTGTGCATTCCGTCCCTATACATGTTGCCTGTTCAAAGTCCCCACCTAAAAAGGAATAAAAAGACTATCTTTTCGTTATTATAAACCCGTGTCACGTGATGTGGCGCGCGCGCGCTGTACCTAAAATAAAAGAAAAACTTTCCAAACTAAACATGAAACTTCTCCGGTAACAATAATATAGATCCCATACAGAAACAAACAAACAACCCCCCCCCCCCCCCCCCCCCAATTCAATTAATTTTAAAGGGGGAAAGACCCCCTACAATTGCTTTTTTAAAGCAATTGATTTATATTGTAAAAAACCTTTTTAACCATTCTGTTCCGTTAATAAAAAAAAAAAAAAATCTCCCCGAGACCCCCTTTTGCCCCACCCCCTTTTTTTTTTTAACCCTCCACTTACAACTGAATGTAGGTTGTGTACTATCTATCCTATCAATGTAAAACGAACGACAACTCCAGTTTTTTCCATATTATTAGGTCTTTCCACTTTTCTGTGGAAAGCCTATTGTATTTGTTCTGATTATTAAGTCTTTCCACTTTTCTGTGGAAAGACTTATTGTTTTTGTTCTGATTATTAAGTCTTTCCACTTTTCTGTGGAAAGACTTATTGTTTTTCTTCTGATTATTATTATTTTTTTTTTCCGCCAAATTTTGTTCTTGCGATAAATGTTTGTTTCGCAATGTGTCGCTTAGATATTTCTCATATGGTATCGTATAATTTATGCGCTTTTAAATTTCACCCTGCTAAGTCGAACCATTTTCTTTGTAAGAGTTATCTCCCTATTCACTGTTTATGATCTGTGTGCATCTCCTTCGTAACGAAAAAAGATAGCGACAAAATTCCTTTTATAAATTGGAATTTTTGGCTCATTTGGATCGAAGCGATTCGATGAAATTTTATAGGAGTTATCTACCTTTACAAAATAAATTTGTCGGTATGTTTTTTTAACTCATAAACAGTTAACCGTATAACCCTGGAATGTTTTTATTTGAGGCCCCTAGGTCCTAACTAAGAAAATGAGGTCAAGGTCAAAGGTCAAGGTCGAGTTCTCAATTGTGACTTTTGCTTGTTTTTGCATTTTCTCCAACACTGTGAGAGATACATATAAAAGAACAAGTGCAAAATGTCTGCTTTATTGTAATGAAGATATGCTACATTTAGTCTTATACAATTAAATGGCATCTTAAAGGAGTTGGTGCCCCTGAAATGTCTTGATATGAGGTTATTTGATTATAACTTCAATTAAGTTCATTATAAAGACATTTGACCTTATACAAAAGGTTAAGTGACAAATGACCTTGAAAAATGGCTACCGGAAGTGACCTTGAGGAAACCGGAAGTAGTTTTTTTTGCAATTTTTTCACATAAAAGAACTAAGAATCCATATATTTTGTCATATGGATACAGAAACTGATTACTGAAGACTAAAAATGACTTCCAACAAACCGGAAGTGGTCAATTATCTCCCATTCTACATACAGAAGTATATAGAAACTATATATTTTTGGAATCAGTGTGAAAGAAGCTATCATATGAGACCGGAAGTGACATTCATTTCACCGGAAGTAGCATATTATCTCCCTTATATCACTCATTAATATAATTAAACCATTACACATCGCATCAGTATGAAGAAACTACCTTCTTATCCAAATTTCTTTGCTGTGGAAAGACTTTCAATTGTTCTCTGAACAATTGGTTTTTAATTATTATTATTATTATTATTATTTTTTTTTTTCCGCCAACTTTTGTTCTTGCGATAAATGTTTGTTTCGCAATATGTCGCTTAGATATTTCTCATATTGTATCGTATAGTTTATGCGCTTTTAAATTTCACCCTGCTAAGCCGAACCATTTTCTTTGTAAGAGTTATCTCCCTTTTCACTGTTTATCATCAAAGCGTATCTCCTTCGTAACAAAAAAAGATAGCGACAAAATTCTTTTTACAAATTGTTCGTTACATCCTCAGTAATTTTTGGCGTATTTGGATCGAAGCCATTCGATGAAATTTTATAGGAGTTATCTACCTTTACAAAATAAATTTGTCGGTATGTTTATTTAACTTTTTAACAGATAACCGTATAACCCTGGGATGTTTTTATTTGAGTCCCCTAGGTTCTTACTTAGAAAATGAGGTCAAGGTCAAAGGTCAAGGTCAAGTTCTCAATTGTGACTTTTGCTTGTTTTTGCATTTTCTCACTCACTTTGAGAGATACATATAAAAGAACAAGTGCAAAATGTCTGCTTAATTGTTATGAAGATATGCTACATTTAGTCTTATACAATTAGATGGCATCTTATAGGAGTTGTGGCCCCTACTATGTCTTGATATGAGGTTATTTGATTATAACTTCAAGTAAGTTCATTATAAAGACATTTGACCTGATACAAAAGGTTAAGTGACAAATGACCTTGAAAAATGGCTACCGGAAGTGACCTTGAGAAAACCGGAAGGAGCTTTTTTTGCAATTTTTTCACATAAAAGTACTCAGAATCCATATATTTTTTCATATAGATACATGAACAAACTACTGAAGACTAAAAATGACTTCCAACAAACCGGAAGTGGCCAATTATCTCCCATTCTACATACAAAAGTATATAGAAACTATATATTTTTGCAATCAGTGTGAAAGAAGCTATCATATGAGACCAGATGTGACATTCATTTCACCGGAAGTAGCATATTATCTCCCTTATATCACTCAAAAAGATAATTAAACCATTATTTATCGCATCAGTATGAAGAAACTACCTTCTTATCCAAATATCTGTGGTGTGGAAAGACTTTCAATTGTTCTCTGAACAATTGGTTTTTAATTAAGTCTTTCCACTTTTCTGTGTAAAGACTTATTGTTTTTGTTCTGATTATTATTATTATTTTTTTTTTTTTTTCTTCCGCCAAATTTTGTTCTTGCGCAAAATGTTTGTTTCGCAATATGTCGCTTAGATATTTCTCATATGGTATCGTATAGTTTATGCGCTTTTAAATTTCACCCTGCTAAGGCGAACCATTTTCTATGTAAGAGTTATCTCCCTTTTCACTGTTTATCCTCTGTGTGCATCTCCTTCGTAACAAAATAAGAAAGCGACAAAATTCTTTTTACAAACTGTTCGTTACATCCTCAGTAATTTTTGGCGTATTTGGATCGAAGCGATTTGATGAAATTTTATAGGAGTTATCTACCTTTACGGAATAAATTTGTCGGTATGTTTTTTAAACTCCTAAACCGTTAACCGTATAACCCTGGAATGTTTTTATTTGAGTCCCCAGGGTCCTAACTTAGAAAATTAGGTCAAGGTCAAAGGTCAAGGTCATATTTTAGATTTTTATAAGTTTTTCATTTCCCTATAATTCTTGAACGGTTATAGATACAAAAAAATCAAGCAGTGAAAAATGCTCGGTACTTTAAGGGGCAACTTTTTTACATTATGACTATATTGATTTTACCATCATATCAGGGACATAACTCCCATCGATGGTTTTTAAAAAGCCATTTTTAGGCAAAACTCTTAAACAAAAGGTCCTTGACCCATAGGGTCTTTTGCAATGACCTTTTGGAGCAATGACCTTGACGAAGGTCACAAGGTCAAAGGTCAAGGTCATCAAATTATGCGGTTTTGGCACTATTTAAACAGTTTTATGAGTGTTTGAATTTCAACCAACCAACCAACCAACCAACCAACCAACCAACCAACCAACCAACCAACCAACCAACCAACCAACCAACCAATCAATCAATCAATCAATCAATCAATCAATCAATGTTTCCGTTTCATGTGTTTGATACGGGATTCAAGGTCTCTTTTTTTCCGCTTGTTTTAATTGAGCCTATCAAACGTGTTTAACCAACATGTTTAACCAACATGTTTAACCAACATGTTTAACCAACGTGTTTAACCAACCAACCAACCAACCAACCAACCAACCAAACAACCAACCAACCAACCAAACAACCAACCAACCAATCAATCAATCAATGCATGTTTCCGTTTCATGTGTTAAATACGGGATCCAAGATGTTTTTTTTTTCGCTCGTTTAAATTGAGCCTATCTAACGTGTTTAACCAGCCAACGTGTTTAACCAACGTGTTTAACCAACATGTTTAACCAACGTGTTTAACCAACCAACCAACCAACCAACCAACCAATCAATCAATCAATGCATGTTTCCGTTTCATGTGTTAAATACGGGATCCAAGATGTTTTTTTTCGCTTGTTTAAATTGAGCCTATCTAACGTGTTTAACCAGCCAACGTGTTTAACCAACATATTTAACCAACTTGTTTAACCAACCAACCAACTAACCAACCAACCAACCAATCAACCAATCACTGCATGTTTCCGTTTCATGTGTTAAATACGGGATCCAAGATGGTTTTTTATCGCTTGTTAAAATTGAGCCTATCAAACGTGTTTAAACTACGTGTTTAACCAGCATGTTTAACCAACGTGTTTAATCAACCAACTAACCAACCAACCAATAAATCAATGCATGTTTCCGTTTCATTTGTTAAATACGGGATCCAAGATGTTTTTTTTTTCGCTTGTTTAAATTGAGCCTTTCCAACGTGTTTAACCAGCCAACGTGTTTAACCAACGTGTTCAACCAACATGTTTAACTAACGTGTTTAAAC